>OU015755.1:99845011-99859072 GCA_907169655.1 Acomys percivali | reverse complement strand
CTCTCTCTCTCTCTCTCTCTCTCTCTCTCTCTCTCTCTCTCTCTCTCCCCCTAGGAACTGGAGCTGTGCTACCGGAGCCCTGGGGAATCCCAACTCTTCTCTGAGATCTATGTTGGCCACATGAGTTCAGGGATTAAGCTGCAAATCAGAGACAAGAAGCATAGGAAACTCATATGGGAAGCCTTGCTGAAACCAGGTAAAATTAGTTTAGGTCTATAGATCCCAAAAATTGAAGAAAGGCAATGAGTAGGGAAAGGTTTGTTGCTATTAATTCTTGGTGTCATGAACTATCCAGATGAGTTATGTGACTTTTGCTAGATCCATAACAGGTGTTACAAGTAAAGATTAAACTGTGATTCTGTGTTAGTCAGCTTTTCCCAATTGTGACAAAATACATAAGAAAAAAATTTAAACAGAGAAATGTTTGCTTTGACTCAATGTGTTAGAGCCACGTTTCAATCCATGGTCAGCTGTCTTCATCTCTTTGAGCCTGAGGTCAAACAGGATATTGTGGACATGGGAGCTTGTGAGGGAGAAGGCTGAGAGTAGCTCTGAAGCACAGAGATGGGAGATGGAGTAAGATTAAAGGAATGGAGGAAAAGGTGAAGAGAAGAGAAAGAGAGAAGAAGAAAAGAAGAGGAAGGGCAGAGGAGAGTGAGAGGAGGGAGAGAGGATAGGAGAGGGCAGGAGGAGGATGCAGGAAGTCCATACAATATATTCTCTTCCAGGACATGCTTTTGGTGACTACAACTGGTATTAGGAACTATACCAGTCTCACACTCACATCATTATGACTAAATTAGTGTATGGGCTCATTCATAAAATCATAGTCATCTTTGAATATGATTGCAAGACTAGCCCTTAAACATCATTTTTCAGGAATACATCACATCTAAACCACCACATACTCAAAGCTACATTTTCTCAGTCCTGTATTTCTTTTCCAACCTCAATGCCATGGAAGTAACAGATTTTGAAATGCACAATGATCTGACTCATAACAGCTCAGTTTTAAAGTGAAGGGATTTTGCCAACATGAGATATGGATTTCTAATCCATACATAATTTTTAAAATAAATTTTGTTTTTTAACAATGTCATACATTTTAGTGACTCTGCTCTAAACCTGCCCTCTCCCCTCTCCCTCCTACTCCTGCCAGGCTCTCTTCTTTCTACAAATCTCTTTCTCACATTCATAAAGGTTTGCTGCCTGTCTCACAGAGTTTAACTAGGATCGTCTGTGTGTCTGTGTATTTTGAACTGTCCAGTATAACGTACTGAGCTCATCAGTGGGTACAGATGGATGTATACATCTCTTTCTCCCATAATCTATTATTTACCAGTATGACATTGGCCTTTTGAGCTGCTTTCCCACAAATAGCTGATGGATGGGCAGAACCAACTTTTGTCAGTCCAGAGACAGTGTGTGCATGATGGCCATGGTCATGCCATGCTTAGAAGACAGCACTTCACAACCCTTCTCCACATCCTCAGTTCCTATACTATTTACACTTCTTTTTCCACAATGTCCCTTGAGCTTTAAGGAGTGGTATAAATATCTACTTATAAGAATGAGTACTCAACCATCTCTTATTCTCAGCATTCTGTACAGATGTAGGTACCTGTATTCACCTCCACGCACAGCAAAGAGAATATTTTTCTGATGAAGACTAAAAGTATCCTTTGTCTGTGGCATAAGCAAATATTTAGAAGGGCACTGATAATTTGTTCATTTAGCTAGGCAGAAATAGTAGTCTCTCTCAAGGTCCTAAGACATCCTCAGACCTGGATTTCCTTGTTTTATCAGTTTATAGTGCTTAGGGATGGATCATATCTTGTGAAGTGTTCCTGAAATATAATCAAGGAGCTATTGCGTGCTTCCATCACACTTGTGCCACTATTGGAGTAATGGGACCCTCTTGACAGGCAGAATGATTGTTGATACCTTTCCTCCTCAGCAACCTGCATAACATATCCAGCAAGATAAAAGCTAAAGCATCAGGAGGAATCTTCCAACTCATTTCTAGTTTAAAATCTCGATAGCATGTATCTGAGATGAGTGGTATCTGCAGACATAAGGTCTATCAACTAGTTCTTATGGGGGACCAAGAAGAGTACATGAACCTGTATTGTCTTGAGGACCTTCCAGGGCCACCATGCCCAGAAACTCCTATGGAGGTACCCCACGTTTGGAGAAGGATATTTGTTTTGAAAATTATTACTTCTAAACCCTCCCATTTCAAGCCTCATAGGGTGTCTTGAATTTGATCTCTTTTATAATTTTCATATTGGGTTACTATGTAATAGGTTCCCTGGTGACTTTCAAATACTGTCATCATTTTCAGCAACTCATGCTACCAGCCCCCTCGTTTCCTCCATTCCCCACACCTATTGCTGTTTGAACACTTCTGCCCCAGGTATTCACTCTCTACCCTCATTTTACCACGTCCTCCTTTCCTCCCTGAGGCCTTGCCCCCTATCTGTGTTTCTGGTTCCCAGGGTTCACAGAGTTAAGCGCACAAAATTAAAGACTCCAGGATAGAAACCAAGTGTGAGAGAAGCGGTGTTTTTTTTCTTTTGGGGTCTGGATTATCTTCCTCAATAGTTTTCCTATTGTCTACTATACTTTTCTTTTTTTTAATTTTTTTATTAATTTATTCTTCTTACATCTCAATGGTTATCCCATCCCTTGTATCCTCCCATTCTCCCCTCCCTCCCATTTTCCCCTTATTCCCCTCCCCTATGACTGTTCCTGAGGGGGATTACCTCCCCCTGTATATGCTCATATTGTATCAAGTCTCTTCTCGGTGACCTGCTGTCCTTCCTCTGAGAGCCACCAGGTCTACCCCTCCAGGGGACATGGTCAAGTGTGAGGCACCAGAGTACGTGAGAAAGTCATATCCCACTCTCCACTCAAGTGTGGAGACTGTTCTGACCATTGGTTAGATCTGGGTAGGGGTTTAAAGTTTACCATCTCTATTGTCCTTGGCTGGTGTGTTTCTCAGTCATTCACTATTCCTGTGTTGAGAATTCTCTGTTTAGCTCTGTACCCTATTTTTATTGTTTTTTTTTTTTGTTTGATGGTGTTTATTACCTTGAGTTCTTTATATATTTTAGATAGCAGCTGTTTGTCAGATGTAGGGTTGGTAGAGATCTTTTCCCAATCTGTAGGCCATAGCCTTGTTCTGTTGACAGTTTGTTTTGCCTTACAGAAGCACTTCCATGTCAAGAGGTCCCATTTATTAATTGCTGAGCTTAAAGCCTGAGCTATTGGTATTCTGTTCAGGAATTTGTCACCTGTGACAGTAAGTTCTAGACTCTTCCCAGTTTTCTTTCTAACATATTTAGTGTGTCTGTTGTTATGTTGAGGTCTTTAATACACTTGGACTTTAGTTTTGTACAAGATGATAAATATGGATTTATTTGCATTTTTACAAGTAGATATTCAGTCAGATCAGCACCATTTGTTGAAAATGCTGTCTTTTTTCCATTGCATGGTTTTGGCTTCTTTGTCAAAAAATCAAATAACCATAGGTGTGTGGGTTTATTTCTGGGTCTTCAAGTCGAGTCCATTGATCAACTGGCCTATTTCTATGCCAGTACCATGCTGTTTTAATTACTGTTGCTCTATAGTACAACTTGAGATCTAGAATGGAGATTCCTCCAGAAGATCTTTTATTGTCCAGGATTGTTTTTAGCTTTTCTGGTTTTTTGTTTTTTCACATGAAGTTGAGAATACATCCTTTCAGGTATGTAAAAATTGTGTAGGTACTTAGATAGGGATTGCATTGAATCTGTAGGTTGCTTTGGTAAAATGACCATTTTTGCTATATTCATTCTCCCAATCCACGAGCATGGGAAATTTTTCCATTTTCTGATATCTTCTTCAGTTTCCTTCAGAGACTTGAAAGTTTTTCATGTAAGTCTTTCATTTGCTTGGTTAGAGTTATACCAAGACACTTTATATTATTTGTGGCTATTGTAAAGGGTATGGCTTCCCTAATTTCTTTCTCAGCCTATTTGTCATTAGTATACAGGAAGGCTACAGATTTTTTGAGTTGATTTTGTATCCAGCCTCTCTGATGAAAGTGTTTATCAGCTCTAGGAGTTCCTTGGTAGAATTTTTGTGGTCATTCATGTATACTATCATATCACCTGTGAATAGTGAAACTTTAACTTCTTTCTTTCCTATGTATATCCACTTGATTTCCTTTAGTTGTCTTATTGCTCTAGCTAGGATTTCAGGTACTATATTGAAGAGAAACAGAGAGAGTGGATAGCCTTGTTGTGTCCCTGAATCAGTGGAATTGATTTCAGTTTCTCTCCATTTAGTTTGATGTTGGCTATAGGCTTGCTGTATATCGCCTTTACTATGTTTAGGTATGTGCCTTGTATCCCTGATCTCTCTAAGATTTTTAACATGAAAGATTGTTGGATTTTGTCAAATGCTTTTTTGACATCTAAGGAGATGATCGTGTGGGTTTTTTCTTCAGTTTGTTTATATGGTTGATTACATTGATGGATTTCCATATATTGAACCACTCCTGCATGCCTGGGATGAAATCTCATTGGTCATGTTAGATGATATTTTTGATATGTTCTTGTATTTGGTTTGCCAGTATTTTATTGAGTATTTTCACATCAATGTCCATAAGATAAATTGGTTTGAAATTCTCTTTCTTTGTAGGCTCTTTGAGTGGCTTAGATATTAAGGTGACTGTGGTTTCATAGAATAAGCTTGGTAGTGATCCTTATGTTTCTGTTTTGTTGAATAGTTTGAGGAGTATTTGGTATCAGTTCTTCTTTGAAGGTCAGATTGAATTCTGCACTGAATCCACCTGGACCTGGGCTGTTTTTGTTTGGTTTGGTTTGGTTTGGTTGGGAGACTTTTGAGGACTGCTTATATTTCCTTAGGTGATAGAGGACTACTTAATTCATTTATCTGATCTTGATTCAACTTTTGTAAGTGGACTTTATCAATAAAATTGTCCATATTATTTAGACTTTCAAATTTTGTGGCATGTAGGTTTTTGAAGTAAGACTTAATGATTCATTGGATTTCCTCAGTATCTATTGTTATGTCTCCTTTTTCATTTCTCATTCTGTTGGTTTGATTACTCTCCCTTTGCCTTTTAGTTAGTTTGACTAAGGGTTTGTCTATCTTGGTGATTTTTTTTCAAAGAACCACCTCTTGGCTTCATTGATCCTTTGAATTGTTTTCTTTGTCTTTAATTTATTGATTTCAGCCCTAAGTTTGATTATTTCTAGCCACCTACTCCTTTCGGATATGTCTTCTTCTTTTTCTAGGATTTCCAGCCGTTCCATTAAGTTGCTTGTATGCAATGTCTCCAATTTCTTTATGGCGCTTAGTGCTATGAACTTTCCTCTTTACATTCTTTTATTGTGTCCCAAAGGTTTGGATGTGTCATGCCTTCATTTTCATTGAATTCTAGGAAGTCTTTAATTTCTTTTTTTTTTTATTTCATCCCTGACACAGTTGTTATTGAGTAGAATATTGTTCAGTTTCTATGTGTTTGTAGGCTTTTTGTTAATTCTGTTGTTGTTAAAGTCGAGCTTTAGGCCATAGTGGTATGATAAGATGCAGGTGATTACTTCAATTTTTTTTATCTGTTGAGGCTTGCTTTGTGACCAATCATATGGTCGATTTTGGAGAAGGTTCTGTGTGGTTCTGAGAAGTTGGTATAAACTTTTGCGTTTAGGTGAAAAGTTCTGTGGATGTCTGTTAGGTCCATTTTATTCATGACCTCTGTTAGCTTCACTATTTCTCTATTTAGTTTCTGCCTCAAAGATCTGTCCATTGGTGAGAGTGGAGTGTTGAAGTCTCCTACTATTATTGTGTTGGGATCAATGTGGGATTCAAAAATGTTTCTTTTACAAATGTGGGTACCTTTGTATTTGGGGCATAGAATGTGATGTACTCTTGGTGAATTTTTCCTTTGATGAGAATGAAGTGTCCTTCCCTATCTTTCTTGATTAATTTTAATTGAAAGTCTGTTTTATTAGATATTAGAATGTCTACTCCAGCTTGCTTCTTGGGTGCATTTACTTGGAAAATCTTGTTCCAGCCCTTTATGCTTAGGTAATGTCTATCTTTGCTGGTGAGGTGTGTTTCTTTTTTTATTAAATATATTTACATATAAATTTATATTATTACACATATATACAATAAACATTTAACAGCAAGAAGAAGCACGTTCTTAAATGCAGCAGAATGTGGAGTCTTGTTTCTGCATCCATTTTGGTTAGTCTGTGTCTTTTTACTGGGGATTTTAGGCCATTGATGTTGAGAGATATTAGTGACCAATGATTGTTGGATCCTTTTATTGTGGAGCTAGTGGTGATTGTGTGTGGCTGTGCCTGTTTTGGTTTTGCTGTTGTGCTGTGTTTTCATGGGTGTAGTTGACCTCATTGTATTGGGGATTTCCTTCTAATATGTTCTGTAGAGCTGGGATGGTGCAAAGATATTGTTTAAATTTGGTTTTGTCATGGAATATCTTGTTTTCTCCATCTATTGTGATTGAAAGTTTTGATAGATCTATTAGTCTGGGTTGACATTTGTGGTCTTTTAGTGTCTGCATGACATCAGCCCAGGCCCCTGGCTTTCAGGGTCTCTGTTGAGAAGTCAGGTGTAAGTCTGATGGGTCTGCCTTTATATGTTATGTGGCCTGTTTCCCTTGCTGCCTTTTAATATATTTTCTTTTTTCTGTAGATTTAGTGTTTTAATTATTATGTTGTGAGAGGAATTTCTTTTCTGGTCTAACCTATTTGGTGTTCTGTAGGCCTCTTGTATGTTCCAGGGCATCTCTTTCTTCAGGTTGGGGAAATTTTCTTCTATGATTTTTATAAAAACATGTTCTGGTCCTTGGAACCTGGCATTTTCCTTTTCATCTACTCCTATAATCCTGAGGTTACACCTTTTCGTGGTGTCTTGATTTCTTGGATGCTTTGAGTCATAAATTTTTCTGTTTTAATATTTTCTTTGAGAGGTGTATCAATTTCTTCTATTTTATCTTCAGCCCCTGAGATTCTCTCCTCCATTTGGTGAATTCTGTTGGCAACACTTACCTGTTCAATTCCCTGTCTCTTTCCTAAATTTTCCATTTCCAGGGTTTTCTCAATTTGTATTTTCTTATTTGATTCTAATTCCATTTTCATGTCTTAAACAGTTTTATTCATTTTCTTCACCTGCTTTATTGTGGTTTCCCATTTCTTCTCACTGACCTCTATTCATTTGTTTGTATTTTCCTGTAATTCTTGCAAGGACCTATTCATGTCATGAGATTCAGCTGCATTAGAGTGTCTGTTGTTGCCTGGGCTTTCTGGAGTATCCAGAAAGAGAATTCTATTAATCATATGGCCAATCTTAGATTTTCATGTTGTTGTTTGTTGTTGTTGTTGTTGTTGTTGTTGTTGTTGTTTTATGCTTTTGAGTTCCATAGATATTCTAGCTTCTAATTCTGTTATATGTTAGGTAGCAAATAGTTCCTCCCACTCTAAGCTACATCCCCTCAAGTTTCCTTTGCTATACAAATATTTTTTAGTGCCCAGAGATGTGATTTATCTATTACTGGTTTTACTTCTTGTGCTACGAGAGTCCTATTTAGACAACTTTTACTTATATTGTTATGTTGAAATTTACCCTCTGCTTTTTCCTCTACCAGTTTCAGGGTGTTGGGTCTCACATTGAGGTCTTTGATCATTTGGACTTGTTTTTTTAAGGTGAAATATAGGCATCTAGTTTAATTCTTCCATGTGTTGCTATGTAGGTTTTCCAGTATCATTTGCTGAACAGGTTGCCTTTTCTTCAAAGTATATTTTGGGTTCTTTCTCAAAGGCCAGTGTTGATGTATTTTTAACAGCTATTTTTATTTTGGGTTCCTTAAATCTCTTTATCCCTATTCCACTCCAATCCCTTCCAACATCTCAACACCAGGTAGGGGAGAAGGAAGTTTAATGGGGAAAGGAGACATAGTTTTTCTTAGCTGCTTCTTGTTGTTCAGGATTGTTACGTTCCTTGTTGCAAGTCCAATCTTCATTTCAGGACATCTCCCACTTCTTCTTATCAAACTGCATAAACAGCAGCCAGGAGCAATGGAGAAAATGCCAGTAGCCTCCTTCTTTCTCAGAGCTCCCAGTCTTTCTTGGGTCTGACTTTTATCCCCACTGACAGAAGCCACACCCCCATGAGGTAGTTCACAGCTGACAAGCATCACATACCCTCTCAGGAGGCAATTATCAGCCATGGACAAACTGGAAATGCCCCCATATCACTTTGGTTTAAAACAAAAGCATATTTACGTATAAACCAAAACTTCCACAATGGGGCAGGTAGCTATGATTTTATCTAGGTCTTATACTCTATTCCACTATCTGCACATCTGTTCTGTGCCAATACCATGTCGCTTTTACTACTATGGTTGTAGTATTAGTTTGAAACCAGGTGTGATGAAGCTTTCCACAAAATTGTTTATGTTCAGAATGGGATATCTCTAGAGGTTCTGCATGCATTTTAGCATTTTTCCCACTATATTTATGAGGAATGTCCCTGGCATCTTGATTAGTATGCTACGTTGAGTGTGTAGCATGCCTTTAGTAGGGTGACTATTTTCATGATACTGATTTTTACAAACAATGAGCATGGGGTGGAGGTTTCTTTCCATGTTCTAAGGCCTCCCTTGATTTCTTTTTTTAATGTATATCTTAAAGTTTTTCTTGTAGAGTGTTTTCATTTCCATGGCTCGGTTTTATGTCCCGATCTTTGTTTTGGAGGATTTTGTTTTTTGTTTCCATTTATTTATTTTTCTATTGTACCTCATCCATGTGTTCAAGCTGATATGGACAAGAGAACACGAAATAGTGACATATCTTGAGTGCAGTAACAGTACAGTCCTAGCCCAGCACTCACAATGCCAAAACTAAGCTCCTCTTATCAGTACCTCTGGGGGTACCCAGCCCTTGTCAGATGTCATAAAATAGGGATTCCCACTCCTAATATTCTAAAAACTGTAGGCATAAGGTTATTGTGTAGTTTAAATGCTGATTTCCTGTCTAAATGTTGTGTAAACTCTGCTCCTCAATTGTCCCCCTCATATGTCAATAAAACAGCTTACAACCAATTGTTGAGCAGGGGGGAGAATAAGGCTGAACCTCATGCCAGCCATAAGAAGAGGAGTTAGAAGAAGAAGTAGGGTATTCAGCCATGGGTAGAGGTCCAAGGAAGAGCAGGAGGAAGGAGCTACAACCAAAGAAAGCTACGAAGTGCAAGTAACACTGGAATGTTTGCTGAGAATAAGACAAAATAACATGGAGGGTTAAGAATAGACTTAAACTGTTCAAGATTGTGTTGTGAAGCTGAATTTTTAAACAAATATAAAAGAGTCTCAATTATTTGTGTGATAGCCAGGTTAAGAAATAAGCTAAGAGAAATAAACATTGTTTTACAAAAATAACTTCAATAAAGAACAGGCAACACACACGCTCAAAGAAAAGTCTGCACTCGGCGTTCCATGAGGAGAGTATCCAGATACTGAAAGATTATCATCATGGCCCTATTGCATCTCCAATCTTACATTTTGGTTTTTAAATTAATGGTCACTCAGTCACTTTCTTCATTAGATGCTCCAGTTTATCTACAAGTCAGGATACACAACTGTCAGCAATATCATCCTTCCTTCATACAAACAGAACCAAGGCTTCCCATACTACAAACTGAGTCCTTGAGAAGACTTCCCTAAACTGTTAGAGCACAGTAAGTTTAGAGCCTTCTCAAAACTTGGAGCTTATTCATGAGCTGCAACTTATTAGCCTCATTCACTTGCCAAAATTCACTCACTATTCCTATGTGCTCAGTATTGCCTCATCTTGATTCTGCTATCAAATCCAGAGCATATATTTGTCCCATAGCATGTGAGTGTATGAGGTCAAAGGATAAGAAAATAGCTTTCTACCCAGAATGAGATGTCCAATTATTTAAGCCATCTAGAAAAGGACTTTGTTAGTTCTGCACAAGAAATTTAGTTAATGATAAAATTGAGGCTGTGGTCACATGTGAGAAATGTCTCTTGGTCATTTACATGTCTTCTCATTCTATGAGGCTAGCCTCAAGACCTCTATTATACAGACTTTACAGATCACACTATATTATAGTGGGTCTATATAGATTCCCTATATAGGCAAAGAAATGCACACCTTCCAGATTATATCAGAATTTCTGTAGTTCATTCTCAAAATCTCAGGTGTAGGTGGGAATTGAGTGATGTACACTGAATGTTGGTTATAGGCATCATTACAGATGCTGCAATTCTCCTTTCTTACAGGGGATGTCAGAGCTACACCATCAGGGATGGATAAATCCTCCAAAGGTCAGTAACAAGAATCCAGATAATCCAATAATATTATGCTGGTCGATCATCTGATCCTTGAGAGAAGTATAGTGTAAAAGGAGGGAACATTTGTTTGCAGCTTCACTGGGACAGTGCCCAGGACAGGGTTTCTCACATGCCCCTTTCTGCTTCTTTCATGGTAACAATACCTCCATGCACTACCAACCTTAGTGTCCCACCTAGAACCCCTCCTCCTGGTCATGCAGAGTGTAAGACTAATAACTGGCCTCAAGAAGGGTAAAGATATTTTTCAAATGACCTTACAGAGGAAAAATGGAGCCAAGGGTGTAGATGAGGAAAGAGCAAGAAGTGAGCAGACAATGGGAGAGCCAACGGAAGAGCCTGTTTTTGCACAGTGACACTCTCATTGTCACCCCTAGATGCTGCTGCACACTTTGTGGACCAGCATCGGGAGCAGCTGGTGGCCCGAGTGACATCAGTGGATGCTGTCTTGGACAAGCTGTATGATCTGGTGCTGAGAGAAGAGGAGTATCAGGCTGTGCGGGCTGAATCCACCAACCAAGACAAGATGCGGAAGCTCTTCAGTTTCAGCTCGTCCTGGAGCTTGGCCTGCAAAAACAAACTCTTCAAAGCTCTGAAGGAAATCCATCCTCACCTGATCATGGAACTCGCTGAGAAGTCAAGAGAAGTATCTGTGGGATCCTGACATCTTAGTGGCTGAGGGGCAAGCACTCTCCTTTGAGTCTTGGTTCTGTCTGACCTTCATTTGGTCCTGTTTCTCCATCTATGACCAGTGGTCATCTTAGTTGTCTTTCTAATGGCACTGTTTCCAGAACACCTCTCCAGGGGACTATGTGGTTTGAATGAATGTGGTCCCCATAGGCTAATAAGGACTGGCACTATTTGGAGGTGTGACCTTGTTCTATAAAATGTGTCACAATAGGTGGGTGGACTTTGCGGTTTTCAGAATCTCAACCTAGGCCCAGTGGCTCACTCTTCCTGCTCCCTGAGGGTCCATATGTAGAACTCTCATCCCCTCACAAGCACCATGTCTGCCTGCCACCATGTTCCTGCCATGAAATTGGACTAAATCTCTAAACGTTCAGCTGGATCCAATTAAATGTTTTCCTTTGTTAGAGTTGCCATGGTCATGGTGTCTCTTCACAGCAATAGAAACCCTAAGACAGAGACCTAGATGTTCCCTCTTTGCCTTCTCCAGCCAGATGTTCACATGGGATGAGTATCTCTGAAAACTTATAGTGTAGCCAGCAACTCTCTTCAGCCCTTATCCAGGCTGCTGTTGTGGCTGGAGTTACCAGTCTCAAGCTCAAATGGCCCACCATGATACAAGCAGCACTGGGGAGTGTGGGAATCGAGACAGGGAGATGATACTTTCCCTCAAAAGCAAATGTCTTATGAACAGAAAAGGAAGGGGCATCTTAAAAATCTTCCACCTCAATCCACTTTTCTCAAAAAAAATTTTCATGTAATTCTGGGTTTCTAGGTATGTAAAATAGTATATAAATAAAACATTTTTACTGAAAATAAATCTTAAAGAAATTTTTGCACTGTAACTATTTTTGGTATGTTTCTTTTTAACATATACATTTATATTATTACACATGAATAAAATAAACTACATACAGCAGGAAGAACCATGAGACAATCAGGAATTATATAAATGTTACATTCATAGTGATTTGGCTATTTGTATTTGAAAAACTTGAAGTAAACATCTTTCCTATTTTGTTGGGTCTAAATTTCTGAATGGAGACTAATATCTAGCATATCTCATCTTTATTAACTTAAAACATCTATCTTGATCTAAAAACATCTTAACCCCTAACCTAGCAAGCTTAATTGAAAGACTAAACTATCTGGTCTTCAAACCCATCAACTTGAGAAGGTATAAAGCTTAAATACTTGAGTGAACCCAGAGTATAGGTTAGCATCTTTGAAAATGGAAAAAAAAGGACTGAGACAGCTTACTGCCTGAACAGTTATCAACACTCTCTATAACATTGGAGCATCATCTTCAGCCTTCTGGCCCAATATATCTGACAGACATATTTGTGAGACAGGAACTATTGAGGACTTGCTACCTGTCTTGGCAGAGTTTGGCCGCCAACTATGCCTGCATCTAAACTTGCCCATTTTTAGGCAGAATTCTGTCTGTTGCAGAAATAAGGACATTTTACCCAGTAGCTTGTTTGCCACATTTGAAGTCATCTCCATAAGGAGGTTCATTGATGCTTATCATCTTCTTTGAAGCAGTCTGGGTGCTGCCAGGAGTTAACTTGTCTTGTTGTCAATGAATCTTTAGAATAATAAAAACATCTTTAAATGCCATATTCTGTAAGTCTCTGAGGTTTTTGATGACCTTATTTAACTATTTACCTCATATATCTATAGAATCATATCTATCTATTAGACCTAGAATATATATTCTTGTGATAAAATTAGACTAGTTTTTTACATGAGCATGGTACCATCACAATGTTATAACTGTATAATGCTTGAAATTATGTTTTCAGAACAAAAGAACTGGACACTGATGCTGGATCAGACCTGACAGGATTCATTCTTCTCAGCAAGCTGGATGCTGATATCCTGCATCCTCCATGTTCCAGTCCCAGGCGCCTCAGTTGCTGTTACCCATTAGAACAGGACAGCATTGTAGAAAAGTTCTAATCCCAATGGGTTCAGCAGTTCAGACTGTCCCACACAGGACTCCTATTAAGCCTGGAATTTCACAACTTTTGAAGAATGGACCACAAATGCTATCCCTGGCTTACTTAACCATTTTCCCCACTTTTGGGGGGAGTGATGTTCAAAGGACTTATTTTCCTTAAATCAGCCTGAAGAAACCTTAAGAGAACGATAGGTTTCTGTTTGCTCTCTTGGTCTACAGATGCTTATTTACATCGGGAGTTGTTATCAGTATTATTGGTCTTTTACAGAGAGGAAACTAAGTTTGACTCAGGAACGTATCTCTTTTCCTTTCTCTTTCTTTTGTAGGTCAGGAGATAGGAGCTGAAAAGAAAGAAAGGGGGACATAGAAATATAGAGGGAGGATAGAACAAAAGGTAGATTATTTAATCTACTCCTCATCTCAAGGCCCTAATTGTTACTCACAAATAAAGTTATTTTTTAATTCAATAGCATTGAATCTTAAAGGAATTTATATTAAAACAACTCTTTGTTGTAATATAATTTTACCATTTGTTAAAGATGACAGTAAATTTGAAAACTAATGAAATGGATGTATTTGTTTATTATTGCATAAGAAATTTATTTTAAACAACTCGTTGTAATACAATTTTACCACTTGTTTAAAATGACAACAAATTTGTACACTAAGGCTATGGATACACTTGATTATTTTGAATAAGGAATTACATCTTGATTGAATATCTGATGATATGACATAGAGCAACTTCAGTGTCCCTGAGTTGGTGGGAAGCCTGCTCTTTTTTGAAAGTAATCAGAGGAGCAGTCGGTCTGGCGGAGAGGTTAGGTGGGGGAGCTGGGAGTGGAGGGAGAGGAGAGGTAAGGTGGGAGAGCTGGGAGTGGAGGGAGAGGAGAGGTAAGGTGGGGGAGCTGGGAGTGGAGGGGGAGGAGAGGTAAGGTGGGGGAGCTGGGAGTGGAGGGAGAGGAGAGGAAAGGTGGGGGAGCTGGGAGTGGAGGGAGAGGAGAGG
>OU015755.1:99815841-99845001 GCA_907169655.1 Acomys percivali | reverse complement strand
AGAGGAGAGGAAAGGTGGGGGAGCTGGGAGTGGAGGGAGAGGAGAGGTAAGGTGGGGGAACTGGGAGCGGAGGGAGAGGAGAGGAAAGGTGGGGGAGCTAGGAGCGGAGGGAGAGGAGAGGTAAGGTGGGGGAACTGGGAGTGGAGGGAGAGGTAAGGTGGGGGAGCTGGGGGTGGAGGGAGAGGAGTCTGTGGTCAGGATGCGATGAATGAGAGAAGAACAAATGAAATTATAAATAACAAAAAGAAAAGATGCCCAGTTAGCTGTTCATGCCCTTGAGGAACATCCAGACTGAGACAGAAACAGACATACAGGAACTCACAGTGTGCTATGCTATAAAAAAAAAAAAAAAGCCATAAGCCAGGGGGTGGGCTTGCTCACCTGGTGTAAACAGGTGATGAAGCTGATCCATTTTGGGGCTAGCACATTGTAGCTTGATGCTTAGGAGGGTCATACTCTGCTGTGTGTGGGCTGTGCACCTCACAGTCCTTTCCTGTCTTTCTCTCTCTTCCTCAGGTTCAGGTGGGCCCTACTTTGCAGTTTCTCTTCTCCAGTCTTGAGGTCAGTGGAAGGCTGATAGGGGCAGACCTAAGAGGAAACTTACTGAGCTCTTCAGTAGTGCATAATATTTGTACGACCCTGAGATACACTGACTGCCATCTGAAGACCTGGTGGTGAGTTGGGACTGGGTTCTCCCCTGGAGCAGAGAAGGATGGCATGAGAGCAAAGGAAAACAGATGAGTCTAGGATGAGGCTTGGGATTTGTATTCAAGTACTAATGAGCACTCTTGACCGTGCCTGCGACAGATGCTGGATCCGCTATGATAAACAAAAGAGATTATGCTCTAAGGGGTTGTGAGAGAGACTGACATTAATCAAGGAGATCCACTAGATAATACGAAACAAGGGATACATTGGATTAAAGTTCCTGAGGCAATATGAGAAAAAGAGAGGTAAAGAACATAGAAGAGGCTATAGAAGCAGGAGGGAAGAAAGCTTTAGGCCCTGGGGATGGAATGTCTTAATTTACTCATAACCAACATTCTACTTTCTGTTTCTATGACCTTCCCTTGCACTAAAATTTCAAGTGCACATGTGATCATAGCATATTCTGTCCATCTTGCTCTGCTTTTGAATATGGCTGTTGAGATACAAGATTAGCTGTCCTTGAGATCTTGGTGCTGAGGCCTCCTGCAACACCGAGAGCAGCAGAACATTGGGTTCCTGCCTGTATTCTATTGGTCCCGAAGATCGGCTACGGGAAGCAGGAAATTACTCACCTAGCCTGACCAACTCATGTGGGAGCTTGATTGTTGCCAGCTGAAAAGATCCCGTGAACAGACTCTGGGAAGAGATTCATAAATGAGCCCAGAACTGGAGGCGGGGCTTTTTGGAAACTTGGTATAGTTTTGGCTGTTCATCGCTGCGCTTCGAGACGCTCCTAGAGAGAATCGCTCAAGGGAAGGCTTCAGGGCTCCAGCTCCTGCTGAGGTTCTGGGTTCTGGTTACTCTAGGTTCCAGCAGAAGAAATCTTGCTGATTGTGCCAGGAGAATCGTTCCTCAGAACTGGTATCCTTACAGGTTTGATTATTGTATCTATTAATCCTCATTTCCTATTGTTTTAGTTAGTCAGGTTATAAGTGACGTAGGCTCGGTCACTATGTTGTTAATGAAATATATTGGTTAAGAAAATTGAGCATACACATGAATACTGTAAGGCAACTTATCTGCAAGAAGAAAATTAAGCTTCTTGGGTTGCTGCAAGCAAAGTAAGTCCTCATCTTCCTTTAATGAAGGCTCCTCTTACTAGAAAGAAGGCCTCACCCCTTCTACTCAAAACGGTGAACCATCAAGAGAATGACAGGGTCCATCTCCCATGTAGACTTGTTGACTGTTGGGCTAATATCCAGCTGCCAGGAATTGGCCTCAGCAATCAGGGCCAACCCCAGACCAATGGAGCTAGACCTGCAGCTGAATGACCTGGGTAATCACGGTGTGCGGATGCTGTGTGAGGAAGGGTTCAGGAGTCCTGCATTCCAACTTAAACTCCCAGGATAAGGCCCTGGGTAAGTCCCTGTTGTGAAGGGGACAAGGGGATGTAAGCAGGTGGAGTACCAGAGCACGGAAGGTAAACAAAAGACAGATAGATGTACAGTTATCCTTCCTCTTTGCCAGCTGTGCTGCTTATATCCTGTGAGTTGGGTAAGCCACCGTCTTCTCTAAATGTCAGTTCTCTTACCTACTTAGCGGGAATGCCAAAACTGCCTTAATGATGATAATGACATAAATAAAAAAACAAGAATCATGCCAGGAACTGAGCTGGACATGGTGAAATAATATTTATTAGTGAGGCTGCATTTTCTAAGATACTCTCAAGTTCAATTGACTCATAAGCAGTGCTTTACTCATTCATGAATGCATTCAGGGAAAGTTTTCATGTGTCAAGCACTGGTCCAGGTCCTATGGTGTGATGTCTATTTTTGGTTGTCAACTTGAGTACATCTGGGGCTAACTAAGACCCAAAAATGAAGGGTCCCACTGTGAAGCTTTTTTTTTTCTTAATTTGAAGTGAAGTGATCCACTTCTCATCTGGGCCACACCCTCTGCTGGATGCCTCTATAAGGACATGGAAGAAGGAAGCTTCACTCTTTGCCTGCTTGTTCTTTCCTTGATAGCAAGCCTATTCTTTTACTGACATTAGATAGCGCCTACTTCTTCAGGGTTCCAGTGTATACTGAAGACCTGCTGGGACATCCATACTTGTGAACTGAACAACTACTGGATTCTTAGACCTTCCATTTATTAGTGGTCATTGTTAGATTAGCTGGACTACACCCTGTAAGTCATACTAATAAATATATAATATATAATGTATGCTGTATAATGTATAATTAATATAGAATATATAATAACTAATAAAACACATGATTGATCTATGACACATGATATATAATATAATGTTATATTGTGTATATTATGCTGTATATATTTATATAGTGTATAGTATATAATAAATAATACATGATATATAATATATAATACACAATATATTTATGTATAGTATATATAAATATATTCATATGTATGAATAAATATGTAAATTCATTCTGTAAGTTGTTACTCTAGAAAATCCTGATTAATACAGATCTTGATACCAGAAGTAGTTCTAGAGAAACAGAAGTATAAAGATGAATATCTTTTTTTTAATTAATTTATTATTGTTACATCTCAATGGTTATCCCATTGTATCCCTTGTATCCTCCCATTCTTCCCTCCTTCCCAGTTTCCCCTTATTCCCCTCCCCTATGACTGTTTCTGAGGGGGATTACCTCCCCCTGTATATGCTCATAGGGTATCAAGTCTCTTCTCGGTAACCTGCTGTCCTTCCTCTGAGTGCCACCAGGTCTCCCCCTCCAGGAGACATGGTCAAATGTGAGGCACCAGAGTACGTGAGAAAGTCACATCCCACTCTCCACTCAAGTGTGGAGACTGTTCTGACCATTGGCTAGATCTGGGTAGGGGTTTAAAGTTTACTGCCTGTATTGTCCTTGGCTGGTGCCTTAGTTTGAGCAGGACCCCTGGGCCCAAATCTGCCTAACATAATGTTCTACTTGTAGGTTTCTAGGACCCTCTGGATCCTTCTACTTTGCTATTCTCCCATGCTTCTCTCATCTAGAGTCCCAATAGGATGTCCTCCCCTCTGTCCCAGTTTCCTGGTAAGTGAAGGCTTTCATGGGACATGCCCATTGGGCTAGTATGCAGATATAAGTGAGTATATACCCTTTGAGTCTTTCTGCTTCTGGGTTAACTCACTCATTATGATCATTTCTAGTTCAATCCATTTGTCCACAAATTTCGGGAATTCCTTGTTTTTAACAGCTGAGTAGTTGTCCATAGTGTATATGTACCACAGTTTCTTTATCCATTCTTCAACTGAGGGACACTTAGGCTGTTTCCATGATCTGGCAATTATGATTAAGGCTGCTATGACCATGGTTGAGCAAATTTTCTTGTTGTGTGATGGAGCATCTTCTGGGTATATTCCAAGGAGTGGAATAGCTGGGTCTTGAGGAAGTCCTATTCCCAGTTTTCTGAGATAGCACCAGATAGATTTCCAAAGTGGCTGTACTAGTTTGCATTCCCACCAGCAATGAAAGAGTGTTCCTCTCTCCCCACATCCTCGCCAGCATGTGGTGTCACTTGAATATTTGATCTTAGCCATTCTGATGGGTGTAAGATGGAATCTCAGAGTTGTTTTGATTTGCATTTCCCTGATGAATATCTTATATATCTGATTCTCAAGGGTTTATTTCGGATGAGGAAGGAGTCTGTCTCCCCTCAACAGAAGATGTACTCACACCCCAACTACCTCAATGTTTCTCTACTCACCTTTGGGTGAGAAAATTAATTATTCATTGTCTGTTGAACAAGCAGTGACTTTCTCTGAAGGAGATCCAGACAAATGCTGATGTCACTAGGGCTGACTAAATGTTGCCTCTAGACCTACAACCAGGCTTAAGGCAAACAAGGCTCCGAGAAGGAAGGTAGAATGTGTAGTCAATGAAGGAGCACACTTCTAAAAAGCTTAAATGAATTTTCTAGTTCATTCAAGCAGAAGTCCAAGGTATGTTGTGAGAATAAATTTTACGTTTGTGAGATAATGGTGGAAGGAGCATCACACTGGATCAGGATGAATTTATTGATACAGGCCTATTGAGTGGAGCTTCTAAGTTTAATATGGAAGCTCACATTTTTTTTAAAGTGTCACAAGTTTGTTTGACTAGTTGGTTGAAGCATTTGTCGAAAGAGGGCCTGCTAAAAAAGGAGTTGGAGATGCCTGGTATCCATTGGCCTAGTGTTGCTGAAGGAATTTTCAGGTTTGGGGAAATTGCATTGCTAAAGTGGGCACAGAGTATAAAACATAATCCCTCCAAAACGGGAAGACCCAGAAGACATGCCCTTCACTAAACCTATGAGACACAAAATGGTGAGAGAGGCAGCAGAGCATCTAAAGAGCTTCATTGTTGACCTTTTTCTTGTGCCAGACCTTGCGTTTGTGATGCTGCTTCTCAGTGGGATGAAATAAATGCATCAGGTTTAATTGGACACAGAAGTGGCAAGAGTCAGGTGGCAGCACTGAATCACCACAGCCAAGGTGATTGTAATGGGAAGAATAGACAAGGCAAGGTCCATAAGAGCCTGACCTGTAATGGCCAGCTCAGGCCAAGTGAACTTTATTGTGGCTGACTCATGTGGACTCTGGTTCTGACTAATAAATCAGGGTGCTTCCAAGCATGAAATAAATATGAAGTTTACTGTTTTTCTGTTTGTTCTGTACAAGCAAAAAATTCTCAAACAACTGGGGGGGGAAAGGCTACATTGGAATATGGCAAAGGGGAATTTTCTCCTGTAACCAATTTCCAGACTTTAACCAGTTTGGGGACCCAGAACCCCTTGAATGAAAGAATGGCCAGATTCCCCTGAGGAAGGATGCCAATAAAATACTTAAAAGTTTTACTGGGAGTCTTTCTCAAGTCCTTTCCCAAAGAAATCTATGGCCACTTACAAGAGTAACAGTACACTAGTTCTAAACTAATGCTGATTCTGGGAAGTCCCAAGAAACATTGTGGCCATCCAGTTAAAATAGGGGCTTACAGAAGTCAGATGATTAATGGATTTTGCCTGAAGTTCAATACTGTAGGTTCAGTGGGTTCTTGAACTCATCCTGTGGTTATTTTCTCAGTCCCAAAATGTTAATTGGGCTGGATATACTTAGAAGTTGGCAGAATTCTCACTTTGATTCCCTGACCTATGGAAAAAGGCTTATTATGGATGGAAAAGCAGAATGAAGTCCTTTAGCATTGCCTCTGCCAAGGAAAACAGTGAATCAAAAATACTACCACATCCCTGGTGGAATGTCAGAACTTGAAAGATACAGGGGTGGTGGTTCCCACATCTCCCATCAACTCTCTAATATGTCCAGTGCAGAAGACAGATAGATGGATCATGGAGAATGATAGTTGACTACCAAAAACTCAATCAAGTATTAACTCTGAAGCTGATGTACCAGATGTGGTGTCCTTACTTGAGCAGATTTAAACATCTCCTGTGTTTTAGTTAGGGTTTCTATTGCTGTAACAAGGCACCATGACCAAAAAGCAAGTCAACGAGGAAATGGTTTATTTGGCATATACTTCCACATAAATTTGTCCATCACTGAAGGAAGTCAGGACAGGAATTAAAACAGGGAAGAAACCTAGATGTAGAAGCTGATAGGGGGTGCTGCTTACTGGCTTGCTCCCATGCCTTGCTCATCCTGCTTTCTTACAGAACCCAGGACCACCAGCCTAGGGATGGAACCACCCACAATCGGCTGGGCCCTCCCCCAACAACCACTAATTAAGAAAATGCCTTATATCCAGATCTTATGGAGGCATTTTCTCAATTGAAGTCCTTTCTATTCAGATAACCACAGTTGGTGTCAAGTTGACATAAGGCTGGTCAGCTTATCCTGGGACATGGTATACAGCTACTGATCTAGCAAATGCCTTTTTCTTGGTACCTGTCTGTCCATAAGGACCACCAGGAGCAATTTGCCTTCAGTTGTCAAGGCCAGCAGTATACTTTTATTTACAGTTTTCTCTTAAGGATATATTGTCTCCAGCCTTGTGTCATAACTTAGTTAGAAGGGATCTTTATCCTCTATCTCTCCCACAAAAATCTCACATTGATTCACTATATTGTCAACATTATACTGATTGGACCAAGTGAGAAGGAGGTAACAACCACTTTATACTCATTGACAAAACATATGTACATCAGAGAATGGGAAATAAGTCCAACAAAAATCTAAGGGCCCTGTACTTCAGTGAAGTTCTTAGGAGTCTAGTTGTGTAGGTATACAGAGATACGCTTCTAAGGTAAAAGATGAATTATTCCACCCAGCCTCTCTCACCACCAAGAAAGAAGACAAAGTTTAGTTGACCTGTTTGAATTCTGTGGCCCATAGACTGAGTGACTCAGAAAGCTGCTATCTTGGTGTGAGACCTGGAACAGGAGAAGCTTTTCAACAGGTCCAGGCTGTTGTACAAGCTGCCCTACCACGTGGATGCAGCAGACTGGTAATTGAGATGTCAGTAGCAGATAGGGATATTGTTTGGAGTCTTCAGCAGAATCACAGAAGAGACTGGGATTTTGGAGCAAAGCTCTACCATCACATGCAGACAACTGGCCTCCCTTTGAAAGACAGTTCATGGCTTGCTGTTGGGCCTTAGTGGAAACTGAATTTTTAACAATGGACCACCAAGTTACCATATGACCTGAACTTTGAATCAGGAGCTGGGTGTTATCTGACCCATCAAGTCATAAGGTAGGACATGCACAGCAGCAGTCTATTACCAAATGGAAGTGGTATATGTGATCAGGCCTGAGTGGGTCCTGAAAGAACAAGAAAGTTCCATGAAGAATGTGTCCAAATACCTATGGTTTATACCTTATACTCCCATTATAACACTATCTGCTCCCAAACATGCACCTATAACCTCATGGGTGCACAATGATCATTTGACTGGGGCCTGGCTTACTGATGGTTCTGCACAGTATGTAAGGACCACCTAGAAGTGAAAGCTGAAGCATTACAACCCTTTTCTGGGTGATTGTTGATAGATACTAATGAAAGTAAATTGTCACAGTGGTCAGAACTTTGAGCAGTTCACATGGCCACACATTTTGTTTAGCAGGAAAAATGGCTAGATGTCTGAGTACCCACTGATTTATGGGCTCTAGCAATGGATTAGCTGAATGGCTAGGTACTTGGAAAATTGGTGGGAAAGACATCTGAGGAAAAAGTGTAGGGAGAGGTCTTCCTAAATGGACAAAGACTATGAAGATACTTGTATCCCATGTAAATTCTGATCAAAATATGACTTCAGCTGAGGATAAGTTGAGTAATCAAATAGATAGGAAGACCCATTAGTGAACCCTCAGCTTCTTTCTCCAGTCAGTTCTGTCATTGCCCAATGGACCCATGAACAAAGTGTCCATGGTGGCAGAGATGGGGATTATGCATGGGCTTGATAAAATGATCTTTCACTCACCAAGTTTGACCTAGATGGTGCTGCTTCTGAGTGCCAGACATGTCACCATCAGAAACCAACACTGATCCCCAGATATGGCGCCATTACCCGGAGTGATCAGCCAGCAACCTGGTGACAGGTTGACTATATTGGACCACTTCCTCCATGAAAGGACAATACTTTGCCCTTACTAGAATAGATACTTATTCTGATTGTGGATTTGATTTTCCTGCGCATAACCATTCTGCCAAAACCACCATCATGAACTTAAGGAATTATTTAGCCACCATGATGGTATTCCACATAGTATTGCTTCTGAGCAAGGAACTTTCTTCCTAGAGAAGGAAGTGTAACAGAGGACCCACAATCACGGAGTCCACTGGTTTTTACCATGCTCTTCACCATCATGAAGAATCTAGACTGATAGAAAAATCAAATGGCCTTTTGAAAACATAGTTACAGTGCCATTAGGTGGCAGCAGCCTAGAGGACTGGGGAAGGGTTCTCTAGAAGGCAGTGTATGATTTGAATTAGCATCCAATATGTCAAACAGTTTCTCACATAGCCAGAATTCACAGATTCAGGAATCTAGGAGTGGAAAAGGGAATAGTCTCACTCAACCTTAATAGAAACATTAGGAAAATATTTGCTTTCTGTTCCTATTACCTCAAGTTCTGCTGGCTTGATTAAGAGAGAGAAGTCCTCCTGACAAACATTCCACTGAAGTGGGAGTTCAGACTTCCCTGTAACCACTTGGACTTCTGATGCTCTTAAACCAATAGATTAAGAAAGGAGTAACAGGGTTAAGAAAAGTGATTGATCTATTGCCAGGAGGAAATGGGATTATCTTTCCACAATGGAGATAAAACAGGTTGTATCTGGAATATAGAAGATCCTTCAGTGCTAACCATGTCCTGTGATTAAAGTTTGGAAAACAACAACAAATTAATCAAGGCAGGATGACAAAGGGTACAGACACATCCGGAATGAAGGTGTAGGCCACACCACCAGGAAAAGAGCCACAACATGATGAGGTGCTTGCTGAGGGTGAAGGAAACACAGAATGGGTAGTAGAGTTATAAATAGCCATGTGACCAATTGCAGAACTAAGGATTATGATTTACATGAGTGTTTCTGTCATATTTTGCTAAGAATATGTTTGTACAGATATTTCTGCTTTCCTTCCTCAATTTCTTTATCATGTGATGTAATATCAGTTAAGACAATATCAATGGTTATCATATTTAAGTTTGATATTAATAAAATAATATTCCTCAAGGGACATTGGCATCTGTTTTAAATTTATAAAGTGTTTACAGTTGTATGAGGCATAGTTATGTTGTATTAGTCATAATTACGACCTTGCAACTACTTGTATATTGCATAATTACATCATGTTTACATGTAATTATGACCTGATTTTTCCCTTTGGAAATTAGTCATGACATGAGGAGATGTACTTGCGTAACAAAATGGCAAGGGGTGGACTTATGATGCGTATTCTTGATTGCCAATTTGATTACATCTGAAATTAACTAAAACCCAAAAATGTCCGGACACACTTGTGAGGGATATTTGCTTAATTTGAAGTGAGAAGATCCACTTCTAATCCATATCTTTGAGGTGACAACACAAACCTTTAATCCAGATCTTTTGAGGAGGGAAGACACACCTCTAATATAGGCCACGCCTTCTACTGGAAACCTATAGAAGAACCCGAAAGAACGAAGCTTCACTCTTTGCTTGTTTCCTCTTGCCTCGCTTTCAAGTCCACTCTTTTATTTGTATTAGATCCTACTTCTTTGGGATTCTGGCATATGCCAAAGAATAGCTGAGAGACGTCCAGCTTTGCAGAGTGATCAACTACTGGATTCTTGGACCTTCTGTTCATAAGCAGCCATTGTTGGATTAGCTGGACCACTGCCTGTAAGTCATTCTTTTTTTATTTTATTAATTTATTCAGATTACAACTCAATTGTTATTCCATCACCTGTAACCTCCCATTCCTCCCTTCCTCCTGCTTTCACCCTATTCCCCTACCTTAGGTCTATGACCAGGGGGACCTCCTCCCCCACTATATGATCATAGGCTATCAAGTCTCATCTTGGTGTCCTGCTTATTCTTTCTTTGAGTGCCACCAGGCCTCCCCACCAAGGGGCAGTGGTCAAATATGGAGCACCAGAAGTCATTCTAATAAATCCTCTTTCTCTATATATAGAGGGATTCATTCTATAAGTTCTGTTACTCTACAGAACACTGACTAAATACATGGGGATCTATTTTAAACCACATGGGCCATTCTCTTGAAGTTTACACTCTAGTGGAAAAAAGACAGACATAGATCACCTGTCATCATCCAACTATGGACTGACAAGTTCTGCTGGGTAGTTTGGGTAAAATAGTATCATGACTATAATGTTAGGTGTGCTGGTTAACTTTTGTCAACCTGGCACAACCGTTGAAGTTCTAGAAAGAAATAAACTCAAGTAAGTAATCACCTCCCTCAGATATGCTTAGGGCCACATGTATGGGCATTTTCTTAATTAATGCTTGTTGTAGTAGGACCCAAACCAATGTGACATGCACTGCCCCTCAGCAGGCAGTTGGGATGCATAAGAAAACAAGCTGAAGAGACCCTCAAATAGTATATACTCACTTGTATCTGGACACTAGGCCAAGGGGTATGTCTCATGAAAGTCTTCACTTACCAGGAAAATGGGAGAGTGGTGAGGACATCCTAAGGTGGGAGAAACATAGAAGATAGGGAAATAGATGGATCCAGAGGGTCCCAGAAAACTACAAGAAGAACACTATGATGGGCAGATCTGGGCCCAGGGGTTCTGCTCGATCTATGGCGCCAACCAAGGACAATATGTGCAGTCATCATCAAACCCCTACCCAGATCTAGCCAAGGGATAGAATATTCTCCACAGTTAAGTGGAGACTGGGGACTGACTTTCACATGAACCCTGGTGCCCCTTATTTTGCCATGTCTCCTTGATGGGGAGGCCTGATGGCACTTGGAGGAAGGATAGCAGACTACCAAGAAGAAACTTGATACCTAGCATCATATTCAAGGGTAGGAGGTCCCCATCAATCACAGTCATAGGGAAGGGGAATGGGGTGAAAGCGGGAGGGGAGGGAGGAATGGGAGGATGCATGGGATGGGATAGCAATTGAGATGTAATATGAATGATTTTATTTTTCAATTTAAAAAAAACAAGCTGAGGAGGTTAGTGGGAGAAAGCCAGTCAGCAGCATTCTTCTGTGGTCTCTGCTTTGTTTCCCAACTCCCACTGTAACCTAGAAACTGAATGAACACTTTCCTCCCCCTGAGCCTCTTTTGGTTAGTGTTTTGTCACAGCAGCAGAAACTAAAGTAGTGGAAAAGGAGAAACTGTATTGGAAATCCTAGGTGGGCTTCTCTGAGGTTTGCAGGGGAAGCAGAAGTTGGCCAGGCAGAACTGGGGACAGCAGCCCAGGCAAAGGCAGTGTTGGGGAAACTCTGTAACAGAAAAGGGCTGGAGCTCTGAAAGGCCAAAAGACTTCACGACAGGATCCTTCAGTGGCATTCTGTACCTGTAAAGGTGCCGTCCCTTCTTCCCTAGATTTTCATGAAGCTAGGAAGGCTCCAAACTACAGTCCCAGGGACCCATGTCCTTCTGAAAGCAGCCCCTTCAAGCTGTTTCTATGCTGTTCCATCTCTTGTCCATGTACCTCCCCAGCACAAGGCCACAAACAGTTTCAAGAGAAACACTTCCCAGGGGTTGATAGCCAGCACCTACCATGTTCTTAGAGAACCACTGTCTCTTGTGACAGTGCCCTCTGGTTCTTCTTTCTGAAAAGTTCAGGAAGCCTGTGCCCTAGGGTTTGACTCTTCCAGGCCTTCTACTTCAGCTATCAAATCTACAGCAGCAGTTGGGCAGGATGTGGCAATGAAAAAGCCTGCTTTGAGCATCTGCAGTAGCTGGCACTGGCCCTGATTTTGACATGGATTTGGGGGGAGGGGTTAAAAAGTTGTCTTATATGGTGGAAAATATGGTACTTCAGGATTTCAGTCTTGGTTGGGTTATTTGAGGCAAGGTCTAAGGAAATAGATACATTCTAGATTGAGTATTATCTACATATGGGTTCTATGACTGGAAATCACAACAAATCTTACTCCTAATGATGGTAGTTTTGATTAACAGATTAAGATTAATCCATTGATGAATTAACATTGAATGCATATTTAGCAGGTAAGGCCTGTTGGAGGAAGTATCTCACTGTGCACATGTCTCTGAAGGATATATCTTTGTACAGAATCCTTCCTTTCATAATATGTCTGACTTTTGCTTATCATGAGGTGAGCAGCTGTCCTCTGCCATGCCATTCCCACTCCATCATGGTGTCTGCCTAACCTCAAGCACATAGAGATGGGGAAAGTTGATCAGTGATGAAACCAAGAGCCAAATAAACCTTTCATCCCTTGAGTTAATTTGTTCATGTATTTTTCAAAACATCAAGATGCTAAGCGGCACAACACCATGGCCCCACATTTACACCCCAGGGTCAGCTGCCTCTCTCTACTGAATAGTAGCATGTGTTTAAACTAGTGCTGTGAGTGTGAAAGGAGTCTGAGCCCTTTACCATGAAAATGGAAGAGACACAGAAGTCTCTGAAAGGATAGATCACACACATATAATGCAGCCCATTCGAAGAGCTAGATTTATAATAGGTCTTTAAAAATAGGGTCCCCAAAGTGACAGCCTACAGACTGGGAAAAGATCTTCACCAACCCTACATCTGACAAAGGTCTAATATCCAAAATATATAAAGAACTCAAGAAATTAAACACCACAAAATCAAATAACCCAATTGAGAAATGGGGCTCAGAACTAAACAGAGATTTCTCAACAGAGAAATATCAAATGGCTGAGAAACACTTAAGGAATGCTCAACCTCCTTAGTCATCAGGGAAATGCAAATAAAAACAACTCTGAGATTCCATCTTACACCCATCAGAATGGCTAAGATCAAAAATTCAAGTGACACCACATGCTGTCAAGGATGTGGAGAGAGAGGAACACTCCTTCATTGCTGGTGGGAATGCAAACTAGTACAACCACTTTGGAAATCTATCTAGCACTTTCTCAGAAAACTGGGAATAGGACTTCCTCAAGACCCAGCTATTCCACTCCTTGGAATATACCCAGAAAATGCTCCACCACACAACAGGGACATATGCTCAACCATGTTCATAGCTGCCTTATTCATAATAGCCAGAACCAGGAAACAGCCTAAGTGTCCCTCAGTAGAAGAATGAATAAAGAAACTGGGATACATTTACACTATGGAATACTACTCAGCTATTAAAAACAAGGAATTCCTGAAATTTGTGGACAAATGGATTGAACTAGAAATGATCATAATGAGTGAGTTAACCCAGAAGCAGAAAGAGTCAAAGGGTATATACTCACTTATATTTGGACACTAGCCCAGGCGCATGTCCCATGAAAGTCTTCACTTACCAGGAAAGTGGATCAGAGGGGAGGACATCCTATTGGAACTTTAGGTGAAAGAAGCATGGGAGAATGGGGAAATAGAAGGATCCAGAGGGTCCTAGAAACCTACAAGAAGAACATTATGATGCACAGATCTGGGTCTAGCTCAAACTATGGCACCAGCCAAGGACAGACAATACAGGCGGTAAACTTTAAACCCCTACCCAGATCTAGCCAATGGACAGGACATTCTCCACTGTTGAGTAGAGAATGAGGTCTGACTTTCATGCAAACTCTGGTGCCCCATATTTGACCACATCCCCTGGATGGGGAGGCCTGGTGGCACTCAGAGGAAAGATAGCAGGTTGCCAAGAAGAGACTTGATACTCTATGAGCATATACGGGGGGGATGAGGCCCCCCTCAGTCACAGACATAGGGGAGGGGAGTAGGAGGAAAGCAGAAGGGATGGAGGAATGGGAGGATACAAGGGATGGGATAACAATTGAGATGTAATATGAATAAATTAACAAAAAAAATATAAAAAAAGTGGTCCCCATGCTATGAAACCCAGTCATACAATACATATTCAGAATCCATTCAGGTCTACTGAAGAAAGCCTGGATACATGCTCTTTTGGTACTATATTAGTTTTCCATCGTCGTGATGAAATAAGTGTTCTAAATCCAATTAAGTCAGCAATAAAGATTAACCATTATATCTCCCTGTCAAATTTTCCCCATTGTAGCAAGTAAAATTACATAAAGTATTGCCTATGGTTGAAACTTCCCCTGTGACTAGCTACAGCATTTTAGTGTATGAAATAGAGTGGAAGATGGTAATATAATCATCAGTTTACTTCAGAGTGGCAGCTCTGACCTTAGAAAATGATTGGGAGAATTTTATTTTCCTCTAAGTGATAGAAGGAACACATGGAGAATGAGGAATAACAGGTTGAAAAATGGGGTGATTAAGATGTTTATAGAGTTCAAAAAGAGGATAATAAACAAAGATCAGTAATGTAATGCTGTGATGGGAAAGGTATAGAAGAATGAGAGAATCATCTTGTTCTGAGAGAATTTCATGTCTTCTGTTAGATTATTGGCCACACAGGTGAATCGGTTAAGCTTTTCATGAGAGACAAGAAGCATGATAAAAATGAAGTGGACCAACAAGCCCCAGAAGTAGAAGAAATTATAGCATTGAGGAAGGTGTATTATCAATAATTTTTTTTTTTGGTGTCAGGAAATAGCCCAAAGAAGTTATGTAGCTTCAAATAGGTGATGGAGCCACACTTTAAACTCCAATGGGCGTGTTATCCAGCTCTTCACATTGTAACAAAAAAAAAAAACTGGGAAAAAAAGCAACATAAAAATGAATTTATTTTGGTTTGTGGTCTTGGATCTTTTAACACAGGTCAGATGCCTCCATCCCTTTGGATTGGACGAGAGCCCAAGACGTCTGGCTAGGAACACACAGCGGTGGGCCCTGTAGAAGGGCAGGGTAAGTAGTGGGACCAACATAGTCCACCAAACCATTTGAGTTGTAGGGATGTAAGTGCTTCCTTGACTCCATTAAGACACACTGTGGAAGACATAGGGTCTGAGAGCCAGGGTCCTGGGCTCCAGGCTCTCTTGGAGAATCTGCAGGCCAGGTCTGGTGGTGGTAAGTTGACGGATTCACTTGTTTGCTGCATGTGCCTGCATCTGTCATAGCCTATCCTAACTGAGTCTGTTGTCTGATCTAAACCTTCAGGATTAAGGCTTCTGAATGGAATGTATCAAGTAGGAGGACTGAGGATGAGAAATAAAGAAGACGAAAGCAATAGCTGGAACCAGGAGGACTTTCAAATTTATTTTAAAACAAGTTATGGAACTTGAGGCGATCAGGAAAATGCCACAGACTCAATTCAATTATAATTAAATAGATTTATGGTTATTGTCAGCAGGACAACGGCCTGGAAGTGAAATCTAAGGCTTGCTGCCCAGAAGTGGTTCAGGGAAGGGAATCTTACAGGCAAAAATCAAAAGGATTCCTTGAATATTTGCACAAGCAAACAAAGAGCTTGTTCATATTACCAAAATTAAGCAGTTAGAATGACTGAAAAATAATCCTTGACTACGTAAGCAAGTTATAGATGCCAAAAAGTGGTTAGTCATATTTTTTTTTGGTTTTTTGAGACTGGGTTTCTCTGTGTAGCCTTGACTGCCCTGGACTCGCTTTGTAGACCAGGCTGGCCTCGAACTCACAGCAATCCACCTGCCTCTGCCTCCCGAGTGCTGGGGTTAAAGGTGTGCACCACCACTGCCTGGCTTAGTCATATTCTTATAACAGAGATGATGGTCATAACTTCTGGTTCCTGGGTGGGTATCACTAAATCAGGGGGTTTTTGATGGGACCTTTTCTTCCAAGAATTTGAATCAGGGAGAAGCAAGTTATCAGGTACTAAGATGGAGTGCTAGCACAAGACAAAGTTTCTCTAGCCATCACAGAAGTATGGTGTCTTATGTATTGTTTTCAGGAGGTAAATGTGCAAGGTTAGGAGATAACGCAGACAAATTTGGCAAAAAGAACATTGGATACCTAAGACACAGCTACCTCAAGAATTATAACTATAGCCAAGGGAGAAAAGTTGTGACCCCAGGAAACACAACTTCAACTCCTCCAAAGCACTGGCTCCAGTATCAGACTGGCCTGGCCAAATCCATTCCTGAGCTTGGAAAGACCATTCTGACATTAGAGCTAAAATTATCACTGTCCTTTCATCAGGACCTCTGGAAAAGTCTTCAGCCAGTCTGGCTTGTCACATGTGTCCATGTGGCACTCTGGTTTCCCCTAGATAATTTGCCCTTCCAGCTTATTTGGCTCTGTATTGTTCCCCTGTATGAAGCACAAGGATAGGAGACCTCTAAAGATTCTGTCAAAGTGACTAGCCTGAACTCAAACTGAGCTCTTGAGTCCCCCTCTATCCAGCATCTCCCCACCTCATCCTCTGCCGCAGTAATGGCTGAAGCATTGATCTCCTTAGAGTGGAGCAAAGAAAAGGAAGAAGATAAGTAACATGAAATAGTGTCATGCACGTTCCATCACTCATCCTCGGTCCCTCTTCCTGCACTCTCATCCTCCTGTCCCTGTAACCCCAACACTTCTTACTTCCATCCCCCAACCTCTTACCTCTTCACTCCTTCCTCTCCATCACTTTCATTGGCTAGGCTAAGTCAAGTCTTTGCTGCTGCAGCTCTCCAAAGTTAAAGAGGACTAGATCTACGATCTGCTACTAGTGTGCAAACTGTGACCTCCTCCAGGAACATTGCTGCTTCCATACCAATGAACCCAAGCTAGTTGGAGAGGGCCCAAACACTTAAGGACCAGACCAAAAAAGATTCAGTGAAAACTCTGTTCCTAAGGATAAGCTTTTGGTTCCCTCTGACTCTGGCTCCTCCCTTGATCTCTCCGTTCCTCCTTGACCACGTACATCATTTTTGCTTTGCTCTTCAACAGTTTTCCATAAGTTCCTCCGGTATCAAACCACTGCCATCACTAGGTCTTCATCAGGACAGTAGCTGCCCTGGCTAGGAGCTTCCGGCAGCTTCCTATCTTCAGTCTCCTCTTACTCACTACAGGACCCATCTAATTGTTTCCAAAAGTTTATCCAGGAGAGAATGACAGCAATCACATGATTAATCCCACACAGAAGATCAAGTTAAAATTCTTTTCCTGCTACATGAAGTAAACCCAAGCTATACTCCCTTAGATCCTAAGGACAGAGCCTAGCCCCACCCTGAAGGAAACAGTGAATGAGAGAATAAACCTCTCCCTTTCTTTTACCTGTCCTCAGGGTTGAATAAATGACCTTAATGACCTAAAAGAAGAAAACTTAGTCAAGCTGAGAACAGCCCCCCAAATTAACATAAGGAGCACTCCTGCCTGACAGGAACAAGAACATCCACCAGCATCATTTGGCTGTGAAACTATAAAAACACATCCACTAATAGACTTCATTCCCACAGAATTCCCTCTTCTGCCCAAGCCTCTTGCACCTGGGCACTGGGCACACAGTACCCACTCCCCAGGAGAGGCGGAGTCCTTCGGCTGTTCTGATCAAAGGACAATCACTTCCTGCAGAGTGTGCTCTGCTCATTTATTTCCAGGCCTCTTGCATCAGTTCTCATCAAAGCCCATTCCCAGAGCAGAAATGTCTGGCAGAAACAAGAATTAACTGACCTACTGCTTGGAGCAACAAAAGGAGACATGAAGCGGTACCAGCCTGAATTGCACAGCCAAACATTATCTGAGGGCTCTACCATCATGGAAGCAGTTCAGTCAGAGAAGACAAGTGGCTCAGAGGAAGCTCAACATAAGAACCAACAGGCCTTGGACCCCACTTACCACACAAGGAAACAGATGAACCTGGAGCCCCTGCAGCCCATTGCCCAGGCAAAGAAGGATTTGATTCTAAGTAAGTACACCAAGGACCCCACCAACCACTCTGTGACCCCCCATCAGCACCACTGAGCCCTCTTGCTGGAGTTTCTGTGCAGACTAACCTCCTTTCAAAAGAGTTCTCAGGCTCCAGGAGAGGCTGGAACAAAACCGCTTGTAGAAGCCCATAACTGAACCCTAGAGCCAAACACCCTCTTCTACAATAGTGCATTCTCAGGCCCCCATGTGGTCCTTAGAGTCCCTAAGAAGGAGCACTCAGAAGGAGGCAAGAGGTTGGCTTTTAGAAAGACTTTGAGAGATGTGAGCACAGGGGTTCAAGCCAGCTTCCAAAAGGAGAGCTTGGTGACACTAGTTTTACAATCATCACTTTGGAGCTGGGCAGAGGCAAACACCATTCCCAGTTCTATCACCATGGACAAGTCACTTTGCAGCCCTCACCCAGATGGAGATCTGGGAAGTGAGAGGGTAAACCCCTGTCTTTGGGCTGTTTGTGGGGTAAATGAGGACCCCAGTCTTGCTATCACCATCGTGTACTGCTGCCTCTCTGAGGAGCCCAGGGCCACTTTCTCTTTCCCATAGCCCGTTCTTTCTCCTTTCAGGATCCATAAGTGCATGCAACACGGAGTCCCCCAGCCACCCCAGTATACCTGAGCTACAGAGTTTAGGCCAGGAATCTTGGAAATACTCTCACGTGTTAAAGAAGATACTTGCTAAATGGAAACTTAAAATGTCTGGGTGTGAAAGGAAAGGTAAGCTGGGGTGAGAGCTGTGGATGGGACTTTGAGTCCCAGTAGATGGTGGTTCTTCATAGGTGGGTCTCCACCTATATATGGGGGCCCGAGAAGGAAACTTAAATGGAAGCCAGAGGATCCACGGTTGGGTGTTAGGAGTTACAGGATATAAATGATCCCTCTAGGATCCTTCAAGTGCTGAAGTTGAATTTGTCACATGGGGAAACTTGAACACATGTTGGTCAGCAGTAAGTTTAACCCAACTGGCACCCACAGCTCAGCTCAGAATCTGAGTGGGCACTGAAGATCCTGGGGGCGGGGGTCTGGGAGGTCCTGATATGGGTACCAAGAATAGGGTAGGCTCCTGCCTCAACTTAAGCCAGTTTCTCCTACTGTCTTTCCCTATTTCAGTCTCACTTATCTGAGCTACATCTTTACCTGTTCCTCTTCTCAAACGTCAAAGTAGCTAGCTCTCCCCAGTCCTCAAGATCTAGAGAGACAGGTTTGTTGGGGTGACTTTCTTTCATATTGTGTGAAGGTGTATCTCTGTGTTCTTAGTAATTATTTCTCTACCAGCTTAGTAATTATTTCTTTGGTACTGTCATTTCTATGGCCCATCACCAGCATTATTTTTTTAAATACTTGGCCTTCTACATCTGCTTATGAAGAAGTGTTAGATTCTGTCAAAGGCTTTTTACAATGTGAACTGAGATAATCATGTAATTTTTTTTCTTTAAGCCCATTTATAAGATTTATTATCTTAATTAGCTTATATATGTTTGTTAAATCATCCCTGCATCTCAGAATAAAACCAGCTTGATCAAAGTGGATAGTTTTATATATGGTATTGAGTGTATAAGCATTTTATTAAGGATGTTTGCATCTACATTCATCAGGGAAATTGGCTGGTAATTTTGAGAAACTTTTGTTGTGTGTCTGTGTCTATGTGGGGAGTGGGGTGGGTGTGTGGATGGGTGTGCCTCTGTGTGTGGAGGGGGCTGGGTATTAGAGTTAAACTGGCTTCATAGGAAGGGTTTGGAAATGCTCCTATTTTTGTGGGGGTGGTTTTGTTTGTTTGTTTTGAATAACTTAAGAAGGGTTGTTGTATGTCTTATTTGAGAATCTGGTAGAATTTTGTTGTAAATTCTTCTCTGCCTGGCTGATTTTAGTCAGAAGGCTTTTATTACTGCCTCAATATTCTTATTTATTATTATTTGCCTATTGAACTTGTGGATTTCTTCTTGATTTAACTTTTGGAGCTTGGATGAATCCAAATTTTCATCTATTTCTTTTAGATTTTTTTCCAATTCAATGGAGTACAGGTTTTTAAATTATTTCCTTCTACTATTTTGAGTCTCTTTGGTGTCTATTGTAATGTTTCCCTTTTCATTTTTGAGTCTGTTCTTTTGGGTTCTCTCTTTATTTCTTTTTGTTAGTTGTGCCAAAGAACATGATCTTAAATTATTGATTCTTTGTATTGTTTGTTCCATTTCTATTTTTATTAATTTCTGTATTGTTTTTCTTGCCATCAATAGGGTTTAAGGTTTGTTTTACTTGTTTTTTCAAGTTCCTCAGTGTCCTCATTAAGTGATTTATCTGTGTTCTTTCTGATATTTAGTCTACGCACTTGTACCTATAAACTTCCCTTGTCAGACTACTTTTAACCTATCCCAAAGGTTTTGTTGTGTTATGTTTTCATTTTGACTTAGTTACAGAATTTTTCTTATATCTTTCCTGATTTCTTCACTGACTAATTCATTATTCAATAATGAGTAGTTTAATCTATGTGAGTTTGTATATTTACTACACTTTTTTGCTATAAATTTTAAGATTTATTACATTATAGTAAGACAGTAAACACTGAGGCATTCAAATGAATTCAGGATCCCTGGCAATAAGCTGTGGAGTAACCAGCACTGAAGCTGTGTGCAGGAGTGCAGGGCTACCATAACTTTTACTTATTTGTTTGAAAAGTTTATATCTTTTCTTTAAATTTAATCAGATCACATCTCAATTGCTATCCCATCACTTGTATCCTGCTGTTCCTCCCTCCCTCCCACTTTCACCCTATTCCCCTGGAAAGTTTATATCTTTATATATTGTAGCTTGATCAATATCTCCTCCCAACCTCCCCTCTTCTCGTTCCCACAGGACAGTGCCTCAACACACCCACTTCCATTTTTCATGCTCTCCCTTTTTTCATTTTGTTCTTGTTGCTGATTTGTTTGTTGATGTTGATGATTTTTAAATCTCTCAGTCCTATTAGTGCTGCCTTATAGAAGAATGAGTAATATCATACACATCTTACTATGGCTGTAGTGAGTTTATCAGTACAACAGCCATGTGATTCTCAGAAACACACATCTCACAGCATTCCTTCCTGTCCTCTAGTGCTTTTATTCTTTCTTCCACCTCTGTGCAGTGTTTCCAGAGCCTTGGGGACCTAACTCAGATGTCTGACTTAAGGCCAAGGACACAACAGACACTTAATCATCATTTTGACTATAAGACTCTACATTAATTGCTGACTGTTTCAGAGAGAAGCTTCTCTAGTGAAGGTTGAGAGAATCAGGAATCAATATGCATAAGCATAAATGTTCAGAAGTCAATTTTAAGGTGTGTCCATTTAATGAAACAATAGAGCTGTTGACCCCTGAGCCAAGGGCTTTAGACAATGTTTACAGTACCAGGCATGAATTTCCTCCTGTGGAATTCAAATACAATGAGAACCCCCCCAAATCTAATCATAAACAGTTGGTTACCCTATAACCTTCATGCCACTATTGCACCAGAGAGCACATCTTGCCTGGAAGGTGTTGTAGCATTCAGAGTCACCTGGGCGATATTGAAGGCTCTTGTCCTCCAGTGATCTCATAGTGCCTCCTAGTACTATTAATGCTATGCAAGTTGGAAGACATTTCATGTGTGCTCCAACTTGGTTTCTCTACATCCTGTAGCAAAAGTATGTTGTGCCTTCAGCAATAGAGTCTTAACTCTCATTCTGGTAGGCTGCCAAGAACAATGGCAACAGGTTTTTTTGCTTTGAGAGTCCCTGATTCTTCCCCAACACTTAGGAAGGTACTTCGTGCTTGTCACTGGGATTTGCCTTTATTAACTCATGTCTTCTGAGGAAAGCACTGTACAACCATTACTCAGCAGTCTATGTTTATTTAAGTTATATTTTGATTAGCTTACTGTCTTAGTTAGGGTAATTGTTGCTGTGACAAACATCATGACCAGAGCAACTTAGAGAGGAAAGGCTTATAATTCATCACCAAAGGAAATCAGGTCAGGAACTCAAACAGGGCAGGAGGCAGAAGCTGATGCAGAAGCTTGCCTTCTAATCTTATGCCGGCTCCACTCTACTGCTGTTGCTGTCATTTCTGGACATCCCATGTTACTCTCATCTCCAAAATGCTGGGATCTTCTGCTGTAACTGGGCTGCATTTTCACCAATAGCCTCCCATAGGCTCTCTTTATTTCACAAAGCCTTAATTTCTCTGCATGACCCCTTCAATTCTGTGCATACAACTGCCACTAAAGCTACACCTTCACCAAAGGCTTCTCTTGGCCTCTCACAGTGCCAAGCCTCAGCTTCTTTCTATGACCCCTTCGTGCCTTCAAAACCAGACCACCTGGTGACCCTTACCCTACCAAGTTCAGCTGCCATTGTGAGGTACAACCTTGGCCATCACTGAACACAGCTTCTGTGTGCTCTCAAAAACCACTTTCCAGAAGATTTCATCTTCAGCAATGCTGGTCTCTTCTTAATCACTTCTATCTCTCAGCTCCAGCTAACCATCAGTGAAAGGGTCTCACCTTAGTGATTCTGGTCTCTTGTTAATCATAGCTGATTTTCATCCCCAGATAACCAGAAGCTTTACTCAAAATAGCAAATGGCCCCAGAGTGTTTAATCTTGTCTCTGAACTTCACAAGAAAGGCCTCCATCTTCTGCGTTACCCTCAATATTCTCATCCTCCATGATCCTACAAAAACAGCTCCTCAATAATTAAACACTCAATAACATTTCTTGCACAAAGGTCTGAAGCCCTTCAACAATCCTCCCTAAAATAACATGGTCAAGACTGTCACAGCAATACCTCACAATTATGTAATCAACTTGTCTTAGTTTTGGTTTCTATTGCTACGATGAAACACCATGACCACAAAACAAGTTAGGGAGGAAAGAATTTCTTTGACTTACACTTCCATATCGTAGTCCATCATTGAAGGAAGCCAGTACAGAAAATCAAGCAGGGTAGGAGCCTAGAAGCAGGAGCTTATGCAGAGGCCATGAAGGGATGTTGCTTATTGGCTACTTATATAAGACCTGTTCAACATGCTTTCTTATAGAGCACAGGATGGCCAGTGGAGGGATGCCACCACCTACAATGAATGAACTGCTCCCCTCATCAATAAACGATGTAAATGCCCTATAAGCTTGCCTACATCCCAGTCTTGTGGAAACATTTTCTTAATTGAGGATTCGTCCTCTTGGATGATTTTAGTTTATGTCAAGTTGACCTAAAACCATCCAGCACACTTACAAAGCAGTGTTTCTGTCAGGATCCTTCATGCATTGTTAGATTCGGTTAACCCATCCCTCTCCCCCTCTCACATATTCCATATCTTCATGTAAACTTTGAACCCCATTTTCATAGTACAAGTGCTCTCTGCTCTGTCCACACCACTTAAGACCTGTTTCTCTGGCCCTCTCTTGGGCACATCATAGTTTTATGTCCTCTACAGACACTCTAATAAGCCTTATATGGTCTCACCTCTAGATGAAAAGCTACAGGAAATTAATGGTTGCTGAGAGAGGGAGAATCAGTCTTCTCCAGAGATAAGACCCTTGTAGGTTATCCAGTCCCAAGTGGTCAGCATTACACACATAGACATAATGGCAGCATTAAATGGACTCAGCACAATGTATGTGTTGTTGTATGTATGTATGTATGTATGTATATATATATGCATGCATGGAACAATCATTAAAGAAGAAAGCATTAACTTGGGAGGGAAGGAGAGGACACAAAAGAAATTGTAAGGAAGACAGGGACCTTGCTCTACAGATACCCTGTGTCACCTTTCTGAGCCTGAATCTACAGAGGCCACAATGCACACACAGCATGCACAGGGGTTCTTGGAACCCAAACTTCAGTCAGCGTTTTTGCTCCAAGCTCTTTAACTGCTGATCCATCTTGCCACCTCAGATGCTTTTGAAGTGTAACAGATCTGAAGAGGATTTAGATATGTAACATGGTAACAGATATATTCCAACTGGAAGGCCTTGGAGAAAACAGCCTGGAGTAAGCTGGGCCATCTCTAGGAACCTTGAGCAAACATGGCCTGAGCTAGGCAGACCTTGGTCACTCGCATGAGTGGCCAGCTTGCTGTATTAGAAGTCTTACAAAAAAAATAAATAAATAAAATAAAAATAAAAATAAAGAAAGAAGTCTTCCTACAGAAGATAAGAGCAGAACTATCGAGCCTAATTTCAGAGGCAAGTTAGCTGCTGAAGCCAGGTCCTCCAGAGATAATTATGTGGTCTGGTGCTGTACTCAGTGCTCTCACCAATTTTTTTCTAGCACCTTGGCTAGGCAGGATGGACAACTGCCTTGTACTTTGGGAAACTGACAGGTTTTGGGAATGAACTTGGATTCTGGTCCATGTGGCATCCTCCTCTCTGTCTTATCTTGAGTTTCTTCCAAAGAAAATGCTGAGATGAGATTTATGTTCAGGTCCAAAATTGGAATGATAACACCTCATATTCACTAGTTAGGGGGAAGGGGAGTGAGGCAGGAGAGGTGAATCCCAGCAAAGGGTGCAGTGGCAAACTGTGGAACAGGTTATATCAAGAGCAATTGTCTTAGTTTGTTTTCCATTGCTGGACAGAAAAACAGGGTCTGGATAACTTTTGTTATTTTGATTGATTGATTGTAGACCAGGATGTTTTCAAACTCACTGTATGGAAAAGGTGGCCCTACACTCTAATGCTTGTACCTCTTTCTATTGAGTGGTGAATTATAAGAGTATATCACCATGCTCAGTGACTTCTTTAAAATGCATATTTGATTATAGTTCTTGAGGTTAAAAATTCAAGATTGTGACTATGGCTGCTCAGCCTTAAATAAAAGAAGTGTACAACAGCTTGCCCATTCCTAGAAAAATATTAATCAGTTATTAAGGGAGTTGCCCCATGACTCCAAACATTCACACTAAACCTGCTGTATTTGCAACTAAGTTTCAGCATTGTTTTAATGGTGATAAAATATATCCAAACAGTACCCACAAACAAGGGTTGTTTTTACCAAAGATATCTGTAAGGCAGTACAAAATATGCCTGGGGTTGCCAGATCTGGGGACAGGGGACCAAACCTATGTCCTGAAACATGAATTCTACATTATCCCAACATTATCCCACCAGACCCACAGTCTCAAGACTTCAAAATGACGTTGTCAAGACTGCAATGTTAGGGGTCAATGGGATCTGTCAGGAGCAAAAATCTGCTCAATTGTCTATAATCTCCTCCACTACCCCACAGCCTCCTACTGGAAGAGACCACAGTCCCCAAACTGAAGATGGGAAAGCTGAGCTCAGCTACTGCATCATCCGGTAGACTGAGCAAAAGTTATGTCCGTGAATTCTCAGCCTCAAGAACAGGTCTGACATAGGGTAACACATTGATAAATATGTGAAGTGTGAGTGAATGTCATACAGCATTTTTATTAGCTAGTCAAGTAAAGACTTGAACTAGAATCTTCTACTTTATAAAGTTCATGTTCTTTACACTACATTGTTGTTAATATAACAATGCCCATAGCCTGTAAGTTATACAAATTAAACAGATGCCTAAATTCATCCAGTTGATGAAAAATGGAAGGAAGGAAGGAAGGAAGGAAGGAAGGAAGGAAGGAAGGAAGGAAGACTGAGTCAACAAACAATCTAATATGTGTATTTATTCTCCATCTTTCTCTCCCCTTTTTAGGAACCATTCCAGAAATATATCAGAATGAAGAAAAAGAGAATATTCACCCTACATGGTCCTCGAAAATGGAGGATTTGCCCCAAAATTTCATACAGCTAATACTCCTACAAAAATCTTGCCCTATAGGCTCAGAGAATTTGGACAGGAAAAGCTGGTATCAATATGGTCCAGAGGAGAGAGGGCATCTGATTGAGATCCAAGACTTATTTGCTCCAAGCCTGGGTACCCAGGAAGAGCCTCAGTTAGTTGTATTACAGGGTGCTGCTGGAATTGGGAAGTCAGCGCTGGCCAGGCAGGTGAGGAGAGCCTGGGGAAAGGGTCAGCTCTACAGGGATCGCTTCCAGCATGTCTTCTTCTTCAGCTGCAGGGAGCTGGCCCAGTGTGAGCAGCTGAGTCTGGCTGAGCTCATAACACAAGGCCAGGCTGTGCCCACAGCTCCCATCAGGCAGATCCTGTCTCACCATGAGAAGCTGCTCTTCATCTTGGATGGCATAGATGAGCCAGCATGGGTCTTGGAGGATCAGAATCCTGAGCTCTGTCTGCACTGGAGCCAGCCACAGCCTGTACACACACTGCTGGGCAGTTTGCTGTGGAAATCCGTCCTTCCCGAGGCTTCCTTCCTGCTCACAGCTCGGACTACAGCTCTACATAGGTTCATTCCTTCTTTGGGGCAGCCACGTTGGGTGGAAGTCCTGGGCTTCTCTGAGTCAGGACGAAAGGAATATTTCAGAAAATATTTTTCAAAGAGAAAAGTATTTAAAAGTTTTATCTCTGTTGAATTAAACTCAGTGCTCTCAACCCTGTGTCTGGTGCCCTGGGTGTCTTGGCTGGTCTGCACTTGCCTCTCACAGCAGATGGAGCAAGGGGAAGTCCTCTCACTGACCTCACAGACCACCACATCCCTCTGCCTGAAATACCTTTCCCAGAAAATCCCAACTCAGCTCTGGGGGACTCAGCTCAGAGCTCTCTGCTCACTGGCTGCTGAGGGCATCTGCAGAAGAAGGAGCCTGTTTGGTGAAAGCGATCTCCATAAGCAAGGGTTGCCAGATGATGTCATTGGCACTTTCCTGAAGATTGGTATCCTTCAAAAGAAGCCCAGATCTCTGAGCTACAGCTTTGCCCACCTGTGTCTCCAGGAGTTCCTTGCAGCGATGTTCTGCATCTTGGGGAATAATGAGGAGAAACATGGTAATCTAGACAACTACAGAATTGTGGAAACACTGATAGAAGTGTATGGACAGCAGGGCCTGTTTGAGGCACCCATTATGCACTTTCTATTTGGCCTTTTCAGTGAAGAGGGAGTAAAAGAGATGAAGACCATCTTCAACAGCCAGTTTCCTCTGCACACACCATGGCAACTTCTGGGGAAAGCCAGATCATTGCCCCAGCCTCAGCATCTGTATTCTCTGGGGTTGTTTCATTGCCTCTATGAGATTCAGAATGAGGAATTCCTGACACAGGTGATGCACACTCTTCAAAGAAAAAGGGTGCATGATCAGACAGATATGGTGCACACAGTGGTCCAAAGAAACGTGAGGCATCTGGTGGTCCAGACAGATGTGGAGCTCATGGTGGTCACTTTCTGCATTAAGTTCTGCCACCATGTGAAGAGGCTTCAGCTGAATGGGGAAGGACAGAAGGAAACAATGCCGGTGGCTCCAAGGATGATCCTGTGAGTATCAAGACACATACCTCTCTCCAGATTCCCTGTGGATCCCGTGGTCCCTCGTGGTCCCTCATGGTCTGAGCACCAGCGTCACTCTTATCTGGTTCCAGGAAGCCAGAGTACAGGCCACAAGTGGCATCTAACTATTGAATCTGACCAATCTTCTCTATTCTCTTCTGTGTGCTTGACCATGGGATGGGACTATGAACTTCTGTCTCTCCCTATGCCTTGGTAAGAACCAGCCAGGTCCTCTGATTCAAATAATCTTCATCCTTCACAGGGTTCAGATGTCCCACAGTTACTGATCCTCTCCTTTAACATGCTTTCTATCTGAGAAGCTGCCCATTCCTGCAGGTACCATCACCTGCCCCCATGGCAGAGGCCTTGACCGTGCGATCTTCTCTCATCACCTCAGAATGCCTATATGCGGCAGCCTCTATGTTTTCCCTGCTTAGATGACTTTCTGTGTGTGTCCATGAAGTTAGTCTGCCTTGGCACTCACCTGAAAGGCTTCCTAACTTCCTGCCAATCTCATCAGCATGATAAACTTTCCCTTCTCATGATCCCCTGCAGTAGTGGTCACTCAGTATGTGTCTCTCTCCCCTCTAGATGATTCGATCTATACATATTTATTAACACTGACTTTACGACAGGTCTTACCAATCAATCTGATGAGGAAAAATAGATTTGCTGTCAGAGGCCCTCAAAAACTGATAAAGAGAGCCAAGTACTCTAATTATATAGGGCAAGACACTTTACAATGATCAGGAACACAGGGAAGGAATTGTTCACTCGGGTGAAGCATAAAAGGTGAAATTCTCTGGGGGAAAATGATTTTATTTGAGTCTCCTGTTTTTACAAGTCTTTTTCTCCAGATGAGCTGAGCTGGGTTTGCTGGCATAAGCTTGAAATCCCATCATTCAGGAAGTTAAAGCAGAGAGATTTCTTGAGTTCAGGACTTTGACAGCAATCTGGGCAAATCTGCAAAATCCCACATAAAGAATAAATGACTTAAAAGTAGTAGAGTGACTATTAGAGGACAGGAATGGAACAAGGAGAAAAGGGTAAACAGCACAAATGTGGCCAAGTAGGAAGTTGTCTCAATGACTTATTTTATATGACTAGGATGGGCTAGTAAATACACGTTTGTTGTAGAAAAGTGAGGAAATATCAACTACCAAAAAACAAAAACTTATTATCAACCAGAGGGTCCAAGGTTGGAGCTGGGAGCCACGGTGCCCTGAAGGTACCCAGTGTGTGGCTCTGAGAGTAGATGTCTGAGATGGGAACTGTGAAACTCCAGAAGGCATCCACAGATGGTGAGAGTGGGAGTGTGGCCTGAGGCTGAGGCCTCACTGGTGGGAACCTGGGAGTTTTTCACGTGTTTAGCCAGGTGACCTGATATTGGACCCAAAAGTTTCCCTCACCATAGGCTCTCCTCTCACCTGAAAAACCCAGACGTTGGGGTTTTGGGCTCCACAGCCTGTTGGCCTGCTCTGCTCTCACTGTTGTCCTGCTGTTCAGATACCGTGTGCACTCTAAGCCAGCATTTTGGTTTCTCCTCAACTCTGATAGACCCTGTTTTTTCATCCATTCTGTTATCCTGTGTATTTTAATTAGGAATTGAGTCCATTAATTATGAGAGATATTAAAGACCAATGGTCTCGTTATTTTTATGTTGGTGGTGTTAGAGTTTGTGTGTGTGTGTGTGTGTGTGTGTGTGTGTGTGAGAGAGAGAGAGAGAGAGAGAGAGAGAGAGAGAGAGAGAGAGAGAGA
>OU015755.1:99770746-99799142 GCA_907169655.1 Acomys percivali | reverse complement strand
GAATACTACTCAGCTATTAAAAACAAGGAATTCCCAAAATTTGTGGACAAATGGGCTGAACTAGAAATGACCATAATGAGTGAGTTCACCCAGAAGCAAAGAGTCAAATGGTATATACTCACTTATATAGAGACACTAGTCCAAGGGGTATGTCCCCATGAAAAACTTTACCTACCAGGAAAGTGGGTCAGAGGGGAGGTCATCATATTGAGACTTTAGGTGTGAGAAGCCTGGGAAAATTAGGAAATAGAAGGATCCAGAGGGTCCTGGAAAACTACAGGTGGGTATGGGCCCTGGGGTCCTCCTCAAACTATGGCACCAGCCAAGGAAAATATAGGCAGTAAACTTCGAACCCCTACCCAGTCTAGCCGATGGACAGGACATTCTCCACCGTTAAGTGGAGAAGGAGATCTGACTTTCACACAAACTCTGGTGCCCCATATTGGACCAGGTCCCTTGGATGGGGAGGCCTGGTGGCACTCAAAGGAAAGATAATAGGTCACCAAGACGCTCCTTTCTTTAACAACTACATCTGATTTCTTTAGAATCAGGATGAACATTTCCTCTTTTGAAATCTCTCCTGCCGTATTAGTCCTTTATTTTTCAATTCAACTTCACTCAAATTCAGGGCATTTACACAATGACACTCGATTCTTGGCCAAACAGCAACACGAAGGCATCCTTTTGCAGTTTCGCTACTCTCTGAAACTATCACAAACAGGCTTCCAATGTCTCTCTCAGCATTCCCATCTTCCCTCCTTCTACAAGAATGTGCCTGTAAGCTCTGCTCTCTGCACAGTAGGACCTTCCTAGACCTATGTAACAAACTCTTCCACATTCCAGCCACAAAATAGTTCCAGTACCAAAGGCCTATGAACCATAAGATCAGATATGTTCTAGCAACAACCCAACTTCTGGTCTCGATTTTCTGTCCAGGTAACTCTCTTTGTTGCTGACATAAAATAACTGACCAAACAAACCTAATAGAAAAAGAATTTATTCTGTCTCACAGTTCAAAGGAACAGCTCATCATGACCTGGAAGTCTGCGAACATGATAAACTTGCATCAGCAGATAGAGAGCAGAGGAAAGTGAGTGCTGTGCTCATGTGATCATCTCCATCTCACACAGCCCTGGATCCTAGTCAGGGAATGCTGCTGCACACAGTGGGTAGATCTCCCCAAATAAATTGACCCAATCAATATAATTTTCTATTTTCCTATGAGGCCTATATCCAAAGTGATTCTAGATCTTACCAAGTGCATTTTTTACACTAACCATTTCAGGGATCCATCGAGCTTCATCCTTATTTGGGCAAAGGTACCCTTGGGTCTCTTTCATAACAGCAAAATTTCCATCCTGCAAGAAAGACTTTAGTGAACACTGCTAAATTCCAAAACACTGAGGCTGGTAAGAGCACCACCCCAGAGAACCTGTTCATTGTCAAGTTTCTGCCAGTAGCCTCTGAGGCTGTATTTTTTATAGCATCCACAAATAACACCATCATTAACATCCCCTCCACTGTGAATACTCACCCTGCAGCGACCCAGAGACAAAGCCAAGGCTGCTTCAAATGAAAGGCAGTCTACATAAGTCACCACTGGCAGCAGATCACATCCTCCCTCCATGGCATGGTGAACTGATGGTGAGAAAAGGGTTAATCCATCTTCTGTGTTCTCACTGGGCATTAATTAATTGCTAACAGCTATGATTTCTGGTCACAGTTTATCTCGTAAACATTAAAGAATAAATAAACCTAATAAGACATCATGACCAAGGAAACTTAGAGAAGAAATATTTTGGGAGTACTTAAACATTCTTAGGGTAAATCCATGAACACCATGACAGGGTAAATAGCAGCAGACAGGCAGGCATGGCACTGAAGTAGTAGCTGAGAGAGAGAGAGAAAGGGAACTAGAAATAGCATGACCTTTAACCTCAGCATCAATCCCAGTGACACACTTCCTCCAACAAGGCCTACATCTCCTAGTTCTTCCCAAAGAGTTCCACCAATTATACAAGCTGTTCTCATTCAAACCACCACAGTCATTTTAAATCCCAGAATGCTATTTTTAAGCCAAACATAGATCAATGGAAACACTAAATTTGTATCTTTAAATCTGTTCTCTCACAGAGCGAAAAGTGGACATCTCCTGGTTCCACGTGGCCCACTTTCAAGAACATGGGATGGTCCTAGAAACTCCAGCCAGGGTGGAACAACACTATGCAGTCCTGGACAACCCAAGCTTCTCCTCAATGGGAGTTTTGCTGGGACCAATGCCTGGTATTAGCCACAGCATCCCCATCACTTCCATCACATTGATCTACTATCACCGCAGTCTCGAGGATGTCACCTTTCACCTCTACCTGATCCCCAATGACTGTACTATTCGGAAGGTGACTTTGAGGAAGGCAAAAGTAGGACCAGGGTGGGATGAAGGAAATCTTGAGATGCAGCTAGTGGGTGCATCAAGTGGAAACTGGGATCCATTTTTATAAGGGTAACCCTGGTATGCATGATTCTGCTTCTTCTTGGCTCCCTTACACCAGAATCTACAACAACTGCCTTTAATGCCCCTTTGCTAATCCCTGGACACCCTTCCATAGTCCCTTCCCAACCATCAGAAGGATGGGAATCATCCATGTCTAACCTGTATAGCAAATCCCCTTCTTCTCTGGCTATGTTCCCGCAGTGAGCATGACAGGGTTTAATATTTCAACAGTCTGTGTGGCAGAACATAAGGTAAAAGGGTGCCCAGGAGGTGTCGCCATCAATATCCCACACAAGTGTACTGATCTACCATCTCACCTCATTCAGATCAGATGTTGTAGCCCAGAAATTTAGCTAAATCACTCCCTGTAATGTCCCCTAGGCAGTTGATGATGAAGAGATGTTGTTCAGTTTTGTACGAATAAACAAGCCACCCCCAGTAGACCCTCTCTACATCGGCTCCCGCTACATTGTGTCTGGGTCTGAGACGCTCGAAATTATCCCTCAGGTGAGCATCCAGGTGTTTGTTACATGTCTATGTCTGATGCAAGACTTCAGAAACATGTGGGGGCAGCTTACAAGGCTTTGCAAGAGGTTGAGATTGGGTAGAAAACAATTGAGATTTAGGATAAGCATGAATATATCAAAGTTAGGTGGAAGACACTTTAAAGGGCCACACAGGAACGCAGATTAGACATGGATAATTGAAGAATTAGATTCAAAACAGCACAGAGAAGGGTCCATCTAAACTTGGAGAGTGCAGGCCCAGGCGGAGATCTCTCACTCATCTGTGGACATTATATTTGAATCTTAAATGTCTCCTAAGTAGGTAAAGGTTTAAACACTAGGTCCCTACATAGTAGTAGTATTTGGGGAGTTTATAGGTACAAAAGATGTGGAGTCTGGCTGTCATCTTGAGCAGGGCATTAGTGGCAGGTCTTGAGGATTATAGCCATGAGCTGCTACCTACCTCAGACTTGATGATTCCTGATCTTGTTATATATGACAAGCATTGCCACAACGTTCTGCCCCCAAGAAAGGGGCCAAAGCATCCACATGCTCCACAACACGAAACTAAACAATAAAATAAGCCTTTTCTTAAGTGGTTACACTGATGAGAAAGAAAACAGGGATCCCAGATGGGTACTCAATCCTCAGTGTAAAGATATATGTTCAAAGGCTGTGGGTTGCCTCAGTGAAAAGACAGCTTAATGTGGTGAGCAAAAATTTAAAAGCATGCAGTTGGGAAAAGCAATCCTTCACAGAATAAGCAGTTGGTTTTCACACAGAAACTCTCTCTCTCTCTCTCTCCAGGAACTGGAGCTGTGCTACCGAAGCCCAGAACAATGCCAGCTCTTCTCTGAGATCTCCGTTGTCCACATGGATTCAAGGATTACGGTGCAAATCAGAGACAAGAAGGATAATAATCTCATATGGGAGACCTTGCTGAAACCAGGTAAAATTTAGTTTAAAGACAGAGACTTCCCCAAAGGTAGAAGAAAGCCTGTGAGTGTGGGAGGTGTATTATAGTTAGATCTTGGTGCCACCAAATATCCAAATCAGTTATGTGACTTTTGCTCGATCCATAGCAGGTAATATGAACACAGCTTAAACTGTGGTCCTGTGTTAGTCAGCTTTTCCCAACTGTGAGAAAATATGCAAGGAGAAGGGATTAGAGGTCTTAGAGCCAAGTTTCAGTCTTTGCTTAGCATCCTCCATCTCTTTGAGCCTGAGGTGAAAGAGTGTATCATGGAGTTGGAGCTTCCAAGTGAAAAAGGAGGCTGTTCACGTGTTATCTCCACAGCAGAGAGGGAGGAGGAAAAGAAAATAGATTGGGGAAGAAGAGGAGGCTGAGGCTAAGAGAAGAGAAGGAGAAAAGAGGAGAAGATGGATAGGACAGGAGGTAGAGGAGGAAGGAGGAATTCCATGCAAGTTATTCTCTCCCACAACTTGCCCCCAGTGATCAACTTCCTCCATCTGTACTCTCTCACATTGGTTCTATTACAATTCTTTCACTCACACAATTATGAGAGCATTAGTGAATGAGTTCATTCATAAATTCACAGCCCACAGGACTAGTCACCTCAGAGTACTACTGGGGGACGAGCCCTTCAACACATGATAATTTTTCAGGAAACACATTATATCCAAACTATCACATGCTATAAGCCCTATTTTCTGAGTCCTGTGCCCTGATTTCCACCCCCACTGTCCTGGAAGTGACAGATTGAGATGCACAATGATCTGGCTCCAGTTCACATATTAGCTCAGATTTAAAGTGAAGGGAATTTGCAAACATTGCTTGATCTTAAATATATCCATGATTTGTATTAATAAATTCTGGGTTTTTTAACAATTTCAACATGCATACAATGCAGTCTAGTCACTCTACCCGCAAATAATTCTTATCTCTTTCCTCCAGCCTGCTCCTCTTTTTTTATTTACTTTTTTATTTACATGCCAATCATAGGCCCCTCCCTCATCTTTTCCTGGCCCCACCTTTCCTCCCTCTTCCCCCTATTTCCCAGCACATCAAGTCACATCAGGACTGAGCACAGCCTTTTCACCTGTGGCCTGGAAAGGCCACAACAAGGAAGTGATCTAAAGGCAGGCAACAGAGTCCATGTCAGAGACAGGCCCAATCCCCTTACTAGGTGACCCACATGAAGACTGAGCTGCCCGTCTGGTACATATGTGTTGTTGTTGTTGTTGTTGTTGTTGTTAATTTATTAGTATGTCCTAATAATGTTTATTTTCAGGCCTATACTTATTACTATTACATCAGTATAACCCACTAGCAATAAATCAGGACACAAACACTTGTTATATTTTTAAATAGCCTTAGTTAACCTGAGGCAAGGTGGACACTATTCCTTTAAACTACTTCCATGCCATCTGTTTCTAATAATTTCTATCAAGCTACCTCCCACTCATAATCCCAAATACTTGCTAACGTTCTTCATCTGGGCTAAATCTCCATCCACACCAGCCATGTGCTTCTCCTCCACCTAACCCATGATGGCGCAACCTTTTTCTCCACTCTTCTCCTCATATCTCTCTTCTTCCCAAGATTCTCTCTTGTTCCCCTAAGCCTGGGAACCTTAGTCACACCTATCTCATTTGCCCTGCCCAGGCATGATGGCTTTTTATTAATTAGCATCAAATATATAAGACCATCCTCCGACACATATGTGTAGTAGGCCTACTTCAAGTCCACGCGTGGTCTTTGTTTGGTGCTTCAGTCTCCACAACACCCCTTAGGCTGCGGATCATTGGCTCTGTTGGTCCTTCTTATAAAACTCCTGCCCCTTCTAGGTTCTTCTATCGATCCCACTACTCTTCCACAAGACTCACTGCACTCTGCCCAATGTTTGTCTGTGAGACTCGGAATCTGTTTTGATCTGCTGCTGGGTGGGGCCTCTCAGAGGACAGCTAAGAGAGGCTTCCTTCTCCAAGCATAGCCGAGTGCCATAAATAGTGCCACGGGTTGGCTGTCTCCGATGGAGCAAGTCTCAGATTGGACCAGGCATCATTGGTTGGACATTCCCTAAATATCTTCTCTATTTTTAATCCCTGCACATCTTGTACACGGGGTAAATTTTGGGTTGAAGTTTTTTTGTGGTTGGGTTGGTATTCCCCTCCCACTACAAGTCCTGTCTAGTTAGAGAGTGACCTCTTCAGTCTCCATTACCAAAGTTCGAATCAAGACCAGGTTAACAAGTTTAATATTCCAATAACCCTTAAGGAAGTAGAAGCAGTCATTAAAAGTCTCCCAGCACCCACCCTCCCAAAAAGCAGGGCAAAATGGTTTCAGCACAGTATTCTACCAGACTTTCAAAGAAAGGCTAATACCAATACATATACTCCTGAAACTATTCCATAAAATAAAACAAGAATGAACGTTGCCAAACTCATTCTATGAGGCCACAGTTACCTTGATACCTAAACCACACAAAGACTCAACAAAGAAAAAGAATTTCAGACCAATTTCCCTTATGAACATTGATGCAAAAATACTCAATAAAATAGTCACAAAGAGAATCAAAGAACGCATTAAAATATCATCCACCATAATCAAGTAGGCTTCACCCCAGGCATGCAGACATGGTTCAATATACAAAAATCCATAAACTAATCCACCTTATAAACAAGCTGAAAAAAAACATACAAACATGATCATCTCATTAGATGCCAAAAAAAAAAAAAATTTGACAAAATCCAATGCCCCTTCATGTCAAAAGTCTTGTAAAGATCAGGGATACAAGATACATGCATAAACACAATAAAGGCAATATACAGCAAGCCTATAGAAAATATCAAAATAAATGGATAGAAATTTAAAGGCATACCACTGAAATAAGGGACAAGACAAGGCTGCCTACTCTCTCTGTATTTCTTCAATATACTAGTACTTGAAGTCTAGCCGGAGCAATAAACCAACTAAAGGAGATCAAGATGTTAGAAAATAGAAAAGAAGAAGTCAAGGTATTGCTATTTGCACATAATATGATAGTATATACAAGTGACCCAAAAATTCTACCAAACAAGTCCTACAGCTGATAATCACCTTCAGTAAAGTGTCTGGCTACAAAATTAACTCAAAAAATCAGTAACCTTCCTGTATACAAACTACAAATGGGATGAGGAAGAAATTAGGGCGACAACACCCTTCACAATAGCCACAAATAATATAAAGCATCTTGGAGTAACTCTAATTAAAACAAATACTTGTATCACAAGAACATCAAGACTCTGAAGAAAGAAACTAAAGAATATATCAGAAGATTGAAAGGTCTCCCATGCTCATAGATAGGTGGGATTAATATATTTAAAATGTCCGTCTTAGCAAAAACAATCTACAAATTCAATACGATTCTCAATTAAAATATCAATCCAATTCTTTACAGAACTGGAAATAACTATTATAAACTTCATATGGAAAAAACACAGACTAGCTAAAACAATCATGTACAGTAATAGAACTTCTGGAGGTATCACTATCTCTGATTTCAAGCTGTACTCCCAAGCAATAGTCATTAAAACAGCATGATACTGACATCAAAATAGACTGGTTGATCAATTGAATTGAATCAAATACCCAGAAATGAATCCACACACATACAGACACTTGATTTTTTACAAAGGAGCAAAAACCATACAACAGAAAAAATAAAGCATCTTCAACAGATGGTGCTAGTTTAATTGGATATCTACATATAGAAAATGCAAATAGATCTGTATATATCACCCTGCAAAAAACTCAAGTCCAAGTTGACCAAAGCCTCAACATAAGACCAGAAACATTAAATCTATTAGAAGAGAAAGTGTGGAATCGCCTTAAAGTTCATTAGCACAGGAAACAACTTGTGGAACAGAGCACCAACACCTCAGGCTCTAACATTGACAATTAATAAATGGAACCTCATGAAACTGAAAAACTTCTGTAAGGCAAAGGACACTATCAATAGAACAAAACATTAGCTTACAGATCGGAAAAAGATCTTCACCAACCCTCCATATGACAAAGGGCTAATATTTAAAATATATAACAAACTCCCTTCTTTTCTACAAATATCTTTTCCATGTTCATGAAGATTTGTTTTGTGTCTCAGAGTTTAACTGAGACCATCTGTGTGACCATGCCTTTGAACTACCCAGTAGGACACAGTGAGTTCACCAGCATCTATACAGATGGAATATTTATCTCCCCTTTCTCCCATAATTTATCATTTGCCAATTGTTTATCAGTAAGTGGCCCTATCCCTGTTAGCTGCTTCCCCATGTATAGCCAACTCATGCCTAGGCCTAGTGTAGGTCTAGAGACAGTAGGTGTGGGTGCTTTGAATTCATTATTACCATGGTCATGCCATTCTTAGAAGACAACCCTTCACAAGCCTTCTCCATATAATATGTTGCTATATTCTTTCTAATACTTCTTCCACAATGTTCCTTGAGCCTTTAAGTGGGTGGTATAAATATTCACTTACAGGGATGAGTACTCAGCCATGTTTTGTTCTTGGCATCCTGTACAGCTGGATCTGCAGTTGCCTCAATTCACTACAAAGAGATGCTTTTCTAATGAAGGCTAAAAGAAGCTTTTGTCTATGGTATAAGCACAGATATTTAGAAAGGCATTTTTACTGTTTCAATTTAACTAAGTAGCAATAGTAGCGTCTCTCAAGACCCTAAGACATCCTCAGACCTGGGTTTGTTTGTTTTAGCCAATTTATAGTATTTGGGATGAATTGTATCTAGTGGTGTAGTGGTGGAAAAGTGTAATCAGGGAGCTACTGGTTGCTGCCACCACAGCTGTGCCACTATTACATCAGTGGAACCATGTGACATGGCAGGTTGGTTATATTACATGCCACACAGAATTAACTAACCAGAGCACATGGGGGTTCACAGAGACAGAACCAATAATCAGGGAGCCTGTATATGTCTGATCTAGGTCCTCTGCGTTTATGTTTTGTTTGTGTAGCTTAGTGTTCTCATGGGACTCCTAACAGTGTCTGGTCTGATTGTAACATGTTATGTCATGTTTGATTGCTATCCCTGGGAGTCCTGTCCTTTTCTGAAGAGAAACAGGTGAGGACTCGATCTGGAGGAGAGGAAGGTGGGAGGAGGGACTTGGAAGAGAGGAAGGAGGGGAACCTGTGGTCAGAATGTTATATATAGGAGAATAAATTTAAAAAGAAAAGAAAATATCACAGAGTACACACATGGGATAGACAGTTGTAGATGCCTTTCTTCCTCCACAGTCTGCATAATACTATGAAATCCTAGCAGTAGGAAGGGAACTTCCAACTCAACTACAGCTTGAATTCTTTATACCACATATCCAAGATGTTTGGATTCTCTATGCTATACTATCCAAGGTAATGTCTTAGCCACTAGTTCAAATGAGGAACCAAGAAGAATTACATAAGCCTGAATTGTCTTGGAAGCTCCGTGACCTCTCCACCCAAAACTCCTCTGGAGGTATTCCATATCTAGAACTGGGATTTTTGCTCTGCAACTCAGTACTTCCCAGACCTCCCATGTCAAGCTTCATAGGGTATCTGGTGCACAAATGTCTTCCTTTTTTATACTAGGTTACCAAATAATAGGTTTCTTTGTAATTTTTAAACACTAGCTTCATTTTCAATAATCCATCCCATCCACTCCCTCAACTCCTTCATCCCCCACACCTTTTCAATTTGAAACATTTCTGCTCCAAGTATTTCCTCTCTTCCCTCGCTTTACCTCCAAGCCACTGTCATCTTTTCCTCCCTAAGGACTTGGCCCATATTTAGTTTTCTGATTTCCAGGGGCACACTATGTTAACACCTCTGAACTAAGGACCCCAGGATAGAAACTGCACATGAGAAAAGTGGTGGATATTCCTTTGTTTTGTTTTTGTTTTTGACTTGGATTATCTTGCTCGATATTTCCCCTAGTTTGCACACTTACCTTTTGTAATGCCATTTTCTTCACACCTGAATCAAATTCCAATAGATAGATAGATAGATATAGATAGATAGATAGATAGATAGATAGATAGATAGATAGATAGATATAGATATAGATATAGATATAGATATATAGATATTTAGGTCTTTAAATTTTTAGAGTTGAAATTTTAAATGTGAGATATAGGTATCTAGCATAATGCTTCATCATGCTGCCATCTAGGCTTTCCAGTACCATTTGTTAAACAGGCCATCTTTTCTCCAGAGTGTGTTTTTGGCTCCTTCACCATAGGCCAGGTAGTTTAGTTGGATTTCATCGAGATCCTCTATTCTATTCCATTGACTTGGGTGTCTATTTGTGTTCATAGCATGCTGCTTTAATTACTATGGCTTTAGTATTAATTGGAGGTCAGATGTGCTGATGTTTCCCATAACATGGTTTTTGTTTAAAATTAATTTGGCTGTCCTATGTCTCTCATGGTCTCATGTATATTTTGGGAATACTTTGTCCTACTATTTGTTTAAAAATGTCCCTGGAATTTTGATTTGGACTTCATGAATCTGTAGAGTTCTTTTAGTAAGATAACTACTTTCACATACTTATTCTTCTAAAAAAAAAAAAAAGCATCTTCTAAGATCTTCTTTGATTCATTTATTTGATGCATATCTTAAAGTTTTTGTTGTATGATTCTTTTATTTTTACTATTAGGTGTTATGTCCAGCATTTTATTGTATTGTATTTGTTTGCTTGGTATTTTAACTCATCCATTTTTTTCAAGATGACATAGGCAAGTGAAAACAGAGAACTTTCTTGAGTGCAGTAACAGTACAGTCTTAGTCCAGCACTCACAATGCCAAACCAAGCTCCTCTAATCAGGATCTCTAGGGATGCCCAGCCTTGTCAGATGTCAAACAGTGGTAATTCGTGCTCCTGAGATGCTACAAACAAGCTACATATGTGGTCAAAGACTAGCATTGCTTCATCCTTGACAAATGGATAACTAGCCTGGCTGCATCAAACCAGGATTTGAATCTCACTCCAGAGCTTATTCATTCAGTGATCTTGAAAAGTAATTTAACACATTTGAGCTTGACCTTCCTCACTTCTAAACTGATGATCAGAATGAGCAATTCATGGGATGCTTGGAAAGGTTAAATGCTGTCCGTAGACATCTCATAGTGTGATCTTTAGTTGATAGGAGCAGTGATGCTATCTTTCCTTTTAGTAAGCCCACCTTTATCACTTATTTTTCTTAATTCTGTCTTTTGGCACTCATTAAGATCTATTACCTTCCATGTGGGAAAGTATTCAAACATTGGAAAATTGTAATCATGGCCCACTTGTATCCCCAATTATACACCTGGGTTTTTTTTTTAAATTTCATAGTCACAGCAGGACGTGGTGGCGCATGCCTGTAATCCCAGCACTCAGGAGGCAGAGGCAGGTGGATCACTGTGAGTTCGAGGCCAGCCTGGTCTACAAAGTGAGTCCAGGACAGCCAAGGCTAACACAGAGAGACCTTGTCTCGAAAAACAAAACCAAAAAAAAATTTTTTTCATAGTCACTCAGGTACTTTCTTCATAAGATAGTGTAGTTTATCTACAACTCAGGATGCACCAAGATGATCCAGCTAGCATGGGATATAAGCAATATCATCCCTCTGTCATATAAATGGAACCAGGATTTCCAATACTACAAACTGGGTCCTTGGGCTGACTTCCCTGTTAGAGCACAGTGAATGTAGGGTCTTCACAAACACTTGAGGCTTATTTGTGAGCTGCAGCCTATAAATCTCAATTATTGCTAAAAGTAACTCACTATTTGTTCACTCTTGATTCATCTTGGTTCTGCCATCAAATCCAGAATGCACACTTGTGGCACCTGAGTGTATAAGGTAGAAAAAAAAAACCAACACCTTACCCACAAGTAGATGTCATATGATCTAATACATGTAGCAAGGGACTTGGTTACTTCTCTTCAGGGAATTGAATCTAAGATAAAATTGAGTCTGTGATCATGTGGGAGAAATGCCTGCTGTTCACTCACAGGCTTTCTATCTCTATGATGATAGACTCATGGACTAATATGCCCTATGTAACTGAGGCAATCCTCACCTTTCAGATTATATCTGAGTTTCTGTGGTTCATTCTCACAGTCTCAGGCATGGGTAGGGGGTTCGCAGAGTGCACTGAGTGTTGGCACTGAATGTGGGAATCATGACAGATGTTTCATCTCTCCTTTATTCAAGGGGACCTCAGACCTGCACTGCCCAGGACCGCTCCAGTTCCCAAAGGTTAGTAAAAAGTGTAAGAGACTGGAGAAGCCAATAATATTCTGCTGGTAGATCATCTGATCCTTGAGAGAAAGGCAGTGAAAAAGGACAGAGTCTCACATTGAAAATCTCACCTGCACAGATCGGAGAGGTGCATACCCAGGGAAGACTTCCTCTCATGCCCCTTGGTGCTTCCCATGGTGACAATAACTCCACCCACTCTCACCCTGAACACCCCACCATGAGCCCCTCCCCCTGTGAGGCAAAATGTCAGACTAATAAATGGCCCCCAAGAAAGGTAAAGATATTTTTCAAATGACCTTTCAGAGGAAAAAGGGAGCCAGGGGTACAAATGAGTTACATGGAAGGACCAAGGAGTGAGTGTCCAGTGGGAGACTCTGAACAAGCAATTCTTTGCTCAGTCAGAGTCTCATCTTCACCGCTAGATGTCCCTGCCTTGCTGCACTTTGTGGACCAGCATCGGGAGCAGCTGGTGGCACGAGTGACATCAGTGGACTCTGTCCTGGACAAGCTGTATGGTCTGATGCTGAGTGAAGAGGAGTATGAGGCAGTGCGGGCTGAGGCCACCAACCCGGACAAGATGCGGAAGCTCTTCAGTTTCAGCCGGTCTTGGAGCAAGGATAACAAAGACCAACTCTACCAAGCTCTAAAGGAAACCCATCCTCACCTGATCATGGACCTCTTTGAGAAGTCCAGCGGGGTCTCTGTGGGATCCTGATATCTTCGCAGCTGAGGGGTGAGCACTCTCCTTAGGGTCCTGGCTCTCCCTGAGCTTCCTTTGGTCCTCAGTTTCTCCATTTATAACCAATCTCTGTGCAGTTCAAACTGAGGATGGAGTAATTTCTTCCTTTGACCCCACCTGCCTGGCCACAGTGTGTCAGCAGGACTTCCGATGATGCCTTGGTAGCTCAGCTAAGTCCTCTACAGTGTTCATGTTTGGTGACACCACACAGCCTCATGCAGCTCCCATCTGCAGGGCCATGTGGCTACTGATTTGTCTGCCTGGAAAGAACAAGGCCCAAGGCACTATCCCTCTTGGTTTCAGGGCTTCAGGCATATTTCTGCTGCCAGCTGCTAGCAAAGCAGTCACTAATTTACTCATCAGGGCAAGCCCTTGCTTCTGTCTGGCATGGAATCCACACAGCTCTTCACGTTTTTCTGCCATCTCCTGCCACCCTGCCAGGATGCAAAACAAAGGCCCAACTCTGCCTGGCCCATCTCTCAGGGCACCAGCTAGTAGCAGGGGTACCAAGCCTGCTAAGAGCTATGGAGCATGGCCAGCCCTTCCCAGGGTCAAAGCATCAATAGCAATGGTGACCATTCCACCCAAACAGGGTCTTTCCCATAGACGACTGCCCACCCCACCCACAGCACAGCCCTGGTGGGGTTCCGGAGGCTGTAGGGTGTCAGAAGCTCTCGAAAATCTCGACTGCCTCCTCCATCCCCCTTCATCATCCCGAGGTCAGTTTGGGGGTGAAAGTCGGCAGGAGCACTTTTAGCAACTCCAAGAGAGCTTGGAAAGCCCAATTGGGGAAGGTAGCTTAGGGAGATGGTACAGCATCACGTGTGACCCCCGATCTCCGAGTATCACAGCCACCAGCAGCTGTGCTCACTAACTCTTCTGGCTAAGGGAGTCAGATATCTGTCACTGCGCTCTCCCCCTTTCCACATAAAGACCAGCTAATACTTTCCCTATCCTCTCTGGAATGCAGGATAGATCCTCAAAAAAATACAGCTTGTCCCACCTGTGGAGTTTTTAAAATAGAAATTCTTCTCACAGGCCCTCTTAAACCTTCCTTCCCCTCAGAATAACTGGGTAACTCAACTGACAATGCTTCAGACCTTGAACTGAAAGGTCTAAGGTGCAAATCTCTGATAAACTCTCTTTTCCTTTTGAGCATCTTGCTGCCCCTATCAGCCCCAATTAGCCAGGCTACCTGCCTGAACATTTTTGATCTAAGAGAAAGAAATGTTGCCCTGGAAAGTACAATGTTTCTAACCTAAAATTGCTTACAGATTACAGCCAATGGCAATACTAACATCTTGGATCCAGTGAGCTACACTAACAACTATTAAAGCCAGTCTATTTTTCACATACAAGCCTTTCCTGTCTATTCCAAATATATAATTGACATGATGTTTCCTTCCTAGGCTACTCTAAGCAGGTATGATCCCAGCCTTTCTTCCTGCTTTCCTAACTCCAGCACAGGTGATTCCACACTTAAAGGATGACAAACCAGAATCGAGGTTTCCCTAACACCCACCCCTTGCTTTCTGCAGTGCATACAAATGCTTCCATAATAACTCCAGCCAGAAGAAATTACACCGGTCCAGATTCCCAGAAAAATTCCCTTTTCATTTTAATCAAACAGTTGCCTTTGTGAGACCCTCTGCCTTCTCCTTCGTTCCAGGTCTGCACAGTGCATTGCCAATCATACGGTTGTTAGATTAACCTGTGGATCTCTTGAATAACCTCCCACATTACATACCCAGCTGCCAGGGATCTTCACCCCTTGCAATTACTTCACAGGTTTTTTTTTTCTACAAGGAGGAAGAAACTACCCACGGACCAAATGGAGACCAGAAGTTCACTTTGGATCTGCCTGGACCATAGAGCAGCCTGCAGCCAGAGGCACTTGACTGGGAATCTCTAAGACCAGCTTAACTAGAGAGGACCTCCATACCCAACAGCCTTGCATCCCTCCAGAAACAGACAAACTCTCTTTCCGGATCCTGCTCCAAAGCAGGGGAGCTAGACCTAATGAAAGCCACATATGTGGAAACTTACATAGTACTGCAATGTACTTTCTCTATGTAGATGTATCACATTATTTTGAGATCACTGTTAATGCCCTCAAGGGTTTTATACAAACTTGCTTTTGAAATGTCAGCCTCCTAAGCAGTTGGTTCAGTAACCTCTTATGTTCCTGAACCCTACCCTTTACTAGCTACCTGATAATGCTTTCACCCTGCCCTCATCCAAATTTTAAAAATGTCAAGTGACAATATTGCTAAGTTCACTACCAGCTGGGTCCTGGTTCAAAACCAAACAGTCTCCAGCTTAGAAACCCAATGGTGACACCTCCTTAAAAAATAAAAATAAAGATAAGTGAATTGTGAGGCATTACTGGAAAATGTCGAAGTCCAAACCCTCTGGTTAGCCATTCCAAAGACCTCTGAAAAGGGGGTGAGTCCTTTTTGATCCCAGCAGGCCCCTAAATCCCATCTGCTGAGAGGTGTCACAGATTGGGTCCTGCTCTGATAAAAACTTCAGAACCACTTCTGGATTACCAAGGGCTGTTTTCACTCTCAAGATAAGGCTCTAGAGATCTTTACTATAAACAGAAGCCATATCCTGCAACCTCCCCCCTTTACAACTCCCAGGGCTTCAAGAATGTGAGTTGCCTTTGTCCTTCCTTCTCATGCTGCCTTTTGGATTCTTTGTGGTACTTTTTCATCCTTCCTGTCCATCCATTTGGTCTTCCTTTCCCCTTTTTGTCTTTTAGGCTTTGGCTTAGCTTAGGCTCCTCTTCTACACTGAATGCACAAGGCTTAGAATGCTTATAAGCTTAGCTCCTGGCTTTCCTGACTGTCTCTTTCAGCTCCTGGATTTCCTGACTGCCTCTGGTGCTTTCCAAGCCCCAACACTATCCAGACTTCCCTCCCTGTTTGAGAGAAGCAACCAGGCCTCCCCACTCCAACCTCCGAGAGGCCTGAGAACCTGGATCCTCTCTGCCTGAGAGCAGGAATACAGAAAAATGTCTGCCCTTACTCCAGAAGAGCCACTGCTATGCTCCATTATAGTCCTCTGGGTTGGTAGTGGAGCTGTTCACCTAGAAAACTCCTCCAGATCTTGGAGAAGTTGAGAATGACACAGAAGGAGAGGAGGAGATCTACAGTCAGTCCAATACAAAAGAATATATCTTCTTCTCTGCATCTCATGGGAGTTTTCCAAAATTGACACAAAGCAAGATTTGACAAATAGAAGACAATGAAAATAACTCCCTGCATCCTATCAGACCACAGATTAATAACAGAACATTGACAAACTCATCAAAACTAAACAACTCTTTATTGAATAAAAAGAGGGTGAAGACAGAAACAAAGAAGTAAAATGAAAGAATTTCTGGAAATCAACGATAATGAATATACAATATACTCAAGCCCAAATTAATGTAAAATAAGAAAAGCTTTTCTAAGAGGCAAGTTCATAGCATTAAGTGCCAACATTAAAAATTTTTAAAGTACCTGTAGAGATCTCATAGTAGCAACTTAACAGCACAAGCACAACTGAAAACTCTAGAGGAAAAAATAAGGAATCAGATTCAAGAGGCGTTGACAGCAAAACTGAGGCCTGAAGGCAAAAACAAAAACAAAAATAGAGAACAATACAGATAATCAACAAAACCAAGAGCCGGTTCTTTGAGAAAACCAACAAGATAGACAAACCCCGAATCAAACTAACTAAACGGCAGAGAGAGAATATCCAAATTAATAAAATCAGAAATGAAAAGAGGGACCTAGAAACTGACAAAACAGCAGCCTACAGAATGGGAAAAGATTTTTACTGACCTCGTATCTGAGAGAGGGCTAATATCTGAAATACATAAAGAATGCTAGGAACTAGACATCAACAAAACAAATAATCCAGTTTAAAAATGGGGTACAGATCTAAACAGAATTCTCAATGGAGTAATCTCAAATGGTGGAGAAGTGCTCAAAGAAGCACATCAGGGAAATGCAAACCGAAATGGTTCTGCAATTCCATCTTACACCTGTTAGAACACATGAGGCCAAGAGCACACACAACAGCTCGTTGTGAACAGGGTGTGGAGCAAGAGGGACTGGAGAGGGCTTTTAATACAGCAACATGGCTACTCTATATGGAATACAGATATACCCTTAGCACACACATAGGAACAATGAAGGTAAAGTCAGTTTGTACAAGGAAGCACCCATGTTTTGAAACTGATGTCTAATTGAGAGGCAGTTTTACAGAGAGAGTCTTAAAGATACAGGTTGAAGAGAAAACAAGTTAGACACACCTGAAGACAGAATAAGCTAGAAAAAGAGAAGTCAGAAAATTAGAACAGCTTGCTAGAGTTAGTTTGAAGCCAAGCAGAGCAATTTAGTCCAAGGCTGAGAGATAAACCATATTGAATCAGCCAGCTTGGAGAGGAGTTTTAGCCAGGACAGCTGAAATGAACCAGCCAGCCAGAGCTCAGAAAGAACAAGAATGGATTAGCTTGTTCAGCAGTAAGTTTCAGTGGCTGAAAACACTCTAAGCCTAGATAAGATTGTACACAGGGAGGAGCACGAATTTTCTCAGACCAGAGCAGCAGCGACAGTGGCCCCTGAGTCCCAAGCTCAGCTCAGCGTGCAGTTCTGCCACGGAGATGCTAGCTCAGCTCAGCTCATGCAGTTCCGCAGCTGAGATGCACACTCAGCTCAGCACACAGTTCCACTGTGGAGACACTAGCTCAGCTCAGTGCACAGTTCCACTGCTGTGACGCAGGCTGAGCTCAGTGCGCAGATTTGGCCCAGAGTCCCTAGCTGGACTTGGCGGGCAGTTTGGCTCCAGAGACTCTAGCTGAACTTTGCGCACATTGCAGCCCTGAGACTCTGGCTGGACTCCCCACGCAGTTCAGGCCCAGAGTCCCGGGCTGAATTCAGCGCACAGTGTGAGTCCAGAGTCCCTGGCTGAGCTTGGTGTGCAATTCCACCCCTGAGACTCTGTCTGAGCTCAGCATGCGGTTTGGGGCCAGAGTCCCTAACTGCACTTGGTGGGCAGATTGGGCCTAGAGACTCTAGCTGAGCTTGGCAGGCAGTTTGGCCCCAGTGAACCTGGCTAAGCTCAGAGCATGGGTTCAGCCCAGAGTCCCTGGCTGGTCTTGGTGGGCAGTCCCAGCCCTGAGACTCTGACTGGACTCGGTAAGCTCAGTGTGCGCTTTGGGCCCAAGACCAAGGTTGGACTCAGCGCTAACTGGACTAAGTGCGTAAAATAGGCCCTGAGACCCATTTGGGCCCAGAGACACAAACTAGACTCAGTGTGTGGATGGTTTGGGCCCTGTGACACCAACCTGCACTCTGCAAGTAGTCTGGGACTTGAAACGCTACCAGGAACCACAGACCAGCAGAGCATCAAAGCTCCAGGACTAAGGAATTATCAGGGAGACAGGGAGTAGAGTGGCCATCAAACCACCTCCACCTGACCTGCTTCAGTCCCTGGAGAGCTCCGGTGCTACAAGGGGGCCCAGAAGGCTGTGGACACTTTGGCCTGACCAAATGCACATTCAGAGACCCAGAAGAATTGCAGGACCCACAGTACAGGGGAGCTGAGCATCACTGGCTATGAGAGTCCAAAATGACAGGGCTAGCCTCCTGCCATCCAGACCAGTAAAACATCAGAGCTTCTGGCCTAAAGAAATCATGAAAAAACAGGTGAATCTATCATCAGACTCCCTCCACCCAACTCTGGAAGCTACCCAACAAAAACAGAGAAGGCAAGATGTCTAAAGGACAGTATAAAAGCATACGCAAAACAAAAACAAAAACAATATGGCGTCTCCAGATTCCAGCTATCCCAAAGAAAACAACCCAGAGAACACAAACACAGCGGAAATACAAGAAAGTGACTTCAAATCATTACTAACGAGGATGATAATGGAAGAAACAACTAAAATTCATAATCAAATGCAGGAAGATGCAGCCAAACGGGTGGAAGACATAAAAGACGCCTGTAGAGAGGCACTGGAATTTTTTCAGGAAAATACAAACAACCAGTGTAGGAAATCAATAAAACAGTTCAAGTTCTGAAGGCCTATAAAGAGGCAATGGAAGAAACTCAGGAATATACAAACAATCAGATGAAAGAAATGAAAAAATCAGTTCAAGATCTGAAGATGAAAATGGATTCAGTGATAAACACACAGACAGAAGAAAAACGGGAACATGAGACCTCAGAGAAGAAGGCGAGCAACACAGACGTGAGCTTTTCTAAAAGAATCCAAGAGATGGAGGAATGAATCTCAGGTCTAGAAGATACAATCATAGATCATGAAGCAACCATTAAAGAAAATGCTAAATCTGGAAAAATCCTGACACAAAACATCCAAGAAATCAAGGACACCATGAAAAGAAGAAATCTGAGGATAATAGGCATTAAAGAAAGAGAAGGCCCAGAAATTATTCTCAACAAAATCATAGAAGAAAATTTCCCCAATCTAAAGAAAGAGATACCTATAAACATACAAGAGCCCTACAGAACACCAAATAGAATTGACCAGGAAAGAAAAACTGCCCATCACATAATAATCAAAACACAAAATATACAGAACAAAGAAAAATATTAAAAGCTGCAAGGGAAAGGGGCCAAATAACATTTAATGGCAAACCTATCAGAAGTACACCCAACTTCTCAGCAGAGACCATAAAAGCCAGAAGAGCCTGGACAGAGATCCTGCAAGCCCTAAGGAACCACAGATGCCAGGCCAGGCTACTTTACCCAGCAAAACTATCAATAACCATTGATAGAGAAAACAAAATATTCCATGACAAAAACAAATTCAAACAGTATCTATCCACAAATCCAGCTTTACAGAAGGTACTAGAAGGAAAACTCAATCCCAAAGGGACAAGATACAACCAAAACTACACAGGAAATAGATAACTATACCATGGCAAAAACGCAACTACACAAACGCTCCACTGGAACCAACATCAAAATTTAAGACTCTTAATAGTCACTGGTCATTAATATCTCTCAACATCAATGGTCTCAATTCTCCAATAAAAAGACACAGACTAACTGAATGGATGCATAAACAAGATCCAACATTCTTCTGCATGCAAGAACCGCATCTCACCCATAAAGATAGACATTACCTCAGGGTAAAAGCTTGGAAAAATATTCCAAGCAAATGGTCACAAGAAGCAAGCAGGCATAGCCATTTTAATATCAAACAAGATAGACTTTCAACCAAAATTAATCAAAAGGGATGAGGAAGGACACTTCATACTCATCAAAGGTAAAGTCAACCAAGATGACATCACAATTCTGAATATCTATGCTCCTAATACAAGGGCACCCACATTTGTAAAAGATGTGTTCATCTGTTAATGAAGCTTAAACCACACATCAATCCCCACACAATAATAGTGGGAGACTTCAGCACCCAACTCTCACTGAAGGATAGGTCATTGAAACAGAAACTAAGCCAAGAAATAACATCATTGACCAATGCCATGAATCAAATAGATCTAACAGATATCTATAGAACCTTTCACCCAAAAAAGAAGGAATATACCCTATTCTCTTCACCCCATGGAACCTTCTCCAAAATTGATCACATCGTAGGTCACAAAGCAAGCCTCAACAGATACAAGAGGATTGAAATAATACCCTGTATCCTATCAGATCACCATGGTCATAGGCTGCAATTCAACAACAACAGAAATAACAAAAAGCCTACACATGTGTGGAAACTAAACAACTCTCTGCTAAATGAAACCTGGGTCAGGGAAGAAATAAAGAAAGAAATTAAGGAGTTTCTGAAATTCAATGAAAATGACGGAACAACATGCCCAAATTTGTGGGATACATTGAAAGCAGTGCTAAGAGGAAAGTTCATAGCACTAAGTGCCTTTAAAAAGAAATCAGAAACATCACACATAAGCAACTTAATGACACAGCTGGAAGCCCTAGAAAAAAAAGAAGCAGAAACCCCCAAGAGGAGTAGACATCTGGAAATAACCAAACTCAGGGCTGAAATTAACAAATTAGAAACTAAGAAAACAGTCCAAAGAATCAACAAAACCAAGAGTGGTTCTTTGAGAAAATCAATAAGATAGACAAACCATTAGCCAAACTAACAAAAAGGCAGAGAGACAATATCCAAATCAACAAAAACAGAAATGAACAGGGAAACATAACAACAGACACTGAAGAAATACAAAGAATCATAAGATCCTACTTTGAAGGAATATATGCCACAAAATTTGAAAATCTAAGGGAAATGGATGATTTTCTTGATCAATTACACTAGCCAAAATTGAGTGAAGAACAGATAAACAAGCTAAATAGTCCCATTTCCCCTATAGAAATAGAAGCAATCATTGATAGTCTCCCAACCAAAAAAAGCCCAGGGCCAGGTGGTTTCAGTACAGAATTCTACCAGACCTTCAAGGGTATGCTAATACCGATACTCTTCAAGCTACTCCAAAAGATAGAAATGGCTGGAACATTACCAAATTTATTCTATGGGGCCACAGTCACATTGATACCTAAACCTCACAAAGACCCAACAAAGAAAGAGAATTTCAGACCAATTTCTCTTATGAGCATTGATGCAAAAATACTGAATAAAATACTTGCAAAACGAATACAAGAACACATCAAAGATATCATTCATCATGACCAGGTAGGCTTCATTCCAGGCATGCAGGGATGGTTTAATATATGGAAATCCATCAATGTAATCCACCATATAAACAAACTGAAAATAAAAAAAAAACCACATGATCATCTCCTTAGATGCAGAGAAAGCATTTGATAAAATCCAACACCCATTCATGTTTAAAGTTTTAGAGAGACTGGGGATACAAGGCACTTTCCTCAGCATAATAAAGGCTATATACAGCAAGCCAATAGCCAAAATCAAATTAAATGGTGAGATACACAAGGAAATTCCTCTAAAATCAGGAACAAGGCAAGGCTGCCCACTCTCTCCATATCTCTTCAATATAGTACTTGAAGTTCTAGCCAGAGCATTAAGACAACAAAAGGAAGGGTATCCAAATGGGAAAGGAGGAAGTCAAATTATCCCTATTTGCAGATGATATGATATGATATGATAGTGTACATAAATGACCCTCAAACTTCCACCAGAGAACTCCTACAGGTGATAAACACCTTCAGCAAACTGGCTGGATACAAAATTAACTCAAAAAAGTCTGTAGCCTTCCTATACCCAAATGACAAGCTTGCAAAGGAAGAAATCAGGAACACCATACCCTTCACATTAGCCACAAGCAATATAAAATATTTAGGAGTTACTCTAACCAAGCAAGTGAAGGACTTGTTTGAAAAAAATTTCAAAACTCTGAAGAAAGAGATTGAAGATGACATGAGAAGATGGAACGATCTTCCTTGCTCATGGATCGGGAGAATTAACATAGTAAAAATGGCCATCTTACCAAAAGCAACCTACAGATTCAATGCAATCCCTATCAAAATACCTACACAATTTTTTAAAGACATTGAAAGTTCAATTCTCCACTTCATATGGAAAAACAAAAACCCAGAATAGCTAAAACAATCTTGTACAATAAAAAAATGCTCCGGAGGAATCTCCATACCTGATCTCAAGCTGTACTATAAAGCAACAGTAATTAAAACAGCATGATACTTGCACAGCAACAGGCTGGTTGATCAGTGGAATTGAATCAAAGACCTAGATATGAATCCACACACATATGGTCACTTGATTTTTGACAAAAAAGCCAAATCCATTCAATGGAAAAAGGATAGCATCTTCAACAAATGGTGCTGGTCTAACTGGATGTCTATGTGTAAAAAAATGCAACTGGACCCATATTTGTCACCTTGCACAAAACTCAAAACCAAGTGGATCAAAGACCTCAACATAAAACCAGAGACACTAAGTCACTTAGAAGAAAAAGTGGGGGAGAGCCTGGAACACATTGGCATAGGAGACAACTTCCTGAACAGAACACCAACAGCCCAGGCCTGAATGTCAACAATTAATAAATGGGACCTCATGAGGCTGAGAAGCTTCTGTAAGGCAGGAGACACTGTCAAGAGAACAAAGCAACAGCCTACAGACTGGGAAAAGATCTTCACCAACCCTACATCTGACAAAGGTCTAATATCCAAAATATATAAAGAACTCAAGAAATTAAATACCACCAAACCAAATAATCCAACTGAGAAATGGGGCTTGGAACTAAACAGAGATTTCTCAACAGAGGACTATCAAATGGCTCAACCTCCTTAGTCATCAGGGAAATGCAAATCAAAACAACTCTGAGATTCCATCTTACACCCATCAGGATGGCGAAGATCAAAAATTCAAGTGACACCACATGCTGGCGAGGATGTGGGGAGAGAGGAACACTCCTTCATTGCTGGTGGGAATGCAAACTAGTACAGCCACTTTGGAAATCTATCTGGCGCTATCTCAGAAAACTGGGAATAGGGCTTCCTCAAGACCCAGCTATTCCACTCCTTGGAATATACCCAGAAGATGCTCCATCACACAACAAGAAAATTTGCTCAACCATGTTCATAGCAGCCTTATTCATAACAGCCAGAACATGGAAACAGCCTAAGTGTCCCTCAGTTGAAGAATGGATAAAGAAACTGTGGTACATATACACTATGGAATACTACTCATCTATTAAAAAACAAGGAATTTCCAAAATTTGTGGACAAGTGGATTGAACTAGAAATGATCATAATGAGTGAGTTAACCCAGATGCAGAAAGACTTAAATGGTATATACTCACTTATATCTGCATACTAGCCAAGGGGCATGTCCCATGAAAGTCTTCACTAACCAGGAAACTGGGACAGAGGGGAGGACATCCTACTGGGACTCTAGATGAGGGAAGCATGGGAGAATGGCAAAGTTGAAGGATCCAGAGGGTCCTAAAACCTACAAGACGAACATTATGATAGGCCGATTTGGGCCCAGGGGTCCCACTCAAACTAAGGCACCAGCCAAGGTCAATACAGGCGGTAAACTTTAAACCCCTACCCAGATCTAGCCAATGGACAGGACATTCTCCACAGTTGACTGAAGAGTGAGGTCTGACTTTCACACGTACTCTGGTGCCTCAAATTTGACCATGTCCCCTGAATGGGGAGACCTGGTGGCACTCAGAAGAAGGATAGCAGGCTACCAAGAAGAGACTTGATACCCTATGATCATATACAGGGGGAGGAAGTCCCCCTCAATCACAGTCATAGGGGAGGGGAGTATGGGGAAAATGGGAGGGAGGGAGAAATGGGAGGATACAAGGGATGGGATAACTATTGAGATGTAATATGAATAATTTAATAAAATAAAATAAAGTAGACATTCATCTAACACAGCCAGTGAGTTGGGAGGAATATAATTTGTGCAGTGAAAAAAGTCTATTACCACATTCACACCTTTTGTGTGAATGATAATTCAATAAAATTATAACAGTAAAGCTGCTAGGGAAAATATCCATTAATGAAGACTGTTTTGTACCAAGTTATCATCTGTGGCTTGCAAAGCTCCTGCCCATGATGGTTGTGGATCCAAACCATGAGCCCCACATTACAGCCTTTTAAATTAATGTGGTCCCATTTGTCAGTTTGCCCCATTTCCTTGGTGACCAGAGTCCTCTTCAGAAAGGCCTCACCTGTGCCTGCACCATGAAGCTTTTCCCCACTTTCCCTCCAGCTGATCGAGGGTTCAACTCTTGTCTTTGACTTGACTTCTCTTTGACTTAGGGTTCAAGTCTTGTGTTAATGTCTTTGGTGCATTTGGAGATAGTTGCTCTGCAGGGTGAGAGTCAGTCTCTCCATGCAGGTGTCCGGTTCCTGCAGCAGCTCTTGGTCACAAGGCTTTCCGTCTGCCAGTGAGTACTTTTGTTGACAACAAGTATTTACTGCTGGTTATTTTACTTTAGAACAAAACCCTTGTTTTATCATCCAAAACATTTTGCATCTAAAGCATTTTTATTCAAGAATGTTTTGAGCTAGATATGTTTGATAAGCTATTTAAGAAAACACTAAAATAATGTCAAACTGTTATTATAGGATGAAAAAATTGCAAGGATAGGTGGTTAATTTATCACAAAATGTCATTGTTAGATTTATAAATCTTAGTCTATTTTGAGATGTGGTTCCAGAAGTCTAAAATCACACATGTGCTATGTGTACTTTGTAGAATCATTTCTAGCTTCTCTTGAACTGTGTAGACTTGAGACAAGCAAAGAAACATGAATAAAATTAAATTTCTCAAGTTTAAATAATCTGATAAAATATTTTAAATAACACTTTACTATATACAATTTTTACATTTAGTCTGCATCTGTATTTAGTGTGTAGTCTTACTTGCAAAAGCTCAAATATTTACTGATCAACTGTTGTCTGACTTTTCTGGGGAGACATAAAGTTAACATCTGCCCCTAACTTCCGACCTTACCACAGCACAAAGAATGATTCACTAGACCATATTTATGAATATACAGGAATTTATTAGAGATTACTCATGGAGCAATGGAAGACCCCAAACATTTGCAAGGCTGCTTTCCCTGAAGCGCCCCACGCCCTCTAACCAAACTTATGCTGCCTCTGTCAGTCCCAGAATTGATTAAACTTTTGGTTTTTATCGCCACCTAGTGTCCGAGAAGCAGAACTGACTCCACGCTCTGCTAGTCAATGTGTTTATTTACAGGGGTTGTGCTGATTTGGGCAAAGCTGCCTGTTTCACTGCAGTCTGGCACGTGGGGCAGACGCTTTCAGGCTTGCTGCAAGTGGAGGTGACGAGGGTTCAGAGGTCTGGTCTCGTTCACCAGCGGATACACAGCCCAGACCAATCATGGCGGCCACACCTTGAAGGAAGCACTGCTCCCTGGTTGAAGTAAGCCACACTTCCGGTGTGGCCATGCTGGCCAACGCAACCGCGAACCTGTGGTAACTCGTACCACTAGACCTTATGGACAAGTGTGTAAGATCAAGAACTGACACTGAGATGAAGAGTGATAAACTGTTTGCACACTTCTAGGACTTGAATGACGTCACATGGCGTTGGGAGATGTCACAGTAGGAATTACACTAGAGAGAAGGGTACAAGGTTAGATCAGATTTCACTAAGTGGAAATTCCACAGCAATGCTGGCTGCAGAGGAGAAGGGCTTGAAATGGGAGTGGATTTCCTTGACTTTCGCGAGATTCCGGCTTTTTTCAAATCTTTAGTGTTTAGATTATATAAAACCAAGTTTCTGATAAAGGAAAATACTTTAAAGATATACACACACTTTTAATGCAAATAATGACTATTTTTGGAATAAAAAGGATTTTTTTTAAAATAGACTTAAAATAAAGATGGTTTTGGTTTTTTAAAAAAATAGTAAACTTTTGAAGTGTCAAGGGCCAAAGCTTTCGGTTTTTAATTTTGTAATCTTTCCCCTGGAAGAAACAAAGTGTTTTTGTTTGTTTGTTTGTTTGTTTGTTTTGATACAGGGTTTCTCTGTGTAGCCTTGGCTGTCCTGGACTTGCTTTGTAGACCAGGCTGGCCTCGAACTCACAGCGATCCGCCTGCCTCTGCCTCCCGAGTGCTGGGATTAAAGGCGTGCACCACCACGCCTGGCAAGACTCAAAGTATTAAATAAAGAATTCTAACACTGTAAGGATGGAGCAGGTTGGAAACACAGCTACGCCTTCACCCTGGACCCCACACACTCCCAGCAACGAAGCAGGATCGTCTAGCTCTCTGCTGTGACTACTGGCATCAGGTCACACAGATAAACACATATTTCATTGACAGCCAAGCCACAGCTGAAAACTCGACACAAAACAGTCTTCATTAATGTGTATTTACAGTTAAAAAAGAAAGCTTTTCCCCAGCGGACTGTAAAGTGGGCTGACACTTTACAACCCAGTGTAAAATAACTTTCTCTTATGCTGAATTGTAGAATTGTAGAACATTTAAAAATGATGAATCCTTGATCATCTTAAAGTTCAATTTTTGTAAATTTTACTGTTAATAATTGTGTTTACTGACCATTAACACAAAAAAGTGTAAACATGACAATAAACTGTTTTTCATTGTATAAAGTATGTATCTCCCAGTCACTGGCTTGTATTAGATGAATTTGTACTTTGAAGTCTCTATTTCTAAATACTTAGTGTCCCTATTGGACTTAGCAAAAGATTTAAAAGTTACTGTGGATTCAGGTGTGTCTTGTTGGCATGACACTGTGTGTTTGTGTGAAAATGACAACAGCTATGCTGTCTGCAGATCTCATCTGGAGACACCCAGCACACGAAAGACATAATAACATTCTTTGGAAGAAAAGTTAAGCCTGAACAGCAGGTCACTGAGAAGAGACTTGATACCCTATGAGCATATACAGAGGGAGGTAATCCCTCTGAGGAACAGTCATAGGGGAGGGGAATAAGGGGAAAATGGGAGGGAGGGGAGATTGGGAGGATACAAGGGATGGGATAACCATAGAAATGTAACAAGAATAAATTAATTAAAAAAATAAATTTAAAAAAAAAATAAAAAAATAAAAAAAAAAAAAGAAAAGTTAAGCCTGAGATAGTCTCTTCACTAACTGTTTTCCTGTGAATTTGCCATTATGTGATCAACCAACAAAAGTCTTGGCTGCTGACCAGGCGACTTGTCCTCTGCATAAGCCAGGTGCAGAACCTCAGCTGTGGAGATGGTCTCAGTGCAGATTTGCTGTTGACACAGAAAGTCTGTTCTGTCACACTTGTTTCTCAGAGCATCCCAGCCTAATCAGTCAGGAGGCACGGGTTACCCAGAGCACTTGGGGACCTTGCATTACAGTAAGGAAGCAAGGAAGTGATGTGACCTTGTTTTTACACACCAATAAATCATGACATCAAATTGGTAAGCTTAACTGTGCTTCCATTTTATAGATTGTAAGAATCTCAGACTATTAAATGTATAATTAGTGATTTATATTTTAGCCTTTTCACCTATTTACAAATGTACCCAGTGTGTTATTTGTGTCATGCAGGTTTAAGAACCTTGGTTTCGCCTGTAACTACACAATTCATTTAGTTTTAAGTTATTTCTAAACTCCTGATGAAGTCAATATAGCAGGGAGGAAGGGCAAAACTTGAAATTAACTCTTGTCAAATAAAAACCTTAGAGAATTCTGGGTAACAGGTCTGGGCTGAAGCTGCGTGCCTGTGACCCAGTGAAGGTCAGGAGTTAGACCAAGGTAAGAGAAAGAGAGAAAGAGCTTCAGAGACTCACGCAGCAGAGCTGGGGCACCTGCAGAGTGCGGAGGAGAAGGTGGGAGGCAGGGAGAAGCCAGGCTGACCGCTCTGTACTACTGTACATCAGTGTCTTAGGGAGAAGCCGGGCTGACCGCTCTGGACCACTGTACATCAGTGTCTTAGGGAGAAGCC
>OU015755.1:99749136-99766006 GCA_907169655.1 Acomys percivali | reverse complement strand
GAGGAAGGAGATAGAGAGGGGGCACTGTGTGAGAAGCCTCTACTCATGTGAATGAGGGCTTTCCACAACTTTCCATACTTTCTTGATGTTGTACACCACAGTAGACACTGTGTAGGTATCTTTTGAACTGAAGAAACACACAGCCTTAAAATAAACATCTTTACTCAGAGGATTAAGGACCAAGCTGGACCCCCATCATGCTGTTTCTTTTCTCATCACTCTGATAAAAACCTGACAGGAGGCAACTTAAGGAAAGGTTTATGTTGTTTATCTTCATGGAGGGTCATGGATCAAAGCTGTGGCTTCATTCCTAGTGGGAGGAACTTGCGGCACAGATTATTACATCCCAGAAAATCAGGAATCAGCAAGTCTGATGTGGGGAGCAGGGCATGGCTATATCCTCAAGGCCTGACACATATGTCCTGCTTCTGATAGCCAGGCCTCACGTATCTGTTTCCACAAATTCCCCAAATCCTACCATTGTCTGGGGACCCAGTGTTTATACATTTGCACTGTAGAAGACATTTAAGATTCAAACTGTAACACACACAGAAGAGGGAGAGCTCATCCTCTAGTGCTGCTCACACAGCCGCAGCCTGGCCTTCTTCTCTCCATGTTTAGTTGGAACCTTTGCTATTCCACATTGAATATAATTCCTCAATTGCTCAAACCTAATCTGCATTCTTGTTGAGTTCTGTAAATTAATTTCCCACTAACTTTGATGTATTATTGCTCATCCCAAACCATAGTTCATTTATCCCCAATCTCAGGTTGTTGCAAAGCCTCATAACCTGTCCCATGGTTTCCCAATCCTGGCATCAGAAACTCTGGGATGCTCACCACTGGGATGATGTTCAAATTCTTGGAGGCAGACACGATGTAGCGGGAACCAATACAAAGAGAGTCTACTGGGGGCGGCTTGTTTATTTGCTCAAACTCAAACCTCTTCTCTTCATCATCAATGGCCTAGGGAAAATTACAGTCAGAGATTTAGCTGGATTTCTGGGCCTCAACATCTAGTCTAAGTGAGGCGAGTTGATTGAGTAGTACTTTTGTTGGGGGGGGGGGGAATAGGGTGGTGACAGCTCCTGGGCACCCTTCTATATGTTGTTCTGACACACAGATGGTTGGATTATTGGTCCCTTTCATGTTCATTTTGGGAACAGGGCCAGTGCCACATAAGAAGGGAGTTAGTTACATGTTGTGCACAGAACATTTTTGTCCTTCTTGTGGGTGGAAAGAGGCTATAGAAGGCTGTTCAGGGATTAGTGAATGGGCATCAAAGATGAGAGAGACTCTGATCTAAGAAGTCAGAATTACAGAGAGAGAGAGAGAGAGAGAGAGAGAGAGAGAGAGAGAGAGAGAGGTTCCCTGTATATAAAGCATTCACACTCCCAACTTAGAGTCTCTCCAAGGAGTTCACTAGCTACAACTCAAGTTTTCTTTCAGACCATGACCCCACTTTTGTGATCCTCCGTGTCACCTTCCGAATAGTGCAGTCATTGGGGACCAGGTAAAGGTGAAAGGTGACGTCCTCAGGTTTGCGGTGATAGTAGAGCAATGTGATGGAAGTGATGGGGATGAAATTCCTGACAGCAGGAATCATTCTCAGTAGAACTCCCACTGGGGAGAAGCTTGGGTTTTCCAACACTGCATAACATTCTTCCACCCTCACTGGTGTTTCTAGAAACATCCCATGTTCTTGAAAGTGGGCAACATGGAACAAGGAGATGTCCACCTGTCTCGCTGTGAAAGAACAGAGCCAAGAGATGTTGATTTAGTGTTTACATTGATCCATGTTTGTCTGGGAAAATAATACCATATGAATTAGAATGATTGTGGTAATTTGAATGAGAATGGGCCTCTATATTTTGTGGAACTGTTTGGGAAGGATTAGGAGGTGTTCCCTTGTTGGAGGAGCTGTGTTACTGGTGGGATTTGAGGTTTAAAAGCTCAAAATCTTTCTTCTGTAAGTTGCTTTGGTTATGATTTCTGTTTAGTTTATATTGTTGTTTTTTGTTATGTTTAAGAGAAACACTATGACCAAAATTTCAGTTTTACTAATTAACTTCTGGTGACAACACAACAAAAATATCAACATTTTTTCACTATCAATTCACCATGCTAGGAAGGATGAGTGTGACTTGCTGGTAGTAGTGACTCACTCATGCTTCTCAGTAGTGACTCATCCTTCTCAGTGAGAGACAGCTTTGACTTTGTCCCTGGATGGTTGTTGGTCGACTATTAACAGTGGATAGGATGTTCATGATGACCTTATCTATAAATGCTATAAAGAATACAGTTTCAGAGTCTACTGTCAGAAAGTTGACAATCAGCAGGTGTTCTGAGATGGTGCTAGTGTCTGGGGAGACTAGGGTCTCTGTGTAGAGCTGCTTGACTGGCCTCATTAGGTGCACTGGGAAAGCACCATCAGGGTGGCAGTGTCCTGTGTAAGGGTCTAAAGTCCAAGACTTCATGTATTACAGATGTGGCTATTATGTTTGCTTTATGAGTTCTTTTCAATGGAATCCTGCTGGTTTTCTTCACCTTTCTTTCTTCTGTTGAATTTGACATTAAATAGAAATATTTTTAACTTGAGGGAATTTTTTTTTAACGTGAGTGATTTTTATCTTGATTTCTATTCATGGTTCTTCTATAAGCTGGAGAATTCTGTATTTCCACTTTAGTTTTCATGACTTCTTCAGCTGTAAGCTTTTCTCTCTTAAGGCCCCTCTGGGTGCTACTCATCACTTTCAACACCATGAACTGACACTGTCTTCCTCTGGTGTGAACTGCATTCTCCTGGTCTCTATGGTGAGCCTATGGCTGTGATCCTTGAAGCTAGAGAGGAAGCAAACTTCACCAGCCACATATACCACACCTGGTTCCCTTGCCACTGCACTGTTGCTTTTTCCTTTTTTAGGTAAGGTGTGGCTTTGTAGTCAAGGTCGCTGTTGAATTCCAAAGTCTCCTGCTAAGCCTCCAGAGATCTGGGATTACAGAAATGAAGTAATGACTTTTGTTGTGAGAGCTTTCACTGAGAACTTTGTATTTGTTTTCAAAAATCTTCTTTTTGGTCACAGATGGTTGTTTAGCTTGGTGTTCTTGTGGGACTCCTAATACTGGGAGTAGGAGTGTCTCTGGCTCTTTTGCCTGTTCCGAGGACTGTTTTCTTCCTAGTACATTGCTTTGTTCAGTATTTGATATGAGAGTTTATGCCTAATCTTATTGTATCTTATTATGTTTTATTCATTTGATATCACTGGGATGCCTGCACTTTTCTGAAGGGAAATGGAGAACTAACGTATCTGGTGTAGAGGGGAAGTCAGATGAGGGGGAACTGAGAGGAGTAGAGGGAGGGAGGCTGTGGTTGGATGTACTATGTGAGAGAAGAATAAATACAAAGAAAAATCTTTTGGAAGAATTTGTGGATAACACTTAGGGTTGGGCCACCCTATGAGCCCTACTCTTTTCTTTAGACGCTCTTCTTTTGTGCCTCCTGTCCTCAAACAGAATTTGCTGACATGATTTTCTCCATTATTGCAAGAGTTAATGCATTAATGGTGTTGGTAGAACCTGGGTACCAAAAGTTACTTATCAGTTTCTGCAAGCTGACTTTGTGACAATCTTCAAATTGCTCAGTTTATCTCAGTTCTCTCCTGGACACTGAGGGACATGCTGTGTAAAAGCACTTAATAATCACCAGTTAATATTGCTACTACTAAGGACATCACTTTCCACTTAGGGACTCCTTCAAGGAAAACAGAAATACAGTCATAATCCTGGGAGATATGTGCTTCAAGAAGATACATCAGACAAGAGGGGGTGATAAAACATCTCAGTGTCTACCTCTGTAACCTGTGGTTCTGCCTCATTAAGGAAATGATGAAACATTTCCGCATCACCCACCATTTCACACTTTCCTGTGTGACCTGTCAGGTCCACCCGTTATCACCACCCTCCTCCTTACGCTTCCCCTGGTTACCTTGGAGATCCACAAAATGCGGGAGGTGCACAGCAGCCACAGATCCATGCTCAGCCTTGATGTTAAACAGAGGCCCAGCCACCATGTGACTCTGCTGCAAGGGAGTCCTGTCCAGGAATTGGCTCCAGGAACAGAATCCAATCTCAATTGTTATTGGTTTTGTCACCACAAAGTGGAGTCCTGTGTTGGGACTGTGGTAGGAACCAGCACCAGGGAACTGAACTCTAGAAGAGGGAGAGGCAGACACTGAGTTAACACCTGGCTCTGCTCATCTGCTGTGTGCAGACCCAGGGCAGGGCTGGGGACACAGCAAGCTGCAGCCAGATGGCTCTGAGTTCTTGTTCCTCTGCTGTCTGCATGTGGATCCCTCACTAAGTCATTGAACCCCCAAATCTGTCTCCACATCTGTAATTGAGGTAATGACAACACCAGCTTATAGAGCTGTGAATGATCTAACGCAAACTTACAGGTAACACATACCTGGGAGCAGTTGGTTATTCCTATGATAGTGACTAGGGTGCTGAAATAGACAAGTGGGGGGTGTGCACACACATGTTACCTTTTGAACCCTAGAACTCTACCACTGAGGCACATCTTCAGTTTTTAGGGTTTGTATTCATTTTTTTATTTTTGATTATAGATATTTATTGATTTGTCACACTTCCCCACTCAAGTCTAGCACATGATACAATCTGAGTCGACCAGGCGCTGGCACCAGAACTGATGGGAACACACAGCAGGGGTGGGGCCCATGCAAAGGGTGTTTGGTGAGGGGCTGCTTTGGGCCTGGGGTAGAGGAGCCCTAGATGGCCTCTCGGGCTGGTGCTAGTAACCCTGAACCACATGCTCCTCCTCTCTGCTCATCTCCCAGACCCTCAGCCAGACTCCCCAGGCTCCTTTCCTTGTTCCTCCTCACAACCCTGCCTGCCACCACAGGGCCTTCTATGCAACCCTGGCAGTCCAGGCCTGGGAAGAAGGGCGGAGACGGCTGTCCCAGGCTGCAAACAGGGAGGTCTCTGTACCTAACTTTACCACCCCAAATCCTTCCTTCTCTCACACGCCTCCCAGGCCCCAAATGCCCTTTCTGGTAACACTAACCTACACTGGTCAAACAAGAGTGTGCTTGTGCCCCAACTGCACCCTCTTCTAGGTACAAGTGGACAGAATGTGGGGGTCTGGCTCAGGTTTTTCCCCTTAAACTCTAACCTGAGATGCATAGAGTTTTTTCTGGACCTGGTTCAAGGGGGGCACTTCTTCTCTCCAGTGTCTCTTTGTCTTAGATTTTTATTGCTGTGAAGAGACACCATGACCACAACAACTCTTATATTTTAAAAACTTATTTAAGCCGGACGGTGGTGGCGCATGCCTTTAATCCCAGCACTCGGGAGGCAGAGGCAGGTGGATCGCTGTGAGTTCGAGGCCAGCCTGGTCTACAAAGTGAGTCTAGGACAGCCAAGGCTACACAGAGAGACCCTGTCTTGAAAAACAAAAAAAAAAGTATTTATTTAGTTATTCACTTTACATCCCAATCATAGCCCCCCTTTCCTGTCCTCCAGGTCCCATCCTCCCCCCTCTTCCTTTTATCCCACCCTCCCTTACCCCTCAGAAAAGGGGAGCCTCCCCATTAACCCACCACAGCACATCGAGTCACATAAGGACTGAGCACATCTTCTTCCGTGGTGGCCTGGCAAGGAAGTCCCACCAGGGAGAAGTGATAGAAAAACATGCAATAGTGTCCATATCAGAGACATCCAGGGGACCCACATGACAACCAAGCTGACCAACAGGTATATGTGTAGGGGGCCTGGGTTCTGTCTATGCATGGTCCTTGGTTGCTGCCTTAGTCTCTCCAAGCCCTCTGGGCCCAGGTTAGTTGACTCTGTTGGTCTTCTTGTGGGGTGCCTGTCCCCTCAGGGTCCTTCTATCCTTCCTGAAACTCTTCCACAAGGCTCCCTGTGTTCTGCCCAATGTTTGGCTGTGAGTCTCAGCATCTGTTTCAGTCTGCTGCTGGGTGAAGCCTCTGAGAGGACAGCTATGCTACACTCTCATCTGCAAGCATAGCAGAGTATGGCGATAGTGTTAGGGGTTGGCTCTTTCCCACGGGGTGGGTCTCAGGTTGGGCCAGGCATGGGTTGGACGTTCCCTCCATCTCTGAACTATCTTTATCCAGCTTGCTAGAGGAAGGCATTCCTCCTTGTAATGGAGGTGTAGAGCCTGAGACAGAATAGGATCTACCCGGGTCATGAGAACATCAGCAGGAGGTAGTAGTGTGTCTGACATGAGCAGGGCCTCCAGAGACTGGGAGCCTGAGAAGCACTCTTCTTCTGCTGACAGAGGTCCGTCTATTGGGCCAAAGAGGGAGGTGCCATAGTTATGTAAGTGGGCAGCAAGTCCAGGATGCTGCAAAGAGAACCCAGAGAGACTGCCGCTGGACAGCAGGAAATGGGAGAGATGCAAGATTGAGCCCATCCAGCAGCCCCATATCTTCAATGAGGGTGAGGATACCCTTTGCGTAGCTGCTGCATGAGGCTAGCACCTCAGTCTCTGGCCTCAATAAGGACATCAGCTTCTTCTCGAGTTCCAAACCAAGGCCACTCTTGGGGTTTGGCATCCACAAAGAATTCTTGCCATTGGCCTTTTTGTGAATTTCATGAACTTGTTGTGTAAGGACAGAGTGTGGCGGAGCTGTTGTTGTCAGCAACTTCTCTGGGCCACTTTCTATGGACTGGCTGATGAGTTTTGCACATGACTGATTTCCTGCAGAAGCCTCCCTTATGAGGACCTGTTACAGCCTCCAGAATTCCTGGCTTAGGGTCCTCTGCTGGTTCTGGGAGCCAAGAGGGCAACAAGTTAGGAGTGTGCCTCTGAGTCTACCTTCTGTCCTAGACTGGACTCCACCTAGGACAGTTTGAGTAGCTTGGTAGCTAGCTCTGGTGGAGGAAGAGGCTAGGTGCAGGATCACGGATGGTCCGGGGTTCGATGTCTGGATGGAGGTTTATAATTGAGACAGCCTCTGTGGCTGACATCTTATTCTTTGGATCCATATATGGAGTTGAACCTCTGCAGCTCGGTATTAAATGGGGTGTGCTACTGTCCCTCACTGTGCCTCTTCCCATAGGGCAAAGCTATGAGGGCCAGGAGGCACATTCTAGTCAGTTCTCAGAAAGTCACGAACTTCTCCCTTGTCTCAGGACTCGAGTCCCCAAACTGTCCCTTCCACTCAGTTCTCAGATCCCCTTCCCAGCTACAGGCCACTCTGAAGCTCTACCTATAACCCCTTTCCTGCTTTTTATAAAACCAAGGCACTGTATCCATTCATTCATTTATATATTTGTTAAATTATCAGTATTGCCTAATAATTGCCCCACACTGAGCACCACTTGTTATTTTACCAATATGGACTAATAATGTTTATTGTAAGGCCTATAATTATTATTATGGCAGTATTTTCTAACCTCTTAGCAGCCAATCAAGACACAGACACCTGCTGTATTTTAAAATAGCCTTAGTTAACCTGGGGCAAGGCAGATATTAATCTCCTAAACTATTTCCTACAGTGGGACAGGTATTGTATACCTGCCCAAATCCCATGCCATATGCCTCTAATAATTTCTATCAAGCTACCTCCCATCCATGATCCCAAATACTTGCTAATCACTGGGCCAAGTCTCCATCCACACTGGCCATATGCTTCTCCTCAACTTCACCCATGATGGCCTCCTTCTTCCTCTTCTCCTCCGTTCCCTCTTCTTCCTAATAGTCTCTCTGTCTCCCCAAGCCCAGGAACCTTAGCCAGGCCTTTCTCATTTGCCTGGCCCACGTGTGATGGGCTTTTATTAATTAGCATCAAAATACTTCAGACCAACACACACATATATATACATATATATGTACACACACACATTTCTTCTCCAAGAGAGGGTTTCTCTGGGTAGCCTTGGCTCTCCTGAACTTGCTTTGTAGACCAGGCTGGCCTCAAACTCACAGAGATCCATGTGCCACCACAGCCAAGGGTGTTTCTATTTTTTAAGTGTACATTTCCCTGTAATGACAGTTTATCTGCTAATATTCATAATAAATCTTTGGCCTAGACATAATGCTTTGCTAAGTTCTTCAACGATTTTCCAAGGTTTCTTGTGTGACAAGTGGGTGGATAAATGTCAATTTCTGCGGAAGGAAATTGAAAGTGACTGTTTCTCCAGCTGGTAAAGTGACTGACAGTGCTGGAAGAGGGTAACAGGTTATGGAAGACACCATGGTTGTGTGATTAGTGACTCGTTATTCATGAGACTGTGATTCTTGGAGGTCAGGGCTGCTGTGTTCCTCCCCATGTCCTCAGCTTTAGGGGTTCTTGGCTCACAATGGTTGTTAGTTCAGCAGGCGTGCAGAGACGACAGGATTTAAGGGGAACATAAGAGATAGGAGGAACCGAATATAAAGAGGGAGTGATGCTGTTTACACCATGAATAAAATAATCACCAGAAAGAGCACAGTTCAGATAATGAGGAAAGTTGAGCACAGACTGTTTAGATGAAATGAAGGACGCACGTCAGCGCAGTTGGTGTGGTAATGGTTGCTGGTTGTGGAACGTGAGGTCCTATCTGAATCATGGGAGATACACAGGGAAATGTTAGTGAGTGAAGTCCTCTGGTATCTTGGACTAAAATATTGTGACAGTGAGTAGCGAGAGTAGTTGAATCCGCAGGTTAGAAAAATGGTTGCTGGAGCTCAGTAATTGGACAGGGAAATTCTTGTGCTGTCCTATTTGTAAATGTTTGGAAAATGTTGTGATAAAGATCATTATTTTTATAATGGTCCAAGCCTTTTATATCAGTCCTGGCCTAGCCTTCTGCATTGGCCAAGGGAGGAGAAGACATAGTAGAGACTAGGTGGATGCTATCTGTGGGGATCCCTTATGAAAAATGAACTCGCGAAAGCCAAACTTTGCCAGGCAGAGTTCACTCACCTGTACAGGTTCCTCTCTCTGTCGACCACCTCAGTATCCACACATCCTGTAGTGCCCCAGAAGTCATACTCAGTTCCCAGTTGTTCCATGTGCTTGTCTCTTGGTGAAGCAGATGAGGATGGATGGAAAGCTCCAGTGATGCAAGTTTTGTGGACCCTTCCTCTACAAGAGGCCAGGCAGTAGTCACTATGTGTCCAGGATTATTTTTCCAGACCTTTCCAAGTATTGGCCCAAGGCAGCCAGCCTAGGCCTTACCAAGAGGTGTGCCTACAGTCTTGATTGTTGTTTCTTTGGATACCTACATGTTTTCATGCATTCATATATGCATTTTAAACTATTTTTCCCACTGTTGGCCTTCTGAGCAACCTTACTACCTGCTCCCAACCCGGCCTTTGTGTTTCCTTTCCTATTGGTCCAGAAGTTTTGATTTCCCTAACCTATCTACAAAGGTTGAGTTGAGAAAAGAACCTAACTGAAAATATTAATGAGCAATATTGAGGAGGTGAGTCTCAGGCCATAGCAGCTCAGAATCAGACAGGGAACCCTGGTGGAGAGCTTGTTGTAAGGCAGAGACTTGAGAGAGGTACAAACCTATCACCTTTAATCAGGCCCCAGGGCTCAGAGGAAAGGAAGAAGTATTCCTTCTCCATTTTGTTCAAAACCAACTGACAGGGAAGTTGCACCTATGACCTCTCAATAATATGGCTGCTCTACAAGATCTTCACAATGACAATATGAGTCAACATGCTAATGAAAAAATATCTCACCAGGCCCCATGCATAGATAATAGCTGCTAGAGAGAATAAAATTGTTGGGTAGTCATGGTGCATGCCTTTAATCCCAGTACTCAGGAGGAAGAGGTGCATGAGTTCAAGGCCAGCCTAATCTATAGACAAGTTCCAGGGCAGCCAGGATTACACAAAGAAACTCTGTCTCAGAAAATCATGAAAAAGAGAGAAAAGTGAGAGAATAATAAAATTAGTATTCTTCATAAATAGCTCCATAATAGCTTATTCAGTCCCAAGCCTTAAACAGTAAATGACCAACAGTAAATGGACCATTAGGTTGTATCTATATATACATATGCATACATATATGTATTCATCCATATATTTCACAATAATATGTAAGAAGAATTCATGAATATGGGATAGTCTGTGGGTAGGTCACAGGAAGACTTGGAGTAAGCAGATGGAGGGTAGAAATGGTCTAAATACAGTCCTTGTGCACAAAATCCAAAAAAAGAAATTACAGAAAGAAAGGATAACTTATCCCGACAGATACCCATTCTTTTAGCAATCATGATACACTAGGTCTGATTCCTTCACATATCTGACTGTAGTTTCTGCTCCTTGAATGATATTGTTCTATGACCCACTTCTTCTCCATTCATGTTCTTAGCAGGGTCTATCACACATGGCTTCCTATACACAGACATGTTCTTTCCCTCAGATATCAGGAAAACCAGGGCTGTGTACATGATAGAAATCCAACTCATATGAATCTGAACTCAATCACATGTTTCTCTGGGAAACACGTGTCTCTATGGAGGCTTCCATCCTCCTGGGTGTCCATTCTGCCAGAACTGGGATAATCTCAAACCCTCCTTTTCTCTAGTTTCAATGTGTTCCCAAATGTTCACACATTGGAAAGTTAATCCCCAATGTCACAGTGCTAGGAGGAAGAGAGGTAGGACACAATGATGTCATGAGGGCTCAGCCTTCATCAAGGGATCAATGCCATCATCACAAAGGTAAATTTCTGTGCCCTAACAAGACTTGTCACAAAAAAAAACAGCTTGGCTTGTTGCTCTCAGCCTTCCCTGTTATACAATCAGATGGAAGAGAAAGAAGGGCTTCTCTGGATGCAGGGCCTATGTCCTTGTCCTTTCTGTACCCAGAACTGTGAGACACAATCTCTAGTCTTTATATTCAGTGCCCAGGGTCAGGCATTGTGTTATATATATATATATATATAGCTGTACAAGACAAACTAATAACCCCTCACTCTGAATGCTGATCAGATGACAATACTTCCTAAACCTCTCTCCTTTCTGTTCTCTACCCTCTACCCCCAAAGCCTCCATCCTAGTCTCAGGATGGAGTGAGCAGTGTACTGAACCACTCTGACAGGTATCCTTGCTTCTGAGATGGTCACTCCTACCTCCTTTTCTACATAGCAGCTGATGATAAAATATGGACAGAGATGCCACTTCATGACTCAGGCCCTGGAATGCTTCTCATTCCCTCTGGGGAGGAGCGGGTACCTTCTCATGGCCCACAATTCTTTCTGTGTCTCCAGTCCTCTCTAGGCTCTCCTCATGCCACCCTTTCCTGCTCACTGACCTCTAGACCAGTGACTCTCAAATCACTGTGTCCAACTGTGAACAAATGAACAAATGGCTAACATCTGTGGAGGAATGTCTTGTGTGGATGTAGCATTTGCCAATGAAAAGCTGTTTAACCAATCAGGTGGGCAGAAGAACAGGAGGTGAAGGTTGAACTTCCTGGTAGGAAGAAAGGAACTCTGGGAAGGGGAGAGCAAATGGATTTTTCACCTGGAGACATAGAGGGAGAGAGAGGTATGTTCGCAAATGCTGGGAAGATAGCTGAGCACATGGCTGTAGAAACAGACTGCTGTAGTAGAAGCTGTCATGGGAGTTATCAGATTAGCAAGTTATTGGTTTTTATGTAGGTTTTAAGGGTACTAGGATTAGAGTAGCTCAGATTCTTCCCAGCATTGTGCTTACAGCTTAAAAATAAATCATAGTCTTACTGTGTCTGTCAATGGGAAACTATCTGGTTAAAGAAAAATACTACCTTAATAACTTACTGTATTAATTAATATAGAAAGAATAATTCTTCATTCAATAAATGGCCCCAAATCAATTCCATGTTATCCACACCCTTAAAAGTCAAATTTTATCATAATTTGGCTAGGGGAAGAAAGGCGAGTTGGCCTAACGAATTCCTGGCATCCCCTGCCCCACAAGAGCTAGCTGACTAAAATGTAACTGCCACTGCCTCTAACCATCCAGCCCAACACCTAAGCAGAAAACAAGACTTTAGATAGAGAAAGGCATGATGGGGAGGAACGGTTCCTTAGCAACCATGTTTCTCCCCCTCAAATCTTTTGGGGTTCAAAAGACATGCTGCTAGCTTGACACACATACTTCCAGGGTCCAGGGCATTTCACAGGTGTTACTCCCAGCTACTTGCAAGGCGAGGCTCTTACAGAGCAGCACTGACCATGAAGCTCTGAAAAGAGTAACATTTCTCTTTTTATATTATAAAGGGAGAAAACTGGATTTAACTTTATAGACAGATACAATTGTTTTAATGTTGATAGGTTTTAAATAAAATATGTATAAAGAGATGAAAGACACAATAACAGGTTTTTGGAGTTTGTTAAATGCTCCTTTGAATGATGTCAAATTACAAATAGGGGAAGAGAGGGGGAAGAGAGAGACATCATGTCACTGATTACTTAATAATCACTTTTGCTTTCTATATTTCTTCAAAAGAACTAGCTTTAGAAAAAACATTACAAAAATTTACAGATTTGCACTGAGGAAAATGCTAGGGTATCAGAGACAAAGCAAAATGAAAAATATGAAATTTGGAAACAAACTTTTTCCTGTATTTTTTTTATTTAATTAATTTATTCTTGTTACATCTCAATGGTTATCCCATCCCTTGTATCCTCCCATTCTTCCCTCCCTCCCAGTTTCCCCTTATTCCCCTCCCTTATGACTGTTCCTGAGGGGGATTACCTCCCCTTGTATATGCTCATAGGGTATCAAGTCTCTTCTTGGTGACCTGCTGTCCTTCCTCTAAGTGCCACCAGGTCTCCCCCTCCAGGGGACATGTCAAATGTGAGGCACCAGAGTACGTGAGAAAGTCATATCCCACTCTCCATTCAAGTGTGGAGACTGTTCTGACCATTGGCTAGATCTGGGTAGGGGTTTAAATTTTACCGCCTGTATTGTCCTTGGCTGGTGCCTTAGTTTGAGCGGGACCCCTTGACCAAAATCTGCCTATCATAATGTTCTACTTGTAGGTTTCTAGGACCCACTGGATCCTTCTACATTGCTATTCTCCCATTGTTCTCTCATCTAGAGTCCCAATAGGGTGTCCTCCCCTCTGTCCCAGTTTCCTGGTAAGGGAAGGCTTTCGTGGGACATGCCCATTGGGCTAGTATGCAGATATAAGTGAGTATATACCATTTGAGTTTTTCTGATTCTGGGTTAATTCACTCATTATGATCATTTCTAGCTCAATCCATTTATCCACAAATTTCGGGAATTCCTTAATTTTAATAGCTGAGTAGTATTCCATAGTGTGTATGTACCACAGGGAAACAAACTTTTAAAGAGACATTAGAAAGGCTTATAACTAAGAATAATGATACTAAGATAGAAACAGAAGAAAAAGGGTCAGAACATGCAACAACACTTTGTAACAAGACTACAGGGTGGTCTATATGTATTAAATTATTTTCCCAGGCTTGATAAGGGAACTACCAGGAGATGAGGAAAATCCACAAACTGACTCATTTACAAAAATAACCCAAGGATCAAATGAATCTTTTACTGACTTTTTACAGAGACTAACTAAAGTTCTGAAAAGAATGATAGGAGATTCAAACGCTAGAGAAATTCTACTTTCATCTCTAGCTTTTGAGAATGCTAATGCTGAATGCAAAAAGGTTATTAGGCCATTGAGGGAAAGATTTACACCTCTTCATGAATGGATTTAAACTACTGCAAGGCGCAGAAATAAATGCTCATACAGTTAGATCAACAACTACAGAAGACATGAAAACACAAAATGCCCACTGCCGTGGCTGTGAAAATTCAAACCATTCCCTAAAGGATGGTGAAAAAACAATTCCTAAAGATAAATACTTGTATAGTGGTAATAATTCAAGGGAAAGATTTCCTATAAGATGTAAAAGATGTGGAAGGAATGGTTATGTGGCTCATGAATGTAGGTCACACAAAGATATCCAAAGCAATTACTTAATTTCAGGAAACTGATTAAAAGCTTATGCTCAGGACTCCCACCACCACCACAAAAGCAGCATGAACCATTTGTTTCCTGTCCACCAAAAAAGAATTACTGTAAAGGACAACAAGAAAATTCAAAGTCTGATAGGACAAACAGAGCGCCTGAAGTCTTAGTAAAACAATTTATTAGAGATCAAGAGGCCCTTAGAGATAACATAAAAGGTGCTGAAGCTACAAATAACAACAACAACAAATATTTTTGCAAACTACTATAAATGATTAGAGGTCAAAGTTAAAATTAAAGTTAGATGACATTGAGTTTGAGGGGTTACTGAATACTGGCAGATGTAACAATTTCCCAAGATTCTTAACATCTAGTTTGGCCACTACAAAAGGTATCTACACAGTTCCTAGGGATTGGAACATTGTCTCAAATAAGACAAAGTGTCAGATGGCTTAAATGTACAGGGCCAGAAGGTCAAACAGGAAAATTAAGGTCATATGTGGCTGACATAGCTGTAAGTTTATGGGGAAGAGATCTGTTACAACAGTGGAAATCTCAGACTAACATCTCTCCAATTTCAGAGACAAGCCAGAAAACAGGTGATACTCCTGATTTTAAAAATTAAGATTATTAAAAAGGGTTATCAAAGACAGACTGTCCAGGCTGTTCATAAACAAAATACAGCAGGGGTTATCTCTTCTGCTTTATGTTGGGGAACTACTGCTGAAAAAAAACACCTACAGCCTTGCTGCTAAAGTGTAAGGTGCCGATTTGAGCCACACACAGTGAAATTGCTCACTCTGCCATCTTTGATGCCTAAATTTCCTGAGCTGGTCCTTTCATTACCTTGGATTTGGCCAACTCCACCTCTGAACTGCTTTCCTTGTATACAATGGCCTTCTGCTTGTCTTTCTTCCTTGTCTAGCTGATTTTTCCCCTCAACTTTCTCTTCACACTAACAGCTGAAGGTTTTTAGTTTCGCATGGGATTGTCCTCAGTCTCCTAAGGTTATTGGCCTTTTCAATTTGGCTAATGTTCCCTATTCCACTTGCCCTATCTTGCCTCTGTCTCTACATACTTAGAATTCTTATGAAGCTCTACATCAGCCCACTTCTACTTGCAACATCTTTATCAAGGTCCTTCCAGATCTCCTGACTTGTTGATCACTATAGGCATTTAGTAACAACTGAAAATGGCCACCTTCTGGAAATCTGTCCAATTGTCCAAGGTATTCTCTTTAGGAAATATCATATTGCAATTCAGAATGGTATTGTATTAGACTTAGCAACCAGAGAAGATAGGCTTGATTCATTGAGAAAATAAATGTGAATATAAGATAGCAGATAGAGTGTGGCTCAGTTTTCTCATAGAAAAGTATAAAGAGAAAAGATTAAAGGGGATGACTCAATTTTTCTTTCCTGCTTTGGATCAAAGCTGGGGTCTTGTGCTTGTTGGATATGGTATTTTGAGTGAGAGTCATGGGCATTTGAACGGTTTGTTCAATTGGCAGCAAGCTATAAGGAGGCTTAGAGGGTATGTCTTTGTAGGAGGAAGTATGTCACCGAGGGGAAGCTTTAATATTTCAAAGCCCTTAACCATTACATTGTTTCTGCTTTCTGCTTGTGGTTCAAGATCTGAGCTCTCAGCTTCTGCTCCAGTCATCATCCCTTTCCTCTGCCCTGATGGACCCTGATCCATCTGGTACCACGAGCCGAAATAAACTTTTTTATAATTTGCCTGGTCATGGCAATTTATCACAGCAACAGAAAATTATCTAATACACTAAGCAATCTATCTACCAATGATTATATCCTTAGCCACTGAAATTTCAATACAGCATCACATTAGGTAGCCCAGGTTGGACTTCTTGCCTCAGCTTTCAGAGTTTCAGGTGACAAATGTGCATGGCCAAGCCCAGCTCCTCCAAATATAATTCTGTCCTCTCTGAGAAACAGAATTCTGGTAATTTTTGTTCTGATAACTGGTATATCCTCACTTTTCTGCAAGCATGTTTTTTAGTCTATCCTAATCATGTAAAAACAGAGTCATTGAGACACCTTTTGTATGTGCGTAATGCAGTTTGATCATATTTGTGCTCTTTGACCTGTTTCCTCTCTTCTCCTCATCCCTTGCCTATTGTTTGACAGTCACTCCACTATGTTGTCATTTAGTTTTCACATGGGCTTTTGATTTCTTGTCCAAACTTATGTCAAAGTTCTGAAATCAATGAATCTTCATGCTTTAGCATCCTGAATGATGGGATTTCAGGCTTATGCCAGCATGTCCAGCTCAGGTCATCAGGAGAAAAAGCTTCAGTGTATAAATACAGAAGACTCAAAGAAAAACATTGCTTCCTCTGAAAGTATCTCCATTTAAGTAAACACTCACTTCCTGTATACCTGGTATGTGTCTGACCATTACAAATGTCAGTATTTGTGTAATTAGAGTAGTTGTTAGTCTTTTCTCCCAGTTTTTCAAGTACTTGGGCAAGAGAAACTTCTCTTGTGATTGATTCATGGATCCCTGCCCTCAAATCAATGTTTTCAAGTGAATTATCTAGAAGGTTGAGAGACACATCTTGATACTGAGTGACTATTACTGCACACTGTCAGGGGACCCTGGATGTGGGAGTCAACCTTGGTGTTGGGATTTGCATGAAGTTGGGGAGTCTTTCATGCTGAGTCCCAGGGCCAGACTGCCTCCATTGACACATACAGAGTGTACCTGGGCAGTGAAAATATAGGGACTCTCATACATATGATAGGAAAGACTTCAGGGTAAGCCACTGTCGTGGAGATAGGGAATGGTGCCTGAAGAAGCTTAAGGAGCAGTTTCTCAGAGAGAGGGGGGAATATTAAGAAAGATGTTCAATATCTGTGGCCATTGGAATCCTGTGAAGAGTGAAGA
>OU015755.1:99672522-99724136 GCA_907169655.1 Acomys percivali | reverse complement strand
TGAATGTTGGACAGAATCATTATTAGTAAGATGAAGACTTGAACTACGATCTTCTACTCTAAAATTCAAATTTTCTGCACTGCACTGTTCAGAATATACTTATGTCCAAAGACTATGTTGTCCAGCTTAGAGAGATGAATAAATTGATGCAAATGTTAAAGGATCAGATGGAGGAAGGAAGGAATGAGGGAGGGACTGAGGGAAGGCTGGAGGGAGGGACTGAGGGAGGAAGGAGGGAGGGATGGAGGAAGGAACTAAGGAGGGAGGGACTGAGGGGAGGATGGAGGGAGGGACTGAGGGAAAGACGGAGGGAAGCATGGAGGAAGGAAGGAAGGGAAAGATTGAATGAACAAACAACTCTAATATGTACACTTCTGCCCTTTCTCTCTTTTATTTAGAAACCATTCCAGAAATATATGAGAAGCAAGAAAAAGAGACTTTTTATCCCACACAGTCACTGACATGGGAGAATTTGTCCCAATATGTCCCAGAGCTACTACTCCTACAAAAATCTTGCCCAAGAGGGTCAGAGAACTGGGTCAGGGAAAGCAGGCATCAACGTGTGACAGAAGAAGAAGAAGGACGCATAATTGAGATCCAAAACTTATTTGGCCCAAGCACAGGAACTCAGAGGAAGCCTCAGTTAGTTGTACTACAGGGGGCAGCTGGGACTGGGAAGTCAACGCTGGCCAGGCAGGTGAGGAGAGCCTGGGAGGAAGGCTGGCTCTACCGGGATCGCTTCCAGCATGTCTTCTTCTTCAGCTGCAGGGAGCTGGCCCAGTGTGAGCAGCTGAGTCTGGCTGAGCTCATAGCACAAGGCCAGGCTGCGCCCACAGCTCCCATCAGGCAGATCCTGTCTCACCCTGAGAAGCTGCTCTTCATCCTGGATGGCATAGATGAGCCAGCATGGGTCTTGGAGGATCAGAATCCTGAGCTCTGTCTGCACTGGAGCCAGCCACAGCCTGTGCACACACTGCTGGGCAGTTTGCTGGGGAAATCCATCCTTCCCGAGGCTTCCTTCCTGCTCACAGCTCGGACCACAGCTCTACATAGGTTCATTCCTTTTTGGGGGCAGCCACGTTGGGTGGAAGTCCTGGGCTTCTCTGAGTCAGGACGGAAGGATTATTTCTACAAATATTTTGCAAAGAAAAGTGATGCATTTGCAGCTTTTCGTTTAGTTGAATCAAACCCAGTGCTCTTCGCCCTGTGTGAGGTTCCGTGGGTGTCCTGGCTGGTCTGCACTTGCCTGTCACAGGAGATAGAGAAGCTGGAATTCCTCTTCCTGACCTCACAGACCACCACAGCCCTCTGCCTCAAATATCTGTCCCAGAGAATCCCAGGTAAGCATCTGGGGCCCCAGCTCAGAGCTCTCTGCTCACTGGCTGCTGAGGGCATCTGCAAAAGAAGGAGCCTGTTCAGTAAACATGATCTCACGGTCCAAGGGTTGTCTAAGGCTGACATTGTGACCTTCCTGAAGATCGGCATTCTTCAAAACCAGTCCAGCTCTGCAAGCTACACCTTTGCCCACTTCTGTCTCCAGGAGTTCTTTGCAGCGATGTGCTTTGTCTTGTGGGGCATCGGGGATAGACGTGGTTTTATGGAAAACTACAGAGTTGTGGAAACACAAATAGAAGTATACGGAAGAGATGCTCGGTATGAGGCACCCACTATGCACTTTATATTCGGCCTTTTGAATAAACAAGGAATCAGAGAAATGCAAAAGTTCTTTTCCTGCAGACTGCGTTGGAAGACAGAGTTGAGATGGCTACGGGGCATCCTAGGGGAAACCCTACCCCATCAACTGGATTCTCTGGGTTTGTTCCGCTGTCTGTATGAGAATCGGGAAGAGGTGATACTGACAAACGTGATGCAGGATTTTCAAGAAACAATGGTGCATGGCCCAAATGATGTGGCTCACACACGGCTCCAGACAAACGTGAGGCACCTGGTGATACAGACGGATGTGGATCTCATGGTGGTCACTTTCTGCATTAAGTTCTGCCACCATGTGAAGAGTCTTCAGCTGTACAGCGGTGGATGTCAGGGACACAAGCTGACAGTCCCCGGCATAGTTCTGTGAGTATCCAGACACAGCCCTCTCTCCAGCTTCCCTATGGATCCCGTGGTCCCTCATGTTCTGAGCACCAGAAATACTCTTCGCTGGACCCCGGGCAGCAGGACACAAGTTGAAACATCTAACTGCTGAATCTGACTGTCTTTCTCTGCCTCTGTGTGCCTGAGCGTGGGATGGGCCTATGAACTTCTGTCTCTCCCTATGCCTTGGTGAGGACCACCCAGCTTCTTTGATTCAAATCATTTTCACCTTTCACAGGCTTACAGTGGCCACCATTACTAATTGTCTTTCTCTCCTTTTTGATATTTTTTATTAATTTATTCAGATGACATCTTTATTGTTATCCCCTTACTTGTATCCTCCCATTCCTCCCTCCCTCTTTCATCCTGTCTGTGAGAGAAGGGTTCTTCCTCCCCCACCATAAGGTCACAGCATACCAAGTCTCATCTTGGTAGCCTGCCTATTCTTCCTCTGAGTGCCATCAGGCCTCCCCACCAAGGGGAAGTGGTCAAATACGGGGCACCAGAGTTCATGTTAGAGTCAGTCCCTGCTATCCACACAGCTGTGGGGAATGTCCTGTCCATTAGCTAGATCTGAGTAGGGGTTGGATGTTTACTACATGTATTGTCCTTGGTTGGTGCAGTAGTTTGAGCAGAGACCCCAGGGTCCAGATCCACCTGTCATGATGTCCTTCTTGTAGGTTTCTAGGACCCTCTGGATCCTTCTATTTCCCCATTCTCCCATAATTCTCTCACCTACAGTCCCAATAGGAGGTCCCCACATCTATCCCAATCTCCTAGTAAGTGAAGACTTTCATGGGACAATCCCTCTTTGGGCTAGTGTCCAGTTATAAGTGAATATATACCACGTGAGTCTTTCCGGGTCTGGGTTAACTCACTCAGGATGATCATTTCTAGTTCCATCCATTTGTCCTCAATTTTCAGGGTTGTCTTTCTTAACATGCTATCTTTATGAGAAACTTCCCACTCCTGAAGGAACCATTCCCTATCCCCATGACAGTGACCTTGGTCCTCAGGACTTCCTCAGAATGCCTATGTATGAGAGTTCCTGTTTCCCCAGCCTAGAGGCCTTTCTGTGTGTGTCGATGAAGGCCATCTGGCCCTGGCACTCACCTCAAAGGCTTCATAACTTCCTAACCATCCCAGCATCAAGGTGATTTCTCTTGGAATGACTCATCTATTGGAGTTGAAGTCTCACACTATTAATGTGTAGGATTCGATGTGTGATTTAAGCTTAATAATGTCTCTTTTATAAATGTGGTTGTCCTTGCATTGGGCATAGATATTCAGAATTAAGATGTCATCTTAGTGGATATTTTTTGGTGAATATGAAGTGTCCTTTCCCATCCTTTTTGATAACTTTTGGCTGAAAGTCCATTTTATTAGATACTGGAATGGCGGCTACTCCTGCTTGTTTCTTGGGTCCATTTGCTTAGAAAACCTTTTTTCAGCTCTTTTCCCTGAGGTAATGCCAATCTTTGATGTTGAGGTGTGTTTCTTGTATGCAGCCGAATGATGGATCCAGATTTTACATCCATTCTGTCAGTCTGTGTCTTCTTCTTTGGGAATTGAGTCCATGGACATTAAGAGATACTAAAAACCAATGACTGTTAATTCCTGTTAATTTGATGGTGTGTGTGTATGTGTGTGTGTGTGTTTCTTCTTTTGGTATTGCTGATGTGAAATTATTTATTTCCTGTGTTTTCTTGGGTGTAGGTAACCTCGTTAGGTGGGAGTTTTCCTTCTAGTATCTTTGTTGGGCTGGATTTGTGGGTGTATTATTTTCAATTTAGATTTGTCATGGAATATCTTGATTTCTCCATCTATGGTGATTGAAAGTTTTGCTGGGTAGAGTAATCTGGGCTGGCACCTATTGTCCCTGGGGGTCTGCATGATACCTGTCCAGGCCCTTCTGGCTTAAAAGTCTCTATTGAGACTATTGATAGGTCTGCCGTTCTATGCTACAAGGCCTTTATCCCTTGTGACTTTTAATCGTCTTTCTTTTTTCTGTACATTTAGTGTTTTATTATGTGTTGGGAGGACTTTCCTTTTTGGTCCAGTCTATGCAGTGTTCTGTAAGCTTCTTATGTCTTATAGGCAACTCTTTCTTTAGGTTAGAAAATTTTTCTTCTATGATTTTGTTGATAATAGTTTCTGAGCTATCGAGCTAGAAATATCCTTCTTTTATTTCTATTATTCTTCGCATTGGTCTTTTCATAGTCTCACAAATTTCCTGGATGTTTATGTCAGAAACGTTCTAGATTCAACACTTTCTTTGACTGATGCATCCATTTCTTCTATAGTATCTTCTACATCTGAGATTCTGTCCTCAATATCCTGCATTTTGTGAGTGATACTTGTGTTTGTAGTTTCTGTTCTCTTACCTCGGTTTTCCATCTCCGGTATTCCCTCAGTTTTTGTTTTCTTTATGGATTATATTTCCATTTTTCAGGACTTGAACAATCTTGTTCATTTCCTTCATCTGTTTGGTTGTATTTTCCTATATTTCTTGAAGGGATTTATTCGTTTTCTCTTTAAAGGCCTCTTCCATCTTCATAAGATTGGATATAAGGTCATTTTCTTGTGTTTCAGCTGTGTTGTGGTGTCCAGGACTTGCTATAGTAGGATAGGTAAGCTCCGGCGGGATCATGTTGCCCTGGATCTTATTGATTATGCTCTTAAGCTGGCTTTGTCCATCTGAGTTCTGCAGTTATTATAGGTGTAGATGCTGGTTTCTGAGTTTATCTTTGTTGGGTGATTTTTTTTTTTATTTTTCTCCCCTTGGTTTCAGTTTCCCCTCTGTTTTCTGGCCTGAGTAGCCTGGGAATCTGCTGAATAGTGAGTTTTCAGGCCCAGTAGGCTGTCTCCCTTGGGGTTTTGTGGTCTGCATGGCCTCTGTGGTTTTGGCTGAGAGTTTGCTACTGTTAGATGTGATTTAGGGTAGCTTGGCAGGCAGGGAATACGGGTTGGGTCTTACCTGGTTGAAGCTGGTGCTTGCAGGCCTCCAGGGATGCAGGCACAGTTGTGGACTTTAAAATGGTTTGCAGGGGATAGGGTCAAGGCTTTGAAATAGTAAAACCTGATCTCAATGGCACACTTGCACAAAGTCACCTCCTGAGCCTTCCCAGAGAGTACCATGAGTTGAACAAACAAACCAGTCAAGTGTCCATGACTCTGGGTGACATCCTGTTCAAAACATCACATTTAGCAAGCACAAGACCCTAGCTTTGATCCACAGCAGAAAGGAAAATTTGTGTTATAACCTTTAATCTTTTGTCTATATACTTCTCTTGGGAAAATTGAGCCATGCTTTATTGATTACCTTGTATTCACATTTATTTTCTTAATGAATCAAGGCTGTCTTCTGGAACTATGTCTATTATAACATCATTCTGAAGAGTTTTATGATAACCTCTACAAAGAATGAGTTGCCAACTGTATAATTTTCCTATTCTTGGCCTTTTCAGCTTGTTTCCAGATGTCTATGTTTTTAAAAAGTTATTCCTTGATATAGATTTAATGAGAAGAAGTGGGCTTATGTGGAGCTTCAGAAGAATTCTGAGTATGTCCAGAGACAGAAGAAAAATAGGGCAGGAAGAACCAGAAACACCAGCCTCCTTGCAAACCACAGTGACCTTAGGAGCCTGGGGACAGCCCCATGGAAAAGTGACAGGCTTCAGCTGCTAGTGAGAAAGTAAAGTCGAGAGGAAAAAGTCAGCCAAACAAGGCAGGGAGACAAACAGAAGGGCACTGCACACAAGAAGAACAGTTCAGAGATGGAGACCGACTAAACCGAGTGAAGAGAATAGACCAGCTCAGGGAATTAGGGCATAAAGGTGGCAGGATTATGACTTCTTCTATGTGTGTCTTGTTATGGCACCTTGGGCGTCTTAAGTAATACAGTCAGTGTAAACACCAACCACGCGTCAAAAATGCCAATCTTTGGAGGATAGGGGAGCCTGTCAGCCAGTAAGGCCACTTGCTTCTCTTTCTGAAAATATGAATCCATTCCCAGCACCCACATCATAGGTCTCACACTACCTATAACTACAGTCCCAGAGGATCCAGGCCCTGCTTCTCGCCTCTTCTGGCTCCTGTATCGGTATAGTGCACACATACAAGTAGGAATACAAACATACATATAAAGTAAAAAAAATGTAAATCTTTTTTAACAAATCATTCTTTAAAGTTGGCTACTTCAATGTTGTAAAATTGGGGAAAATCCTGTTGTGGCTTTTTTCAGTCAAGGATACTTGCTTTAAATCTCTGTTTGGGGAAGTTTTGGTGATTTGAGTTTGTTCTGTTGTTCGTAGTGCTATACTGCAAATGTTGCACGACCAGGCATGGTGCTACTCCCAGCCTCTTGGTGTTCGTAGCTTAGTATAGCCTAGAAATCAACTTTCTTATATCTTGTAAGCTTTGTTGCTGGCAATCAGGAATATAGGAATGCTCTACAATTCTGAAATAAACCCCCCTCCCGTGTGTGTGTGTGTGTGTGTGTGTGTGTGTGTGTGTGTGTGCACACACGCGCGTGTTTCTCTCTCCTTTTCTATCTGTTTCTCTGTCTCCGTTTTTGTTTCTCTCTTTCTGTCTCTCTGTCTCTCTCTTGTCTCTCTGTCTCCGTCTGTCTCTCTCTGTCTCTTTCTGACTCTCTGTCTCTCTCTGACTCTCTCTGTCTCTTTGTCTGTCTGTCTGTCTGTTTCTCTCTCTCTGGCTCTGTCTCTCTCTGGCTCTGTCTCTCTCTGTCTCTCTGTCTCTGTCTGTCTCTCTTTGTCTCTCTGTCTCTCTCCATCTCTCTCTGTCTCTGTCTGTCTGTTTCTCTCTCTCTGGCTCTGGCTCTCTCTGTCTCTGTCTCTCTCTCTATCTCACTGTGTCCTCTCTCCCTTCTCTGTGTCCCTATTCTTGGAAGCATACATGGGCCATGTAAACCAGCACAGCTGTAGTGTTTAGGATCGTGCTCAACATCCCATCCCAGAGCATGCTCAACGACCTGTCCTGACCTCTCCTCCAATACCCCTTTCCAGTTTTCCCTTATGAGACACTAGAATTCTGTTCCAAAGGAGAGCAGGTACATTCACATCAGAGGGAAGGAAACATATCAGAACTACCATTGTCCCTCTTTGTGCCAGGCCTTCAGATGAGCACTACAGACTAAATAGAAAAGATGCCAGCCATTTTTACAGCCTGTGGGACACCTACACTGGGTGAGAAACAGACACATGAACTGAGCACATGGCATGCTGTCCTAAAGAATGAAGATGAGGAACCACACAGAGAAAGGACTAAGATGTGAGGGCAAAGGAACACGTAGAAGGCCGGTGAATTCTGGGTATGGCATATCAAGGCCTGGAGATCAGGTAGAAATAAAGCCAATCTGCTCTGTGGAGCTGCACATGGAGACCACGCACGCACAAGTCATTACACTCCAGAACCTCTCTCTCCCCCTCAGGGGCAGGTGGACCCCAATCACTGATGCCAGCTGGAAGATTCTCTTCTACAACCTTAAATTCACCAGAAACCTGGAGCAGCTGGACCTAAGTGGGAATGCACTGAGCGCCACTGCAGTGCAGAGTCTTTGTCGCACCCTGAAACACCCTGGCTGCCACCTGAGGACCTTGTGGTGAGTCTGGTCAAGGTTCTCCCCTGAAGCAGGGATGGATGACAGGAGAGCAAAGGCAAAAACTGAGTCTAGGGTGAGGATTGGTATTTATCAAATATTCACCGGACACACCCTTTAACACACCTGTAACACATGCCAGAATTGCTAAGGTAAACAAGTCTTGCATCTTGGGGATTCTGTTCCTGGATATCATGAGAGAGACTGATTTTCACCAAGGAACCCCACTAGCTAATGATAACAGCAGCCTATGGTGGCTCCAGGGGAACAAACTTCCTGAGGAACTCAACAAAGGAGAGCTGAGGAACACAGAGGCAAAGTGAATCATGAGGGAGAAAGCTCCAGGTCCAGGGAATGCCATCTCCCCACTTCCTCCTGCCCTCTGCCCTGGTAACCAGACTTCTATGCTGTTTCTATGGACCCCAGCTTTATTAAGATTTTATGTAATGAGTGAGAGCATGCTCTATTCTTTGTCTGGTGAATATTACATCACATGGCCCTTTAAAAATACCAGGGAGCTGTCCTGGGGCAGCACAGCAATGGTCCCCATTTACATTCCCTTACTACTGCAGCTCAGCTGTGAGACACATGAAATTATACAGACAAGAAGAGGCTCTCCAGAGAGCCAGGCACTGCTAGTCCAGCATGCCAGGGATCACAGGGGAGACCTGAGCCCAGTTCCCAAGACCAGTGAGCCCTGGAGAAGCTGACAGTGGGCATCTTCCATGCAGGCTTGTCGACTGTGGCCTCACGTCCAGCTGCTGCAGAGTCCTGGCCTCAGTGCTCAGTGCTGGAACCAGGCTGACTGAGCTGGACCTGCAGCTGAATGACCTGGGTGACGATGGTGTGATGCTACTGTGTGAGGGGCTCAGGAAACCTGCCTGCAGCCTCAGCATCCTGTGGTAAGCACGACTCTGTGATCCCTTTCTGAGTAGAAGGAGGGGAATGGAATTGGCGGGTGTCCGCCACGCAGCCCCTTCCTGCTGTCTGTAAGCTGCTTTCTCTCCTGTCCGTCCACCTCCCCAGCACAAGTCCACAGGCAGTTTCTAGAGAAACACTTCCCAGGGGTTGCTGGCCAGTGCCCTTCATGGGCTCATAGGACCACAGAGGCTCCTGACCCCTGTACCAAGAGCCTCCTGGTTCTTCAGCTCAACAGGAAAAGCCCAGCTGCCTGAGCCCTGGGATTTGTCTCTGTCAGGTCTTCTGTTTTACCTCTCAAACCTAAGGAGCAGCTGGGCAGTGAAGTCTGATCTCCACCCTCTGGAGATGGCACTTCCCAGATGCAGGTGCTTGGCTCCTTTGTTCCCAGCCTGCTTTCAGCCATGACTGTTCCTCACACACTGAAGGGCATGACCAGAACTGGCCTCTGCCTCAGGTCTGCCTTCCAGACAACTCAGGTACATGTGAATCTCAGCTGCCTCCTTCCCTCCTGGAGGCAGAACAATCGTGACCTCTAAGGCTCCATTGCCCTCCACAGGGAGAGCATCCCATAGAGCAGGAAAATGACACTGTGCAGCCTCTCACCTGTGCAGGAGCCTTTGCCCTCCCGCCTTGTCTGTGCCTCGCAGCAGGCTGATGGGAGGGATGTGTCAATGTTTGGGAACTGAGGACTCAGAAACCCAAGAATGAAGTCAACTACACCAACAGCATCAGCAACCTTGGAATTGAGGGTCAGAAGTAGGGACCAGAATTTGCAAGGAAGTGGCCTCTGTGTGAAGACAAGGCTTCCTTCCTTAGCACTAAAGGGCCAGGGGGAGAGATGAAATGAAGACTCTTTTGTTAAAGGTGAATTTTTCCATAAGCCTCACATCCCAGCACTATGTGTTCACTTTGAAGAGCTGCCCAGAATCCTTTGGGGAGACGGCTGTGACCTCAGGCACAGGAATGCTGATGGCTACAGAGGTGCCTTCTGTCAGCAAGAGTGCCCTCACCTATGGCCATGTTCCCCTTCCTGGGACAGTCTGCTTCCAATGACTAACCTGTGGAGAGTGGATATAAAGGTCCAGCCTCTCATTTCAGCTCTGGAATGTTCCAAAAATCCTCATTCTAGATGAAGGTCTCCATGACTGCCTCATGGACACAGCTCCCTCTGCTCAGCCTGCTGCTCAGTCTCTTTTGTCCTGACTTTTGATCAAGAATAAGCCTGAAGAAGCCTCCTCACTGGCTCCACCCACAGACAACAAAGTCCTAGACCCTGAGGTCTCAAGATCCTGTGGAGGATCCCAGAAGAAACAGCCCTCTCTTGTACTTGCAGGCTGGACCAGGCCCCTCTCAGTGACCAGGTGATTGCAGAGCTCAGGGCTCTGGAGTCAGAGAAGCCGCAGCCGCTCATCTCCAGCACATGGTAAGTGGGGGAACACAGAGTTCGCTCTGGTTAATACAGGCCCTTTGTGGCTGCTCCAGAGCTAAGAGGTGGGAAAAGGGTCCTGAGATGGTGGGACAGACAAAGAAAGCCAGGAAGAAACCAGGAAACCAAGAGACAAAAGTGTGTGTGTGTGTGTGTGTGTGTGTGTGTGTGTGTGTGTGTGTGTGTGTGTGTGTGTGTGTTGTTTCATACATCCATTTTTTAATTTTTTTATTTTTAACTTATTCACTTCACATCCCCGTCCCTCATCTTCTCCAAGTCCCGCACTCCCTCCCTCATCCCCACCTAGTCCTCAGAAAAGGGGAGCCCTCCTCCGCTATCTGACCCCAACCTATCAAGTCTTATCTGGACTACCTGCATCCCCTTCCACCATCGCCTGGCAATGCAGCCCTGCCAGGGGGAAGTGATCACCAAGTGCGCACCAGAGTCCACATCACAAGTAGGCCCCAGTCCCTATATTATGGGACCCACAAGTAGTCTGTTCTGCCTATCAGCTGTGTCTGACCAGGCCTCTAGGTCCTCACCATGAATCATCCTTGGGCATGCATTATTCTCTGCAGCACCCCCACCATGGCCCTGCTTTGTTGGCTCCATTGGTCTCCTTGTGGAGCTCCTGTCCCCTTCAGGTCTTTCTACTTTCCAACTCTTCCATAAGACTCCCTTCACTCCACACCAAAGTTTGGCTATGAGTCTCAACATCTGCTTCAGTCCCCTGCTTGGTGGGATCTTTCAGAGGGCTGGCTTCCATCCATTACATGCCTTCTTCATTTCTTCAATCATGGAAGAAAACATGAGCTACTGGTGAGTCTTCTGGCACAGCACGTGTGATAATAAATAGTAGCCAGCAGTGAACCCAGACCACGGAATCAGTGACAGCAGCCACAACACCTCAGAGAGAAAGACACAGACAGAAAGGCCCTTAGGAGAAAATCCACTGTGTATATCACTGCCGCCACTCCAGTACACACACACACACACACACAGACACACACACACCACACACACACACAAACACACACACCACACACACACACAGACACACACACACCACACACACACAAACACACACACACCACACACACACCACACACGCACACACCACACACACACAAACACACACCACACACACACCACATACCACCACACACACACACCACACACACGCACACACCACACACACCACACACCACACACACACACACCACACACAGCACACACACCACACACACACCACATACACACCACACACGCACACACGCACACACCACATACACACACAACACACACAACACACACACAACACACACACAACACACACACACAACACACACACAAACACACACACCACACACGCACACACCACATACACACACACCACACACACACACACACACCTATGAGGTATGAAGCCTCAGAGAGGGGACGTCATTTTCTACCTACAAGGGCTGTGCTGAAGGCCCTGTTTTCCCTGTTTGGTGCATTTCAGTTCGTGATCATGAGTTCCATCTGTCCTCAAGTTCCTACTTGCTGTGCCACATGTGAAATGGCAGGTCCTCTACACATGCCAGAGTCATCTGTCTACTGAACAAACATTCCTGCACACCCACTGTGCATCATATACTATTTGGGCATCTGAGGGCACATCAGTGAACAAGGCAGACATGGCCAAACATTCACTACCTCTGACCAGCAAGGGGAGGAAACTTCTTCCCTGTCCACCATGTAACTATACCTGGAAACCCTGTGAGTGCCATGGTGCTGCCTGACCTCATACAGAGCGCAGATAAGCTAGGGTGAGCTCTCAAAGATGGCAAGTGTCAGATGGTCTGAGAAGAAGAAAATACCAGGCACAGAGATTCTAAGGAAACAAAGAGAGAAAATTTTTTGAAGGACAGAAAACCACATGTGGAGACCACCAGCTCTGCCTCACCATCACCTGGGAGATGACAGAAATTTAGCTTCTCAAGCCCCACTCCATCCCTGCTGACCCAGAATCTCAGATGGGGTAGATTTTTAAAGAGAGATTTCTGATTTAGCAGACTGTCCCGATGACATTTGAGCACAGTAATTTGAGTCACTGGTCTAGAGGTCAGTGACCAGGAAAAGGTGGCATGAAGAGGGCACAGAGGGGGCAGGGACACAGCAAGAATAGTGGACCATGCTGAGAACTTTCTGCTTCTCCCCGGATGCAATGAGAGACATTCTAGGCCTCAGCCATGAAGTGGCATCTCTGCCCATATCTTATGATCAGCTGCAATGTAAGAAATACACTAGAAGGAAACCATCAGACACAGAGATAACTGTCCTGGGGTACAGCAGTGGTTCGGGACACAGCTCACCTCATCCTGGGACTAGGATGAAGGTTTTGGGCTAGAGAGTAGAGACAGAGAGGAGAGAGGTTTTAGGGGTGTTGTCAGGTGATCAGCATTCAGACTGAGGGATTATTTGTTTGTCTTGTGCAGCTGTAAGGCAACGTCTGACCCTGGGCACTGAATATAAGGACTAGAGATTGTGTCTCACAGTTCTGGACACACGAAGGGCAAGGACATGGGCCCTGCATCCAGAGAAGCCCTTCTTTCTCATCCATCTGATTGTATAACAGGGAAGGCTGAGAGCAACAGGCCAAGATGACTTCTGTGACAAGTCTAGTCAGGCCACAGAAACATAGCCCTGTGGTGATGGCTTTAACCCCTTCATGAAGGCTGAGCCCTTGTGACATCGTTGCGTCTTACCCTTCATTCTCTGAGCACCGTGGCACTGTGGGTTAACTTTCTAATGTGTGAGCACTGGGGACACATTCAAATACAGCAAAGAAGGGTTGAGATCATCCTGGTTCTGGCCCCATGGATGCCCTGGAGGATGTGGTCCTGCATAGATTTATGGCCCAGAGAAGGAGCATGGGACTGAGTTCAGATTCAGATGAGTTGGGTTTTATGTGGGGAGATCATGTGCACAGCCCTGGTTTCCCGGGTTTCTTCTGACATCTGAGAGAAAGAACTTGTCTGTGTGCAGGAAGCCACGTGTGGTGGTTCCCACTAAGAACACAGATGGAGAAGAAGTGGGTGATGGCGTGACCTCATCCAAACAGCAGAGACTACAGTCAGGTATGTGAAGGGTTCAGACCCAGAGCATCCTGAGTACAGGATGAAGGAGCATCTGTAGGAAGAAGCCATCATCTTTATCTTTCTTGACATTTATTTCTATTTCATGCACAAGTACTATATTTATATCATTTCTACCCCCCTACCCTCTCCAAATCCTCCTGTGTTCCAGCGATAAACTCTAAAATTCATGACATCTTCTTTAATATTGTTGTTACATATATATGTGGTTAAATGTGTGAAAACATACATATATAGAAATACAGTCTGATGAGTCCATGTACTGTTGGGCATCTATACGTGTTCCAGGATGACCAATTGGGACTGGATAACATACTCTGGAGTGCTGATGCTATTCCTCTCCAGCGGCTTTTAAGCCCCTACAGTCTTATACAGGAGTGGGGTATGATGCGATTCCCACATCCACTTTACCACGTCAACTGGTGTTGTCACTGGGCACATATTGTTGTTAGTGATATTGTTGTGATTTCATGGTTGCAACTTTCCTGTCACATACAGAAAACATTATCTTCAATAAATGTCCTAGAATTGTCATCATTTCTATCCCCCTGTCTCTGACATGGAACAGTACAGGGTCTCCTTAAACAAGAGCCCCACACCTTGCAAGACCTTCCACACCTAGAAGCCATTGGGAATACAACTTCCTTCTCCCCCAGGCATGGAAGGCGGCTGTTGCCCCTCTATCCAGTCTGTGGCTGCATCAGGCTCTGTACCAGGGCTCCCTGTCTCACTCTGATCTGCTATGGCCTAGGACTCACCTCCCTATCCCTGCTCATCCATCTTTTGAGTTCTGTTCTTTTCTCAATGCACCCACTTAAGACAAGCTAGGAAGAAAACACCAGGCATGGCTGGGACAGGTATTATGTGGGAAGGTTGCTCAAAAGGCACAGTGGAAAGAAAACACACACACACACACACACACACACACACACACACACACAAAATAAAAAGCATGCTGGTGGCCTGAGGTGCAAGTGATAATAACTGCCGATGCACTTCCTGCTAGGCCTAGGCTGGCCAACCTTGAAAAAAGTTCAGCCATGGTACATTACTGGGAAGATGAGCCAAGAAACGCAAAGTGACCACTTTCTGTCCTCTTTAGAGGAGGGATCCTCACAGCCTAAATCCTTTGAGCTCTTCTATTCATCTTCTCCATCCGCTCTGGAAGAGAACCCTGTGGAACGTCTGGGGACTGAAGATGACTTCTGGGGCCCTAGAGGACCTGTAGCTACTGAGGTGGTTGACAGGGAGAGGAACCTATACCGGTGAGTGAGCTCTGCCTGCTCAAATCTGGCTTTCCCCAGTCCGCCATCTACAGGGGATCCCCGCAGAGAGCACCCACCTAGTCTCCAATATGTCTTTTCCTCCCCTCACCAATGCAGCAGGCAAGGCCAGGATGGGAATAAGGAGTTTGGGCTGCTATAAAACTATGCGTCTTTTTCATAAATATTTTCAAGCATTTACAAACAGGAGACCACAAGAACTTGCCTGTCCAATTACTCAGCTCTAGCAACTATTCCAAATTTGTTTCAACTGCTCTCATTCTTTCTTTGTCATTGTTGTCACTGTGTTGTAACTTCAAGACATCATATGATTTAGTCCACAATAATTTCACTACGTATTCCCCAATTCAGACAGGACCTCGCGTTCCGTAACCAGCAACCGTTACCGCACCAACTGCGCTGACGTGCGTCCTTCATTTCATCTAAGCAGTCTGTGCTCAACTTTGCTCATTATCTGAACTGTGCCCTTTCTGGTGATTATTTTACTCATGGTGTGAACAGCATCGCTCCCTCTTTATATTTGGTCTCTTCTGTCGCTTAGGTTTCCTTTAAATCCCTGTAGTCTCTGCCCGCCGGCTGCACTAACAACCACTGTGAGCCAAGAACCCCTGAAGCTGAGGACATGGGGAGGGACGCAGCAGCCCTGTCCTCCAAGATTTACAGTCTCATGAACAACGAGTCACTAAACTCACAGCCATGGTGTCTTCTACAACCTGTCACCCTCCTCCAACCCTGCCAGTCCCTGTCTCCGCTGGAGGAACTCTCACTTTCAGCTTCCTCCCACAGAAAGTAACTCTTGACTACCCTACCTGTCACCAAACAGGAAGCCTTGAGAAAATCACTAAAGGTCTTGGTAAAGCATTGTTTCAGGGCCAAATTTTATCACTAATATTAGCAGATAGGCTCTCACTATTGGGAAATATACTCTTTAAAATACAAACACTAAAACCTAAAGATGTGCCTCATTGCTTGTATTGTGGTCTAGTGTGCATAACGTCCTAGTTTATACCACAACCTTCACACACACACACACACACATACATTTTTTATCACCCTCATCAGCATCACAGGAAGAGCTCACTGCCTCTATTTATATGTGACCTGTAGGTTTGCATTAGATCCCTCAGCACTCACAGTTCTATAAGGTTAATCCAATGTTCAGAGGAGGAAACAGATTTGTGAGGTTTAATGACTGAGTCAGGGATCCAAATAGGGACAGCACAGCAACAAGAATTCAGAAGCAACTGGCTGAAGTCTGTTGTGTCCTGAGCTCTTCACTCGGTCTGCACTCAGCAGATGAGCAGTAGTGGTGTTAACCTGTGTCTGTCTCTCCCTCTTCCAGGGTTAAATTTCCCATGGCTGGTTCCTACCACAGTCCCAACACAGGACTCCACTTTGTGGTGACAAGGGCGGTGACAATCGAAGTTGGATTCTGTGTATGGAGCCAATTCCTGGACAGGACTCCCTTGCAGCAGAGTCACATGGTGGCTGGGCCTCTGTTTGACATCAAGGCTGAGCATGGAGCTGTGGCTGCTGTGCACCTCCCTCATTTTGTGTCTCTCCAAGGTAACCAAGGGAAATGTAAGGAGGAGGGTGGTGATAACGGGTGGACTTGACAGGTCACACAGGAAAGTGTAGGGTGGCGATAATGGGTGGACTTGACAGGTTGTATGGAAAATGTAGGGTGGGGGGTCATGAGGAATGCTTCAAGGTTTCTTTAATGAGGCAGAGCCACAGGTTACGGAGGTAGACACTGAGGTGTTTCGTCATCCCTTCTTGTCTGCTGTATCTTCTTCAAAACACATGTCTCCCAGGGTTACAGTGTGTTTCTGTTTTACCTGAAGGAGTCCCTAAGTAGAAAGTGATGTCCTCAGTAGCAATATTAAGTGGTGACTATTAAGTGCTCTTTACACAGCCTGTCCCTCAGGGGCCTGCAGGAAACTGAGATAAACTGAGCAATTTGAAGAGATTATTGCAAAGTCAGTCTGGGGAAACTGAGGAACATTTGGCATCCAGGGTACCAAACAACTTAATGTGTGAGACCAGGGTCAGCTTCATTCAGGAAAAGAGCAAAGTAACACTTTCCTGGAGACAGCTAACAGCTAGCAGCACACTAGCAAAGCAAAGCATCTCCAAATGCAAAGCTAGCCACCTGGGGATTTATCCTGATAATCTCCTCCCTTCTGCCAAGGTAAAGAGTGTCAGGGTAAACAGGGGACCTAGACCCTTCTCAGCACAGATGTGGGTCCCCAGAACTCCAGCCTCCCAAGGACTAGTCCCATTGCTTAGGGTTCCGTCCTGGTTGTGCTGGGAGAAACAGAATAGCAACCTGTAGGGAAGGCACTGTCCTGCAGGAGCAGCTGGATCGCAGAAGAATCTGCAGAATGAAAAGAAAAGTCCAAGGATTCTGACCATGCAAAACCAGCCCAGCTTCTGTACTCAGATGATGTCTGAGGTCGAGCAACCGGGTTTGAAGTCAAGCACTGCAAAGGGATGGCTTCTTAAGTCCAAATTATTTGGTTGGGAGTCCCTATAGGAACAAACACTGGCCTGGAAGGAGGCCATCTCTCATGGTATCAAGAAAAGCTACTCATTTATACTTCTGCACAGTTCTTTCAGATGAGATCTTGGACTATTCTTTTTATGTAGAAAACACTGCAGAACCAGAGTTTTGGCCCCTTTTCATCCTCGCAGAGTGGACCTTGGTCCATGCTGATAAGGGAGCTTCTTCAAAGCCATTGTAGCTTCTTATCTCCCAGAGACTCAGAAAGGGAGACAACACCTCTTGGGACTTGCTGAGAGCTGTGATGTGCTAGACAGAGCTCATGGCCCAGCAAACACTGGCCTCTGTAGCACTGTGCTCAAAATCTACAGCTTGCCACTTCTCCCAGGCCGCCATTGCCTATTGAGACGTATGCTTTCAGAGGATGGTTTTTAGACCTTCATGGCAGCAAGCTGGCAGGCATGGCACTGGAACAGTAGCTGTTACATCCTTATCCACAAGGAGAAGGGAAAGAAAGAAAACTGAGGATGGTATTAGATTTTGAAACCTCAAATCCCACCAGTGACACAGCTCCTCCGACAAGGACACACCTCCTGATCCTTCCCAAACAGTTCCACCAAATATAGAGGCCCTTTCTCATTCAATCCACCACAATTGTTATAAATGATATGGTACGATCATTCTAATTCACACAGTACTATTTTCCCAGACAAACATGGATCAATGGAAACACTGAATCTACATCTCTTGGCTCTGTTCTCTCACAGATGGACAGGTGGACAGCTCCTTGTTTCATGTTGCCCACTTTCAAGAACACGGGATGTTTCTAGAAACACCAGCGAGAGTGGAGCAGAGTTACGCCGTTTTGGAGAACCCAAGCTTCTCCCCAGTGGGGGTTCTGCTGAGAGTGATCCCTGCCATCCGGCATCTCATCCCCATCACTTCCATCACATTGATCTACTATTACCTCAATCCTGAGGACGTCACCTTTCACCTTTACCTGGTCCCCAATGACTGCACTATTCGGAAGGTGACACTGAGAACCACAAAAAATGCGGCCAGGGTGGGTGACAGGAAACTTGAGTCGGAGCTGGTGAAGCCCGTGAGGAGAATCTAAACTGGGAGTGTGAATTCTCTATATACAGGGACCTGGGTGTGCGTGTGCAATTCTGCCTTCTTCTTGTCTCCTCCACACACACCAGAGTCCCAGTCTCCCCTCCCCCAAGAACTGTCTTTGATGCCCATTTGCTAATCCCTGAACAGCCTTCTATACCTCTTTCCACACACAAGGATGAAAACGTTCTATGCAAATTGTGTAACCAAATCCCTTCTTCAGTGTCACTGGCCCTGTTTCCAAAATACACATGAAAGGGGCCACTAGCCAACCATCTATGTGTCGAATACAAGTTACAGCGGTGCCAGGTGTCATCAGTCCATCCCACTGAAAGGCACTGATTTACCACCTCACCTTGTTCAGACCTGATGTTGTAGCCCAGAAATCTGGGTAAATCACTGTCTGTAATGTTCCCTAGGCCATTGATGATGAAGAAATGAAGTTTCAGTTTGTGCGAATAAACAAGCCACCCCCACTAGACTCCCTCTATATTGGTTCCCGCTACATCGTGTCTGGCTCCAAGAAGCTGGACATCATCCCGAAGGTAAGAATCAGGGTCTGATGGCAGGATTGGGAAACCCGTGGGGCAGGTTACAAGGCTTTGCAACAAGCTGAGATTTCAGAGAAAACAACTGGGATTTGTGATGAGCAAGAATACATCAAGGTTAGGTGGGAATTAATTCACAGAACCCAACAAGAATGCCGACTAGGCGTGAGCAATTGAGGAATTAGATTCAATATGGCACAGTGAGGCGTCCTGCTAAACATGGAGAGAAGAAGGCCAGGCTGCGGCTGTGTGAGCAGGACTACAGGATGAGCTCTCCCTCCTCTGTGCATGTTACAGTTTGAATCTGAAGTGTCTCCACAGGTGTAAATGTACAAACACTGGATCCCCAGACAGTGGTAGGATTTGGGGAATTTGTGGAAACAGAAATGTGAGGCCTGGCTTTCAGAAGCAGGCCATACATGTCAGGCCTTGAGGATATAGCCATGCCCTGCTCCCCACATCAGACTTACTGATTCCTGATCCTTTGGGACATAATAATCCATGCTACAAGTTCCTGCCACCAAGAATGGAGCCAGAGACTTGATACATCCTTCACCATGAAACCAAACAACATAAAACTTCCCTTACATTGCTTCCTATCAAGTGTTTATCACAGTGATGAGAAGAGAAACAGCATGATGGGGTCCCAGCTGGGTCCTTAACCTTCAGAGTAAAGATGTGCGTTCAAAAGCTGTGGGCTACCTCAGTGCAAAAGACAGCCAGTGTGTAATGTGGTGGAAACTATGGGATTGTGGGAAACCGTCATTCACATGAGTAGGAGCTTCTGACACAACCAAGCCTCCCTCTCGCCCTCTCCCTCTCTCCTTCTCTCGCTCCCTCTCCGTCTCCCTCTCCATCTCTATCTCTCTCCAGGAACTGGAGCTGTGCTACCGGAGCCCTGGGCAAGCCCAGCTCTTCTCTGAGATCTCTGTTGGCCACATGGATTCAGAGATTAAGATGGAAATCAGAGACAAGAAGCGTGAGAAGCTCATATGGGAGGCCCTGCTGAAGCCAGGTGACGTCAGTTTGAGGGCAGAGACCTCAAAGGTAGAAAAGTCAATGAATGGGAAAGGGTGTGTTGTCATTAATTCTTGGTGTCATGAAATAACCAGGTAAGCTAAATGGCTTTTGCTAGATCCATAACAGGTGGTATTAGAGCAGTTTAAACTGTCATGCTGTGTTTCTCACCTTTTCCCCCTGGTAACAAAAATACGTGAGAAAAACAGCTTTAGAAAAGTTTGTTTAGATTCATATTCTTAGAACAAAGTTCCAGCCCATGGTCAGCTGCCCCCATCTCTTCAGCCCTGATATGAAACAGGATGTCGTGAAAGTGGGAGCTCGTGAGATAGGAGGCTGAGAGTAGCTCCAAAGCAGAGAGGTGCGAGTTAGAGCAGAGCAGGATTGGGAATGAAGGAGGAGGGGAGGGGAGGGGAGGGGAAGGGGGAAAGGGAAGCAGAGGAGGAGGAGGAGGGAGAGGGGAGGAGCGGGAGGAGGAGGGGAAGCAGAGGAGGGGAGGAGGAGGAGGGGGAAGGGGAGGAGCAGGAGGAGGAGGGGGAGGGGAAGCAGAGCAGAGGAGAAGGAGGAGGTGGAGGAGGAGTGGAGAGGAGACTGAGAGGAAGAACGGGGGGGGGGGGGGGGGAGGAGGAGGAAGTAAGTCCATGCAAGTCATTTTCTTCCAGGACATGCCCCGGTGACCTGCTTCCTCCCCCTGTAGACTCTTACATAGTTTCCATTACTGTTCTCACACTCACACAATTATGAGTGCATTAGTGTATGGGTTCATTCCTAAAATCACAGCCTTCAGGATCTTTGAATATGGCTTCAGGACTAGTCCTTCAACACACGACCTTTCATCGGGGAACACATCGCATACAAACCACCACATACTCTAAACCCCATTTTCTCATTCATCCTGTATCCTGATTTCCGCCCAACTCCCCTGGAAGTGACAGATTGAGTTGCACAAAGATCTGGCTCCAGTCCACATAACAGCTCAGTTTTAAGGCTGAAGGGATTTTGCCAACATGAACTATGCTATCTTCAATCCATATGCAATTTTTGAAATAAATTTGTGTTTGGCAGTATTATACATTCTAGTGACTCCGCCCTTACGCACCCTCTCTTCTCTCATTCGTACTCCACCCAGCATCTCTTCTCCCTACAAATCTCTTTCTCACATTCATGTCTCACGGGGTTTGACTAGGATCATCTATATGCCTCTGGGAATTTGAACTATTGAGCAGAACATTGTGAGCTCACCAGTGGGTATGCAGAGGAAATGTTTACCTCTCCTTCTCCCATGTTCTATTATTACCGGTAGCTTAGCAGTAAGTGTCACTGTCCCTGTGAGCTGCTTTCCCATGTACAGCTGACTGATGGGCAGAACCAACTCGTGTGGGTCCAGAGACAGTAGGTGCAGGTGATGTGAGTCCACCATGCCAAGCTTAGAGGACAGGGCGTCACATGCCTTCTCCATTTCTTCTCTTCCTGTGCTCTTCCCATTTCCTCCCCCAAAATGTTCCTTGAGACTTAAAGAGGTGGTATAAATGTCTACTTATAGGGATGAGGACTCAGCCATCCCTTATGCTCAGCATCCTGTAGAGCCATAAGCATCGGCAGTCACCTCCATTGACTGCAAAGAGAGGCTTTTCTGATGAAGGCTGACAGTAGCTTTTGTCTGTGGCACAGACATAGATATTTAGAAGGGTATTAATACTATGTCCATTTAGCTAAGAGGGAATAGTAGTTTCTCTCAAAGGCATAAAACTTCCTCAGACCTGAGTTTCTTTGTTTTACCAAATTTATAGTATTATAGATGGAATCTATCTTGTGGAGTGAGCCTGGAGTGTAACCAGGGAGCTACTGGTTGGCCCCATCATAGTTGTGTCATTATTGCAGCACTGGGACCATCTGGCCTGGCAGGTTGGTTACGAGATCATAGAGCACACGGCTGGGTTAGACTGTGGTTGGTGCCTTTTCTTCCTCACAGCCTGCATAACACTGTGAGCCCCTAGGTACAGGAAGGAAGCTGCCAACTGAGTTCCAGCTTGGATTCTCTGTATCCTGTGTGTAAGGTGTCTGCATCCTCTGTGCCATCTTATCAAAGATAAGGTCTTACCAGCTAGCCTGATGGGGAACCAGGAAGAATGACGTGACCCTGCACTGTCCTGAGGACCCCGAGAGCCGCCCTTCCCAAAAACTCCTACGGAGCTATCCCACACCTACAGCTGAGCTTTTTGTTTTGAAGCTCACTGTTTCTAAACCCTCCCATTTGAAGCCTTGTAGAGTGTCTTGTGTGCAAAATCCTTTATGTTTTTATATTGAATTGTCAACTAATAGGCCTCTTTGTAACTTTCAAATACTGTTTTCATTTTTAATTCAACATCCCACCATTCTCGCGTCTCCTCTGTCCTTCACACCTCTTCCAATTAAAACATTTCTGCCCCCATTAATTCCTCTCTTCCCTCACTTTGCCATGGTGCTACTGTCCTCCTATCTTCCCTACGGCCATGGCTTGTATCTAGTATTCAGGTTTCCAGGGTCACACCATGTTAACACCACAAAACTAAGGACTCCGGGAGAGAAACTGCATGTGAGAGGTGTGGTGTTGCCTTCTTGGTCTGAAGTATCTTGCTAGTTATTTCCCCTTGTTTGCACACTTACCTTTTCTAAAGTTACTTTCTTCACACCTGAATCAAATCCATGGACATATGGGCCACACATTCACTCTCTAATTATCTGTTGATGGACATCGAGGCTGATTGCATTCCCTGTCCACTGTGAACAGAACGTCAGTGAGCATGGTTGAGCAAATGGCTCCCGTGGTAGAATATAAATTTTGTAGGATATATTACAAGGAGCTAAATGGCTGGCTATATCTAGTTCTAGTTCTTAAGAAGCCTCCAGATTGGTTTCCACAGTAACTGCACTAGTTTGCCCCTCCCACTACAGGGCATAAGTAAGTGTTCCTCTTTCCTCACATCCGCTCCAGGATTTGTGTCAGTTATATTCTTGGTAGTGGACATTCTCAAAAGATGAGATGGAATCATAAGTAAATGCAACCTGCATTTTCCTAATAGCTAAATGTTCCCTAACCATATGTGTTTATTCCCTTCTCCTTTGAGAATTCTCTGGTCATCTCTATGGCCCATCTTATCATTGGGTTATCTCCTTGGAATTTGGGTTTTTGAGTGCCATGCATATTCTTGTTACTAGTCTTCTGCTAGAGGTTATCTATAAAATCATTTCTCCAATCCTTGCATGAATCTTTACTTAATTAAGTCTCCTTTACTATATGTGACTTTTTAGTGTTGTGAGATACGATGTATCTTACTTATTTTGCTTCTTGTGCTACCAGAGTCTTGTTCAGACAAACCTTACTTGCGCTGCTAGGATGAAATGCTCTCTTGCTCCTACCAGACTCTGGGAATATCTCTCACGTTACAGTCCTTGATTATCTTGAGTTGAGTGTTTAAGTGTGAGATGTCGACATCTAGGGCAATTCTTCCACATGTCGCCATCTAGGTTTTCCAGAACCATTTGTTAAAAAGTCTTTTCTCCAAAGTATATTGTTAGCTTATTAATCAAAGGCCAGGTCATCGTGGTTGTGTGGGCTTTATCTAGATCCACTATTCTGTTCCATTGGCCTTGGTGCCTTGCTTGTGTTTATACCTTGCTGCTTTAAGCACTATGACTGTAGTATAAATTTGCGGATGATTCCAATAACAGTGCTTTTGTTCACAACTACACGGACTTTTCCTATGCCTCTTGTGGCTCCATGTGTATTTCAAGAATTTTTTCCAACTTTTTTGTTTAAGAACGTCCCTGGAATGCTGATTGGAACATCACTGAGGTCTGTGGAGTGCTTTTGGTAGGGTGGCTATTTTCACAGTATTGACTCTTCTGAACAATGAGCATGGCTGGTGTGTCTTTTCGTCTTCTGAGGCCTTCCTTGATATATTTCTCTGATGTGTGTCTTAAAGTTTGTGTTGTAGAGTTCATTCATCTCTGCTGTTATGGTTTTGTACAGAATTTTGTTTTGTTTGTTTGTTTTCTATTTTAACTCATCAATATTTTCAAGCTGACATAGGTAAGAGAAAATAGTGACAATTCTTGAGTGCAGTCACAGTACAACAGTTTAGTCCAGCACCCACAATGCCAAAATCAAGCTCCTCTAATTAGTACCTCTGGGGATGCCCGCTGTAGTTGATTTACCGGTATGGCCTAATAATATCTTTTATTAGGCCTATAATTATTATTATGACAGTATATTCTAACCAGCTAGAAATCAATCAAGACAATGACACCTGTTATATTTTAAAATGTCTTACTAAATCTGTTGCAGGGCAGATATTAATCCCCCAAACTACTTCCCATAGTGAGGCTGCTATGCCATATCTGCCCCAATCCCATGCCATCTGCTTCTAATAATTTCTATCAAGATACCTCCTATCCATAATCCCAAATTCTTGCTAATTATCATCATCTGGGCCAAATCCTCCATCCACGCCAGCCACGTGCTTCTCCTTCACCTAAACCATGATGGCGCAGCCTCCTTCTTCTCCCCTCTTCCCTGGACTCTCTTCTTCCCAAGATTCTCTCTGCCTCCCCAAACCCCGGAGCCTTAGCCACACCTGTCCCATTTGCCCTGCCCAGGTGTGATGGCCTTTTATTGGTCAAACAGGTTAGGCTCTTAGGCAAGGTGGGTCACAGAGACAGCAAGCAGTAATTAGCATGAAAATACATCAGACCAACCTCCAACAGATGACCAGCCTATTTCAGATGTCAAAGAGGATGATAAAAACGGGCCGCACATGTGGTCAAAGAATAGTCTTTGCTCACCCTTGGCTTGAGTGAGCCACAGGTGGAGAACTGGCCTGCCCTAGCTTCAGGGATTGAATCTCACTCCAGCACTTACTCATCAGAGAATGATCCTAAATAATGACTTCACACACGAGTGTGACCTTCCTCACCTGTAAATATCAGAATGAGGAATTCACTCCTGCTTCATCTTGATTCTCCCATCAAATCCAGAGCTCATGGTTTTGGTTAGTGTACAAGGTCCAACGAGGACAAAAAAGGTTTCTGTTTTTCTCTTTGTTTGCCAAGAATTAGATGTCAACCAATTTAAGCCATCTGGCAATGGACTTGGTTAGTTTAGAAATTCAATCTAGGATAAAATTGAGGCTGTAATCATGTGGGAGAACTGTCTATTGCACATTCACATGTCTTCTCTCTCTACAATGACACTCTAGGACTAAGATTTCCTGTATAGCTGAGGAAATTATGTCAGAATTTCTATGGTTCATTCTCACAGTCTCAAGCATGGGTAGGGGTTCACAGAGTGCACTGAGTGTGAACATCATGACACATGCTTCATCTCCCCTTTCTCTCAGGGGACCTCAGACCTGCACCACCCGGGATCGCTCCAGTTTCCAAAGGTTAGTAAAACTGTAAGAAGCCAGAGAAGCCAATAATATTCTGCTGGAAGATCATCTGCTCCTTGAGAGAAGGGCAGTGAGAAAAAAGAGATGCTCAGGAAGGTCAGAGAGGTGTATACCCAGGGCAGAGTTCCTCTCCAGCCCCTTGGTGCTTCCCATGGTAACAATAACTCCACCCATTCCCAATCTTAATGCCCAACCATGAACCCCTCCCCCTAGTGAGGCAAAATGCCAGACTAATAACTGGCCTCAATAAATGACCTTCCAGAGGAAAAAAGGGAGACAGGTGGAGATGAAAAGAGCACAGCTACATTGAAGACCTTAAAGAAGCATTTATTTGCTCATCTTCACCACTAGCTGCTGCTGCCTTGCTACACTGTGTGGACCAGCACCGGGAGCAGCTGGTGGCTCGAGTGACATCAGTGGACCCTGTCCTGGACAAGCTGCATGGTCTGGTGCTGAGTGAAGAGGAGTATGAGGCAGTGCGGGCTGAGGCCACCAACCCGGACAAGATGCGGAAGCTCTTCAGTTTCAGCCGGTCCTGGAGCTGGGCCTGCAAAGACAAACTCTACCAAGCTCTGAAGGAAACCCATCCTCACCTGATCATGGACCTTCTTGAGAAGTCACACGGGGTCTCTGTGGGATCCTGACATCTTAGTGGCTGAGGGGTGAGCACTCTCCTTAGAGTCCTGCCTCTCCCTGAGCTTCCTTTGACTGTCACTTTCTCCATATATAGCTAGTGGTGATCTGAGTTGCCTTTCTGAAAGCACTGTTTCCAAGACACTTCTTGGGGACTCAAATGTTCCTTCTTGGCCTTTCCCACCCAGATGTTCATGTGGTGTGAGCATATCAGACAACACTCAGCAGAGCCAGCAAGCCTACTCAGGCCTTGTCCAGCCTGCTCTTATGGTCAGAGTGGCCAGCCTTGATCCAACCTGACCCACCTGATACAAACAGGACTAGGGAGGGAGCTTGGGAATGAAAAAAAAGGGATGATCCTTTTCCCTGGAATGTGAATGTTTTATGAATAGTAAAGGAAGGGGGCTTCTTAAACTCATGTTGTGTGCTCAGAAACACAAATGTAGGGAAGTCATGTGATGCAACATGGTACTCCCCGCCAGAAACACCTCAGATTCAGTGCACATTGTGAATTAATCTTGGGAAGTTGCAAATGCAAAAATCTTTTGCTCTTGTTAAGATTTTGTGATCTTGAGCTGGGTGTGGTGGTGCACGCCTTTGATCCCAGCACTCGGGAGGCAGAGGCAGGTGGATCGCTGTGAGTTCGAGGCCAGCCTGGTCTACAAAGCAAGTCCAGGACAGCCAAGGCTGCACAGAGAAACCCTGTCTCGAAAAACAAAAAAACAAAAGAAACAAAAAAAACAGATTTTTGTGACCTTTCCATTTAGTTACAGCTTCCCATATGGTGTGAGTCACAGCTTAAGAATCTGGTGGCACTCAGAGGAAGGTCAGCAGGTTACCAAGAAGAGACTTGATACCCATGAGCATATACAGAGGGAGGTAATCCCCCTCAGGAACAGTCATAGGGGAGAGGAATAAGGGGAAAATGGGAGGAAGGGAAGAATGGGAGGATACAAGGGATGGGATAACCATTGAGATGTAACAAGAATAAATTAATTTTAAAAAATTACAAAAAAAAAAAAAAAAGAATCTGATGTGCACCTATAAAGTAGGTAGCTGCGCAATAGGTTTCTGCTATTATAGAAGATCAAATGCTGCTCCCAGCACCCACATCAGACAGCTCACACCTGTGAAACCAGCTCCATGGCTACAACACCCTACTGCATGAGTACCCACACACAGGTACACATTCAAGCGCTCTCTCTCTCTCTCTCTCCCTCTCTCTCTCTCCCCCTCCCCCCCTCTCTCTTTCCCTCACTCTCCTCCTCTCTCTCTCTCTCTCATTGCTGATTGTGATGGTATTTAATGATCAGTTCTTTCATATGCAATTGATTCATGACAGAAGTGTTTCAAAAGAAGATGCTACCTCTCTCTGGTCTCTTTACTGTAAAGATATCAGGATAAGACATCATTTGAAAACCAGTAGGCAGGCCCTCATCTGACATGACATCTTCCCATACCTTGAATTTGGACTTCCTAGCATCTAGAATAACAAGAAATTAGTGTTTGTTGTTTAGGCTACCTATTTTATGGTAATCTGTGACAGCAGCTAGAAATGAGAAAAAGCACTCAAATTTAATATAAGAAAAATCAATACAAATTTAATAATTTCAAGGAAAGCAATCTAAAACACAGAGCCAATGAGTTTTGAGTTCCACAACAGAATTTCTGTGCTTCTGAGTTCTAAAGGTGATACTAATACCTGAATACTAATGTATGTATAAATGTGCTGCATTTTTTTTTTTTTTTTTTTTTTTTTTTGGTTTTTCGAGACAGGGTTTCTCTGTGTAGCATTGGCTGTCCTGGACTCCCTTTGTAGACCAGGCTGGCCTCGAACTCACAGCGATCCTCCTGCCTCTGCCTCCCGAGTGCTGGGCTTTCTTTTTTTTTAAGATTTATTTATTTATTATGTGTACAGATCTCATTATATATGGTTGTGAGCCAACATGTGGTTGCTGGGAATTGAACTCAGGACCTTTGGAAGAGCAGTCAGTGCTCTTAACCTTTGAGCCATCTCTCCAGCCCCATTTTTTTAATTTTTATTTAAGTAATTTATTCATATTACATCTCATTTCTTACCTCCTCATTTGTATCTTCCTGTTCCCCCTCCCTCTCTCTTCCATCCTATTCCTCTCCCCTAGGTCTGTGACAGAAGGGGACCTTGTCCCCCACTACAAGATCACAGCCCATCAAGTCTCTTCCCGGTAGCCTGCTTACTCTACCTGAGTGTCACCAGGCCTCCCCACCAAGGGGAAGTGGTCAAATAGGGGGCGCCAGAGTTCATGTCCCAGTCAGTCCCCGCTCTACACAAAAACACAGTGCGGTGCCAGCAATAGACTCCTACACCTGAATATGCCATAACTTTCTAATCCTTTTCCAGTGGGAACAATGTGTATGTAGAAATAGAGACTTGAAAATACACATCCACCTAACACAAGCTAGTGACTTGGGAGAAATACACTTTATACAGTTTTTTTTTAAGTTTATTGATGTGTTTACTCTTTTGTGTCAATAATAATGAAACATGATTATAACTAAAGTTCTGGGGGAAAGTTTTTCTTTTCTGTAAATACTCATTAACAGAGACCGTTTATGACAAGTTATCAGCTGTGGCTTAGCTGTCAGTGAGATGTGTTTATCTGTGTGACTGACACCAGTAGTCAGAGAGCTGGATGCTGCCACTTCATTGCTGGAGGTGTTGAAGGACAGGTCTAAGGTGAAGGCATAGCTGTATTTCCAGCCTGATCCTTGCTTACAATGTTAGAATTTTTTATTTCCCATCTTGTGTCTTCCAAGAGAAACTTTACACTGTTAAAAAAAAAAACAAAAGTTTTGCCTCTTGCCATCTCAAATGTTTTTTTAACCAAAAACATCCTTGCTTTTTACTCTATTAAAAAAACTCTTCATATTCCAAAATAATCATGATTAGCATTAGATTAATATTTTTAAACTATTTCTCTATTTCTATTTCTAACAGAAATTTTATTTTATATAGCCCGAACATTGAATATCTGAAAAAAGCCAGAGTCTAGTAAAAGTTAAGTATTCCCGTCAGGCTTCAAGCCTTTCTCCATGGGAACCTGCACTGCTGTGTTATTTCCATTGAGTGAAATCTGATCTAACTTTGTATCCATCTGCCTTCCGGTGTAATCTCAAACCGTGACATCTCCCGACACCATATTGACAACATCAAATCCTAGAAGTTTGCCAACAATTTCTTTATCCCACACGCTTGTCCATAAGGTCTAGTGGTAGGAACTGCAACAGGTTCTTGGTTGCGTTGGCCAGCATGGCCACACCGGAAGTGTGGCTTACTTCAACCAGGGAGCAGCGCTTCCTTCAAGGTGTGGCCGCCATGATTGGTCTGGGCTGTGTATCCGCTGGTGAATGAGACCAGACCTCTGAACCCTCGTCCCCTCCACTTGCAGCAAGCCTGAAAGCGTCTGCCCCACGTGCCAGACTGCAGTGAAACAGGCAGCGTTACCTAGGTGGACAGCTTTGCCCAAATCAGCACAACCCCTGCTAAGGGCAAGGACATTGACTACAATGAGCCTAGAGTCAGTTCTGCTGCTTTCACACTAGGTGGCGCAATGAGCCAAAGTTTACAGCAATGGGGCTAACAGCCAAAGGATCTATGAGTTTGGTATAGGCTACTAACCAGTCAGATATTCACAGGTGCCACTAAGAGGAGCAAGTATGTGGTGTAGAAATGGAAGAGGAAGAGAAACAGAAGGATGTGGGCTTAGTGAAGAGGGAAAGCCGGAGAACTGGAGGATTGTGAGGGTCAAGCCTGATGTGAGAGGTGGTGATGCCTCCTGGGACCATGGGGGAGTGCTGGCCTGTGCTGCCACCGGGGGCCACATCTGGATCTAGGGCCTTACAGAAGTACACGTTTGTTACCACCCAATGCTAGGGGTATATCTCTGGTCTGGGCTGCTGTCCAGGGATATATTGATGTTTGGGGGCTGTACAGAACTGGCCCCACCCAACTCCTGGGCATCATGGGAGCACAGTCCCTGGGAGTGTGAGACCAGGAGAGCTGACTTTGCCCCAGCCAGCAGCATCACTAGAGAACAGGCCCAGCACATTGCTGGAGCTGTAGGTGAGCCAGCCCCCAGGGTATGAGCATGGGAAAGCTGGCATTGCCGCTTGTTTCCCATGATATGGCATGGACATGACCCTCCCTGACCCCTACAAATCACCACCTATAGCACTTGGGAGGCATGGCCCTGGGGTCATGAGATCAGGAGAAATGGCCCTACCTCTCTCCAGCTGCAGTACTCGGGAGAACGGTCTCAGCACCCGTCCTGGGCAGCACAGTAAAGCTGATTCTGGAGGTTAGGATTGCAGGTGAGCGGGCCCCAAATGTGTAAGCACAGGAGAGACTGCCCTGACTCTTGTGTGCTGTGATGTGGGGAAGACGAGAGGGCGGGGAGGGAGGGAGGGAGGGAGGGAGGGAGGGAGGGAGGCTGTCCTTCCCTCACTTGTTCCTTGCCATCTATGGCAGGCAAAAGAGCTGGCCACATGGTTTCTAAAGTAGACAAACTGGCCCTGTCCCTCACTAGCTGCAACACCATGGAAGGCAGGCCTTGCACCTTAACTGAGCAGCAGGATAGAGCTGGCCCTGGCTGCCAGGTCATGGGTGAGCCAGCTCTGAGGGCAGGAGAACAGGAGAATCAGCTCAGTCTTTTGCCTGCTGCAATACTCATGCACCTCACCTGGGCAACAAGGTAGAGCTGGCCCTGATGGTGAGGGCATGGATGAGCAGTCCTGAGGGCATGAGAGTGGGAGAGTGGCTCTGCCCCTTGCTGTCTGCAGCATAGGCTGGGCCAGCCAGGACAGGGCATGAGAGAGCTCGTGTGGTGGTGAGAACTCATGAGAGCTGGTGGTCAGACCCGCTCAGATCACCTCAGGCCCAGATCTAGGGCTTAGAATTGGCCACCCCAACATGTACCCCATCTGTGAAGTGCTGGAGTGCATGAAGGGGCCTGTCTTACAGATCCAAAACTACAGGATCTCCATGATGCAGGGCAGCGACAGGATATCTGAGAGAAGTCCTAGTAAGGTTCCAGTAGTGATAGAGTAGTAGATTCTAGAAGCCTCCTTCCAGACCAAAGAGTTATTGCAATGAACATTTGCAAACAGAGAAGCATGCACAAAAATAAAGTGTGGACAGAAGCGTATACTGTGGGACACACTACAGCTTCCACAGTGAGTTTTTTTTTCCCTCTGTTGTGAGGAGGTAGAAATGGTGGAGGAGGAGATGAGTGGGATGAGGGTGCATGATGTGAAATTCTCAACCAATAAAAACTTAAAAAAAAAAAAAAAAAACCTCACACAGCAGGCACCTGCATCAAGCCTGATGTCCAGATTACAGTGACAGGGTTACACATGGGAGAAGGAGAGAAGTGAATCCTGAATGTTGTAACACGGCTTCCACGTGTGCTCCACGGCATGCGCACACATGCACACATACACACACACACACACAACTCCATGCACACATACATGCACAACTACATGCACATGTACAACACATAATACATATGTGTGTATACATATCCCACACACACTCTTTAAATAAATAAATGTTAATACAAAAAAAAAAACACCCACCTCTCAGAGACTGTGAGAACCTCTTGTGCTGCATTGTGGGTCAGGTGCTCACTTGGACGTAGGGGACAGAACAATCAACAAAGCAGGCTAAGTCCGTCTGCCAAGAGCTTCCATTCTCTTTGCAGGCAGAAATGACATAATGGACACAAGCTTGTGTGGTAGCAAGTGTCCACAGGAGAATGCAGGAGGGTAATTCTGGAAGGGCGGTGCTGCTTCAGAGAGAAGGCAGCAAACTTCTGACTAGTGGGAAGTCAGTCCAAGAGAACGGTGGGGCCAGTGCAAAGGTCCTGAGGTGAGCATGCTCCTGGTAGAGCAGATAAAGCCCGGCAGAGTGAGTGAGGAGTGTGAAGAGGGATTTAGTGCCAGAAAGAGGGCAGCGTGGGAAGGAACAGGTCATGAGGAGCTTGTGAAAACTGGAGGGAACCTGTTTGTCACTCAGAGCAAGACAGGGAGGATTGAAAGGTATAGGTGATTGATACAAAATTTGGGCAAGAAAAAAAAATATATATATAGGCATGTCAAATACCTTTCAGATCCTAGCACAAGAATATGTATCCTGGGGGCTGGAGAGATGGCTCAGCGGTTAAGAGCACTGACTGCTCTTCCAGAGGTCATGAGTTCAATTCCCAGCAACCACATGGTGGCTCACAACCATCTACAATGTGATCTGATACCCTCCTCTGGCCTGCAGATGTACACATGTAGGCAGAGCTCTGTATACATAATAATAAATAAATAAATCTTTAAAAAAAAGAATATGTATCCTAAGTCTAACAGATAGATATGACTCTATAGATACATGAGGTAAAATAGTTGACTAAAGTCTTCAAAAGCCTCAGAGACACACAGAATATGGCATTTAAAAATGTTTTTATTATCCTAAAGTTCCTTTGACAACAAGACAAGTTAACTCCTGACAACACCCAGCTGACATCAAAGAAGATTATGAGCATCAAAGAACCTCCTTGTGGAGATGGCCTCAAATGTGGCTAACCAGCCTCTGGGCAAAATGTCCTCATTCCTGCCACAAATAAAATTCTGCCTAAAAATGTGCAGCTTAGATGCAAGGCAGAGTTGAGGGCCAAACTCTGCCAAGACAGGGTAAACAAGTCCTCAATAGTTCCTGCCTTGCGAATAAGTCTGGCAGGGACATTGGGCCAGAAGGACAAAGATGAGGCTCCAACATTACAGAGAGTGTTCAGGCAGTAAACTGTCTCAGTGGAAGCTGCGAACCTACACTGTTGGTTCACTCAGGAATTTAACTCTTATTCCTTCTCCAGTCTCTGAGGGGTGTTGAAGACCAGACAGTTTAGTACTACAATCAAGTTTAGTTGGTTAGGGAATAAGATCTTTTTAAGATCAAGATAAAGGAGTTAAGTTAATAGAGTTGAGATAGGATAGACATTGAATTTCATTCAGAAATTTAGACACAAGTTTGACAAATACAAATAGCCAAATCACTATGAATGTAACATTTATAGAACTCATGATTGTCACATGGTTCTCTCTGCTGTATGTAGTTTGTTTATGCATGTGTAATAAAAATAAATGTATATGAAAAAAGATATAGGTGAGGAAGTTATTTAAACTAGTTTACCCATTCAATGTGTGACTCTGGCGTCAAGACTGAGAATGGACCAAAAGTATCATCGTAGAGAATGAGGATGCTGGGAGAGAGATACAGGACGCTGGCTGGACCAGCAGGCTCCCTGGGCACAATGGAAACAGTCAGACTACACAGGTGTCTCAAAGATGGAGCCGGGACTGGGGAGACCATCAGTAGACAAAGCACTGGCTGAGCAAGCATGAGGACATTGGCACTGGTCCCTGCGTCCTCACAAATGCCTGCTGGGCATGGCTACAGGCTTGTAATCCCAGAGCTCAAAATCCCAAACACCATGCATGAGAAAACCATTTAGGATATTGCTTCGGCTCTTGGATATCTCCCAGAGTTGGAAGGTAAGCTACTATTCATGAAGACACCAGGAGCTTTGGACATAGGAGCCCCCAGTACCAGATCTATCCTGAACATCTTCCTGAGGACTAAGCTTTTGTGGTACAGAAGGTACCGTGGGAGCATCCAAGGGAGGGAAGCAATCAATACTCATACCTTCGTATGGTGCCTGTGTCCACAGTAATGCACATCATGGCATGGTTACTGTTAAGGGTACCAAAATGGTACTCACACCTTGGCAATAAGTAACAGCTTTCTGATTGAACTTACAGCCCACTCGACAAGAAGAAAACCAGACGACCAAGTACTTAGGGCTAGTGATGCCAAGGATCTTGGAAGAAAACCTACAATCACTTCTCTACTAAGCCAATGTAAAAATACACTTTAAATATTTATTCTTAATCCGTAGATAAATGTAGTCCTCACACTTCATCAAAGAAACTGCACTCTGCAAAAGACGGAGACATTTACAGAGAACTATGATACATCAAAGTGCAAAGAACAAGAGATCATGTAGTATCGACTCCAACTGATACACCTGCAACCCACTGCCTAACCCTAAGGGTCAGCGATTATATGAGAAGTTAAGACAGAAGGTTGCAAGGGCCTGAGGAACAGAAAGTTTACTATGAGGCAGTGTCTTGTAGAAATATCAGAGAGGTTCCAACCATGAAGTCTCTTTGTGGTGATTTGAATCAAAATGGCGCCAGGTAGGCTCATATGTTTGGATGTATGGTCATGAGATAGTGCCACTACTTGAGGGATTAGCAAGCGCGGCCTTGTTGGAGGAAGAGTATCTCTGGGGGTGAGGTTTTGGAGGTTTCTTCCTGCTGCCTTCAATCGGGATGTAGACCTCTCAGCTACCTCTCCAGCACCATGTCTGCCTGTATGCCACCAGGCTTTCCCACCATGATGATAATGGACTAAACCTCTGAAACTGTAAGCCAGACCCAATTAAGTGTTTTCCATTATTAAAAGAAAAAAAAAAGAAAGAAAGAAAGAAAGAGGAACAGGAAGTACTCCAGGTTGGCTGGCTAGCTAGACTAGCCAAATCCATAAGCTGTCAGGTCACACACATGCAGACACATGTGAGTCCACCTACATATGAACATGTACACACACCACAGAGCTACAGGAAAAGACAGTGATGTTAGGAGGAATCAAAAACCAAATGTAAGATTTAGGAGACTTCGGGAGTCAAAAAATACACAGGATTTGTGGCCTGACAGCCATTTGCTGAAATAAGGAGCCTGTGGCTGGGCAGGCTAAAGGGAGGAAAGGAAGCACAGAGATCCGGAGCACAAATCTGAGGAGATTCAGGGGCTTTTGCTGAACTAGAACCTTCTGGAAAACCTTGGGATGCCACATTAATAGATTACGTGAGTCCTGCACTCAGGAAGGCGGGCCTTCTTCAAACCCAGATGAAGCTCTCAAGCCCAACGTCTCCAGCCCAGGCATCTGCATAGACTTCAAACAGGAAACAAGCCGAATAATGTGAAAACTCCACCCAGGGTTCAGAAGAAGAACATCTGCAAAGGCTCAGTGGTGCCTGGCTTCCCGGTGAGGTGCCAGAGTCTCTTCCCCCTTTCAGAGAACACGATAAACCAGCTGAGGAGCCCTTGGCCAGGGACACACACACTTCGGTGGGATCACAGAAGAGCAAGGTGAGTGCTGGGGCCAACAGAGTCCACCAAACCACTTGAGCTGTGGGAAGATAAGTGCTAAGGCATGTTGTGGCCAATATGGGAGCCTCATCCTAAGAGGCAGCCTCGGCTTGCAGAGTCTGCAGTCCAGCTCAGGTGGGAGGGAGACGGCTGCATTCTCCTGTCTGCTTCATGTGCCTGCCCCTTTCGTAGCCTAACCTGCGTCCTCCCGTCTGACCTGAACCTGCAGGAGTCAGGGTCCTGAATGGCGAGGTGGTAAGAGAGAGGGCCAGGCATGAGAAATGAAGAAGATGATAGCAATCGCTGGTACCAGCAGGTCTTGCCTGAAATGATGAACAAGCAGGTTTTAATGAGAAGCTAATATGTGCTATTGCATCATATGTGCTATTTGTAGGGAATCCTGGGGGACAGTCAAGGTCCCCAGAGAGCTAAGTCAGACACAGTTGGTAAAGAGGACATAGGACACCTCAACGCTGCTACCTCAGAACTAATAACCACAGGGAGAAGAATTGGGTCCCTAGATACCGCACCTTGATTCCTCCAAGGCACCGGGTCTGGTGGCAGACTGGCCTTTCCAGGTCCACTCCTAGACAAGGACACGGAACTGACGCCCCCTTTGTCCTTTCATCGGGGCCTCTAAGAATGTCTTGGGTCGATCTAGCCCCCAACACCTGTCCATGTGACTTTTTGGTTTTCTCTGGATAATTTGCCTTCCACCTTAGTTGGCTCTGCTTTACTCCCTCAGTGTGGTGCCCGGGGACAGAGGATGTCTAAAGATTCCTTGGAAAAAGCTGTTTACTAAACAAGTAACTTAGCCTGAGCTTTTGAGTCCCTCTCTGTGCTGTATCTCCCCCACCGCACCCTTTGTCACAGTAACGGATGAAGGACTCATCTACTTAGGAGGGAAGAGGATGAGGAACAGGGAATAGTGAGTGTCACACACCTTCCATCGTGCGCCCTCCATGCCTGTCTTCCTGTGCTCTCATGCCTGCTGTCCCTGTCATCCCAACACCCTCCTTCCAACCTCTTCCCCCTTGAGTCTCACCCTCTAACCCTGAGATCCATCACACTCTGAGCCTGCATCCCTCCCATCTTCTCGCTTTCACATCTCTACATTTCTTCACCCTTCATTCTCCAAATACTCACTGTCCATTGTCCCTCTCTCTCTCTCTCTCTCTCTCTCTCTCTCTCTCTCTCTCTCTCTCTCTCTCTCTCCCCATCACTTCCCATGGCTAGTCCTGAGCCAAGTGTCCACTGCTGCAGTTCTCCAAAGCTAAAGAGAGCTAGATCTCCCGCAGACTGCTAGTGTGGGAACAATGCTGCTTCCACACCAACAAACCCAAGATAGTTAGGGAGGGCCCAAACACTTGGTAAATGACCAGACCCCCCCCAAAAAAAAAAATTCAGTGACAAATGCGTTGGGTATTTGGTTCCCTCTGACTCTGGCTCCTCCCTTGGTCTCTCCTTTCCTCCTTGTCCTCAATACATCATTTTATCCTGCCCTTCCTGGGCCAAACCACTGCTACGTAGGTCCACATGAGGGCAATGGCCGCCCTGGCTAAGAGCTTACCCGGCCCCCTGTCCTCAGTCTCATCTTATTCACAACAGTCCCTGGGTAATAACTGTTTGTAAAGGTTTCTCCAGGAGTGAATGGCAGGAATTACATGATTAACCCAGCACAGCAGACCAAATTAAAAGTCTTTTTCTGGTACATGAAGTCAACCTGCAACCTGCACCGCCCTAAACCCTAGGCACAGCACCTAGCCCCGCCTCCACCATCCCCCTCCCACAGGAAACAACCAGTGAGAGAATACAGCCTGCTCTTCTTCTTCTCTGTCCTGAGGGAGCTAAAGAGGAAACCTTAGACAAGCTGAGAAAACCCTGACTCACCATAAAGGTAAGCACACCTGCCTGACAGGCGGTGGTGGCACACGCCTGTAATCCCAGCACTCGGGAGCCAGAGGCAGGTAGATCTCTAAGTTCGAGACCAGCCTGGTCTACAAAGCGAGTCCAGGACAGTCAAGGCTACACAGAGAAACCCTGTCTCAAAAAATAAACAAACAAATAAAAAACAGCCAATGGAGAAAACAGAACATCTGCAGGCATCATTCACCTGTGACACTGTAAAGAACACACTCACTGACACAGTTCCCTCTTCTGCCCTGTAAAGCCCAAGCCCCCTGCACCTGGACACACAGTACGCACTCTCCAGGTGGGACGGAGTCCTTCAACTGTTCTGATCAAAGAACAATCAGTTCCTGGAGAGGGTGCTCTGCTATCCTCTTATTTCCGGGTCTCTTCCACCAATTCTGATCAAACATTCATTTCCAGAGCAGACATGTCTGGCAGAGACAGGAGCCCAGCGGCCTGCACCATGAAGGGAGACAAGAAGGGAGAGCTACGCAGCCAGGCATTATCCAGAGCCCTTATCAACTTGAAAACAGCTCTGTCACAGAAGACAAGTAAGTACAAAAAGAGCCCCACTCACCACTACTGTGACCCCTTACCTCCTGTCAAGAGTTCACAGGCCTCGGATCTGGGTCCTGGGGTCCTCCTCAAACTATGGAACCAGCCAAGGAAAATATAGGCAGTAAACTTCGAACCCTTACTCAGACTAGCCGATGGACAGGACATTCTCCACCATTGAGTGGAGAATGAGATCTGACTCTCACACAAACTCTGGTGCCCCATTTCTGACCACGTCCCCTGGATGGGGAGGCCTGGTGGCACTCAGAGGAAGGATAGCAAGTTACCAAGAAGAGACTCGATACCCTAAGAGCATATATAGGGGGAGGAGGTCCCCCTCAGTCACAGACATAGGGGAAGGGAGTAGGGGGGGGGAAGCAGGATGGAGGGAGGGATAGGAGGGTACAAGGGATGGGCTAACAATTTAAATGTAACATGAATAAATTAATAAAATAAAATAAAATAAAATAAAATAAAAAGAGTTCACAGGCCTCAGGAGAGGCTGAAAGGCTTGCAGAAGCCCCTAACTGCAGCCTAGATCCACACACTGTCCTCTACACACCTGCATTCTCAGGCCTCTGTGAGGGTCCCACAGCCCCTAAGAAGCAGCAATCTGATGCTGTAGGAGGAAGAATCTGACATTCAGAAGAGCTCTGAGGGGTGAGCACAGGCTCAAAGCCAGCTCCCAAAAAGGAACACTTGGTGACACTGAATCTAAAAGCTCAGACTTTGGAGCTGGACAGAGGCAGACTCCAGTCCTGGCTCTAGCACCCTGGACTTTACATCCCTCTGTCTCCATGACTACATCTGGAAAATGGTCGGGGTGGTGGTGGCCCATGCCTTCAATCCCAGCACTCAGGAAGAAGAGACAGACAGCTCTCTGTGAGTTCAAGGTCAGCCTGGTGTACAGAGTGAGTTCTAGGACAGCCAAGCCTACACAGAGAAACTCTGTCTTGGAAAACAAAAAGAAAAGAAAGAACAACAACTTTAAGAAAGTGGAAGGGTGACTTATTATCTTTCCTCTGAGTGCCACCAGGCCTCCCCATCCAAGGGACTAGGAGCATATACAGGGGGAGGAGGTCCCCCTCAGTCACAGATATAGGGGAAGGGAGTAGAGGGGGAAACAGGAGGGAGGAAAGAAAGGGAGGATACAAGGGATGGGCTAACAATTGAGATGTAATATGAATAAATTAATAAATAAATAAATTTAAAAAAAAAAAAGAAAGTGGAAGGGTAAACAACTGTCTCGTTGGGCTGTAAAAGGAAGGAGATAATCCACGTCAAATGTTAAAGTCTAATGTCCAATAAGTGTTGGGTGATTATAAGTACAAGCCTGGGTGGTCGCCGTTGCTGTTATTATAGCTCGCAACCCTGTGGGACAGAAGCCACACATGAGGGAGCTGAGGCTCAGAGAGGAACGGAGACTCACACAGAGGTAGAGTAGAACCAGGGGACGTGTGTGAACATCGCGGTCCTAGAGCAGGACCGTTTCCCAGGCAGCACCTGTGGAAGCCTCATTCTCCCCGATGTGACCGCGGAGAAGGGGCATGAGTGTGAGCGGGTAGGGCCCCAGGAACGTTCCCTGGCTCCTACCGCTGCCTCTTTCACAAACACACAACCGCTGTCTCCTTCCCATAGGACAATCCTCGAAAGTTATCAGCTATGGGCCAACTGCCTGTGAGGAGTTCTCTAAGGAAAACCTACCTCCCCTAAATTTCAGAGCTCAGATGATGAATCTTGGGGACCCTCCCTACTGTCAAAGAAGGGACATGATGTTGGATGGATGCCTAATGTCAGCCCCACACCTCCCACACGTTCGTCTGGTTTTTAATTTTTTTCAATATTCTCTGCTCATTTGGTCTAACTCCTCTGTTTTGTCCTTCAGTCTTGATATTGCATGTTCTGTTTGACCCATTCTACCTGTAAGGCTTCCCCGTTGAGTTTGCCAAGTAGGTATTGAGTTTTCAATTTCCTCTTCATTTCAGCTTGAGTTTGTTTTCTTCGATATTTATATCTTTGTTGGATTTGGCTTTTCTTTTTTTTTTTTTTTTCTTTGAAGTTATACTCATGTTTATTGTTAATTTTTTATTGATATCATGATGCAATATTTCTTTGGCATGCAAGCATAACCCATGATATTCTGTCTCACTGATTTAAGATATTGGTGATGTTTTCTACTGTGTTTTTGTTCTCTTTATTATTGAGGGTTTTTTTTTTCATTTTTTTTAAATTAATTTATTTATTTATTAATTTATTCATATTACATCTCAATTGTTAGCCCATCCCTTGTATCCTCCCCTTCCTTCCTCCCTCCCGTTTCCCCCTCTACTCCCTTCCCCTATGTCTGTGACTGAGGGGGACCTCCTCCCCCTGTATATGCTTCTAGGGTATCAAGTCTCTTCTTGGTGACTTATTATCTTTCCTCTGAGTGCCACCAGGCCTCCCCATCCAAGGGACATGGTCCGATATGGGGCACCAGAGTTTGTGTGAAAGTCAGATCCCCTTCTCCACTTAACGGTGGAGAATGTCCTGTCCATCGGCTAGACTGGGTAGGGGTTCGAAGTTTACTGCTATATTTTCCTTGGCTGGTTCCATAGTTTGAGGAGGACTAGAGGGCCCAGACCCGCCTGTATTTTTCCGGGAAGAATGAGGAAATAGAGGGATCCAGTGGGCCCTGGATTTGGCTTTTCAAATCCTGAATTATTTTTTTTCTTTTATTCAGCCTTGTGTTTGTGTTTTCTTCACATCACTCAGGCATCTCTTCTCCTTTGAGTTCACCCTCTTCAAGTTCACAGAGCTCTTTGTCTCTGACGCCTTTAAACTCCTCAACTCTTCGAGGTTTACGATTGATAACTAGGTTCCGTGTCCTGGTTCGTCTGGGTGATTCTCACTGAAGAACGTTTCTGTGGACTGGTGGGTTAGGAGAGGGAAAATGCCGTCTCGGCTTTTCACCTTGAGATTGCAGTGAGACTGGAGCACATGGTTCTCTTCTGTTGGTCCTGTTTCTGATATGGGCACCGCAGGCTGGGCTGAATACCGTACAACCTTCATGCCACCGTTGCACAAGTAGCATTCGGACACACTGCCAGACAAGAACAGTGATGCCGCTTCTCCCCCAGTGGCCTCACAAGACCTCCTAGCGTTATGAATCCTAACCAAAACAGAGGAGATTTCATGTATTTTCCAACATGGATTCTTTAAGTCCTATAGAAAAAAAAAAAAAAATATATATATATATATATGTTGTGTCTTCAGCAATAGGGACTTAATTCTAGTCGTGGTAGACTGCTAAGAGCGACAGCAACAGGCTTTGTTGTTTTTAGAGTCTCTGCTTCCCCCATGACCAGTAACTCTTTGGGAGGCACTCCATGCCTGGCACTGGAATTTCCCTTTTATAACTCATATCTTCTGGGGAAAGAACTGTACGCTCATTGCTCAATAGCCTACGTTTATTTATGTTACACTTTGATTAGCTTACGAAGTGCTATGTTTCATAGGACCTTTAGTACCTCGTTGGTTTTGGTTTACTCAGCCCCGCACAATCCTCTCCCCTGTCACAAGTCTCTATGCCCATTTCTAGCTATAAAAATGTTCTACTCTGCTCTCCCCACTTAAGACCACTTTATCTCTTGGGTAGCCAGAGCTGACGGCTCAGGCAACTGATCAGGATTGAAAGAAGAAAGAGGAAAGGGAGCCCAGGGTTTCTTCTCTAGGAACTGGCTGTGGGAAAAATTTTTAACTGACCACAATTTTCTTGTGGCTGAGGCTGTAGAAGCGGGTTTAGTCAGAAACTGCATGGGGGGGGGGGGGGGGGGTTGGGGGTGTTATAAAAGCAGGCTCTTTGAACTGTAGATAGGACTCTTTGTGGAGGCCTGTGAATCCTAAAAGGCTGACGATAAAGCCCTGAACCTGCTAGTTTATATGTGAATCTACAGTGAAATAAGAAATGAGAGAGAGAGAGAGAGAGAGAGAGAGAGAGAGAGAGAGAGAATAAGCCACTCACACACACATACATTCAAGAGAAAGGGTGGATGAAGTCAGGCATCTTAATTTCACCTGAAGTTCAGCTTCCCAATTTCAACGTCGTTTATTGTTGGTCACTGCACTTATACTTCTGAGAAAAGGGAATTATCTCATACCCAAAAAAAGGGCAATTAATCATGAACAGATGAGTTCTAAAATACAACAGGTTTACATGTTTTAAATCTAAACATTCCTTATCTAAGTATCCATTACATAAGTTCACAGTGAGTTCAGAGTGATGAGGCCTAAGAGTTTCAAGAATATATGACTCACTCATCAATTAGGACTGACCCAACTATACATTATCCAGCTATCTCTTAGTTCGTAATGAGTTCAGGACAATAATTTTATCTGTCTTTTATTCTAAGAAACAGAGGAAATTCACACATCTCTAGGTAGCCCCATTCTATCTAGGGCTCATGAGAAGTATATTTATGGTGAAATACCAGGCTGCTTGGTGCCGTCTGGAGTGGAGGCTTATCTGAAGCCGCAAATCTGCCAAAAGGCTATCCCTAGTGAGGCATCTGGAGGCCCACAAAGGTATTCATTGTAGCTATAAACTCTCTAAAATTGTTTTAGAAGATCTAAGGAGAGATAAACCTGTTTTTGTTATGATCCCAAGTGTGGGATGGGGAACAGTCTTGTGAGAGAGCAGGTGAGGTTAGTCCACTAGAAGTCAAACCACCTCGTGCGGGAACATGATTGTTGCCAGCTGAAAGAACCACGAACAGACTCTGGGGGGAGATATGTAAATGAGCCCAAAACTGGAGGCGGGGCTTTTTGGAGACTTGGGATAGTACGGGCTGTTCATCACTCCACTTTGAGACTCTCCTAGAGAGAACCACTCAAGGGAAGGCTTCGGGGCTCCAGGCCCTGCTGAGGTTCCAGGTTCTGGTTACTCCAGGCTCCAGCAGAAGAAATCCTGCTGATTACGCCAGGAGAATCATTCCTCAGAACTGATGTCCTTACGGTTTTGTTATTGTATTCTTTAATCCCCTTCTCCTATTGTTTCGGTTAGTCGGGTTATAAGTGACGTGCACTTGGTTAATAAGTTTGTAATAAAATATATTTGTTAAGAAAATTGAGTCTACAAGTATCCTCAAACAAGATCCTTTAGGAAGTTTGCTCAATCAGAGCTGGTCAATACCCAGAAAGTAACAGTTCACAGCAGTGCCAGGTGTTTTTTCTTTTTGGTTTTTCGAGACAAGGTTTCTCTGTGTAACCTTGGCTGTCCTGGACTTGCTTTGTAGGCCAGGCTGGCCTTGAATGTAGTCTTGGCTGTCCTGGATTCACCCTGTAGACGAAACTTCCCTTAGATTCACAGTGAACCACATGTCTCTGCCTCCCTGGGTGCTGAGATTAAAGGCATGCATCACTATGCCTGGCTCTAATGCCCGATTTAAGAGAGACGTAGCAGTGCACAATTGACAGGGTAGTCAGAGGTTGGAAGCAATTCTAGGGTGCATCACGGTACAGGCCTTGCAGAATACCAGATCCCTTCCAGAGATCTCTCATGCCTACTCAACTTCCCCAAATCAATGGCTCCTGGCAGCGTGTCAGAGGCTGGAAGCATTTCTGGAGGTGCATCATGCATGGTACAGACTTTGAGAATACCTGATCACCTCCTAGACAGCCCACATACCTAGTGAGCTCCTTTAGCAGTATGGCTTTTGGCATGCCTTGTATCCCTGATCTTTCTTAGACTTTAAAAAAATACATTTATTTATTTATTTATTTATTTATTTATTTATTTATTATGGATACAGTGTTCTGCCTGCATGTATACCTGTTGGCCAGAAGAGGGCATCAGATCACATGACAGATGGTTGTGAACCACCATGTTGTTGCTGGGAATTGAACTCAGGACCTTTGAAAGAGCAGGTGGCACTCTTAACCACTCAGCCACCTCTCCACCCCCCCCCCCTTTCTTAGACTTTTAACATGAATGGGTGTTGGATTTTGTCAGATGCTTTTTTGGCAGCTAAGGAGATGATTGTGTGTGGTTTGTTTGTTTGTTTGTTTGTTTGTTTGTTTTTCCTTTCGGTTTGTTTATATGGTGGATTAAATTTGGTTGAAAGTCTATTTTAATAGACACTAGAATGGCTACTCAAGCTTGTTTCTTGTGTCCATTTGCTTGGAAAACCTTTTTGCAGACCTTTACTCTCAGGTAATGTCTGTCTTTGTGGCTGAGGCATATTTCTTGTATGCAGCAGAATTATGGGTATTGTTTATGCATCCATTCTGTTACTCTGTGTCTTTTTATTGGAGAGTTGAGTCCATTGGTGTTGAGAGATATTAATGACCAGAGACTATAGATTCCTTTTATTTTTATGTTGGTTGTGGTGGGTGTTTGTGTACATGTTGTCGTTTGGTTTTGCTGTTTAAGTTACTTATATGCTGTGTTTTTAGAGGTCTAGTTAACCTCTTTGGGTGAGAGTTTTCTTCTAGTATCTTCTGTAGGGGTGGGTTTGTACATCGATACTGTTTTAATTTGATTCTGTCGTGGAATATCTTGTATTCTTCATATATGATTATTGGAAGCTTTGCTGGGTATAGTAGTCTGGATTGGCACTTTTTGGTCTCTTAGGGTTTGTAAGACATCTGCTCAGGCCACTCCGGCTTTTACGGTCTCTGCTGAGAAGTCAGATGTGATTCTGATAGGTTTGCCACTATATGTTACTTGGCCTTTTTCCCTTGTAGCTCTTAATATTTTTCTTTGTTTTGTGCATTTAATGCCTTGATCATTGTGTGGTGGAAGGATTTCCTTTTCTGGTTTCATCTGTGTTATGGAATCCAGAGCTACTCTCTGGTGGATACCTGGGTTCTGGAGATCCCATGTTGTTCTGGCTTTTGTTGGCTGTGTTTTCACACTGGTCTTTAGCCATGTGGATGTGTCTGGCATTGGCTGGTAGGTCCTGTTGCCCGCTGGAGTTCTCTGGGGTGCAGAAAGAGTCCTGGGCTGGGAGCTGGATGTTCCTGCAGGAATCCTCCTCAGATCAATGGGTTTGGTCTCTGACTGGAGGGTGGTTAAGAGGAAACTGCTTGCAGCTCTGCTCTGATATATGATCCTCAGGACTGACTGGGCTCCCTGGGGGCCCTCCTCTCACCAGGGCAAGTCTCAGATCAGCTGCCCTGCCACTGAATCTCTTGCTCCCAGATCAATGAGCTACCCAGTGTCTGCTACCCAGACACTGTGCTCAAACATTGTGTCTGTTGGGTGCAGCCACATTGGAGAACCTGTGAGCTCAAGGTTCTATTCTCCTTTGGGAGATGGTTGCTCTTTGGAGCGGCAGCTGGGTCTGTCTCTGAGTATCCTGGGCATCAGGAGGCCCAAGGTTGGAGCAGTGCACCTCTATACCAGGTCAGTATCCACCCATGGGATGGTGGGAGTATGCAGGTGGCCAGGGGCTGAGACCGCACTCCAGTGGAACCTGGGGACTTTTCCCAGGATTAACCGGGTGACCTGAGCTTGGACCTGCTATTCCCCTCACTGTGGGATTTCATCTATCTGGAAAACACTGATGCTGGGGTCTTGGGGTCTGCGTCTGTGATCTGTTGGTAATTCTTCAATCACTGCTGTTCTGCTGATCCAATGTCGAGGGCAATTGGCACCGCCGTCTTGGATCCTCTAAGTTCCAGACTTGAGTCCATTTTCTGTGAATTTTTATTGTCCTTTTCTTCATTTTATGTGTATGTGTGTAGTGTGCATACATATGTGAATGCGAGTTTGCATATGTTAGTGCATGCATATGTTGAGAGTTGCACGGTGTGAGTTTGTGGGTACCCTAAATTAATGTTGGGAATCTTGCTCAGTTGCTTTCTCTTATTCATTCAAATAAAGTCTCTCATCCTTCCCAGAGCAAACCATTTTTTTTTTTTTTTGGTTTTTTGAGACAAGGTTTCTCTGTGTAGCCTTGGCTGTCCTGGACTCACTCTGTAGACCAGGCTGGCCTCGAATTCACAGGGATCCGCCTGCCTCTGCCTCCCGAGTGCTGGGATTAAAGGCATGCGCCGCCACCGCCTGGCTAGAGCAAGCCATCTTATCCTGGGGAATTCCCTGTCTCAGCTTTCTGAGCCTGAAATTACAGGGGCCACAGGCAAACACAGCATGTATGGGGTCTTAGGATATAAATTCTAATCCACATGCTTTTGATGCTAGTGCTTTAACTGGCGACACGTCTTGCTACCCCAAGATGCTTTTGAAGTGTAATAGAATGTAGGAGGATTTAGACTTGCTTGTAATAAAAGATACATTTCAGCTAGAAGGTTGAGGACAGAGCCTGGGAAGAGCTGAGCCCTCTCTTGGTACCCGAGGCGATCATGGCCTGAGCCAGGCAGGCCTTGGATGCAGACATGAGTGGCCAGCTACTGCATTCAGGAAATGTTAAGAAGTTTTCCGACACAAGACAATAAGAGCAGATGTATAGACACTGATTTCAGAGGCAAGTTGGCCCCTGAAGCCAGGTCCTCAAGGGCTAATTGTGTGAACTGATGCTACACTCTGTGCTCTTCCAAAATTTTATCCATCACCTTGTCCAAGGCATGACAGGCAGGTCTTCGGGCCACTGGCAGACACTGAGGGATAAACTTGGATTCTGGTCCATGGAGCATCCTCCAGACTGTCTTATCTTGAGCTCCTGGCTGTCCTGGAACTTGTTCTGTAGGCCAGGCTGGCCTCGAACTCATCTGCCTCTGCCTCACAAGTGCTGGGGTTAAAGGCATGCACCACCACCACCCAGAAATTTTATCCTCTCTAGCAGCTGTTATCTACAGATGGGGGCCTCATAAGATCTTTTTTTTTTTTCATCCACATTAGCACGTCAACTTGTGCTGTCATTGTGCAAATCGTGTAGAGGCAGCCATAGTGTCAAGATTTCATAGGTGCAATTTCCCTGTCGCATATAAAAGGAGTGATCTCAGTTGTGCTGGAAGCTGTCATCATTTCTACCCCATCTATGGTATGGAACAGTAGAGGCTATCCACAAAGAAGGGCCACACCCCCTTAAGGGCTCTCCACAACTAGAGTGCAGAGGAGATACTGCTTCCTTTTCTCTCAGCCTTACGGCCTGGTTCAAGGTAATAGTTTCGTACCTCTCTCAAGTCCCTCCCTTGCATCAGGCTCTGTACCAGGGCTCCCTGTCTCATTCTGCGCTGCTGTGGCCTGGGAGTCACCGCCTCATTCTTGCTCATTCATCTTTGGAGTTAGGTCCTTTTCTCAACCTTCCCATTGGAGAAATCAACACTTCTGGACCCATAGGAAAAGAAACACAAAGGCTGGGTTGGGAGCAGGTAGTAGGGTTGCTCAGAAGGCCAGCAGTGGAAACCAAATATAAAAATATGCATATATATGTAAATGAAAAAGCATGTAGCTGTCCGCAGAAACAGCAATAAAGTCTTTAGACACACTTCCTGGTAAGGCAACCTATAAAAGGGTGAAGCCCGGGGCCAGTGCTTGGAAAGTCTGGGAATATAAGCCTGGACACATAGTAACCACTGCCTGGCCTCTTGTAGAGGAAGGGTCCACAAAACTTGCGCCCCTGGAGCCCTCCCATCCATCCGCGTCTGCCTCATCAAGAGACAAGCACTTGGAACCACTGGGGACTGAAGATGACTTCTGGGGCCCTACAGGACGTGTGGCTACTGAGGTGGTCGACAGAGAGAGGAACCTAAACCGGTGAGTGAGCTCCGCCTGGAACAGGCTAGCTTTCCACAGGCTGCTTTCCATAAGGATCGCGCACAAATAGCAACCACTTAGACTCCACTATGTCTTCTCCTCCCCATGCCAATGCAGAAGGCTAAGCCAGGACCGATATAAAAAGTTTGGGTCGTTATAAAAAAAAGAACGATCTTTATCACAAAGTTTTCCAAACATTTACAAACTGGGGAACACAAGAACTTCCTTGTCCAATTGCTCAGCTCCAGCAACCATTTTTTTTCCAACTAGTAGATCACTGTCACAGTATTGTAGGTACAAGATACTAGAGGACTTCACCCACTCACATTTCCCTGTGGTATCTCCCATGATTCAGATAGGACCTCGCGTTCCACAACCAGCAACCATTACCACACCAACTGCGCTGATGGGCGTCCTTCATTTCATCTAAACAGTCTGTGCTCAACTTTCCTCATTATCTGAACTGTGCTCTTTCTGGTGATTATTTTACTGGTGGTGTAAACAGCATCGCTCCCTCTTTATATTCGGTTCCTCCCGTCTCTTATGTTCCCCTTAAATCCTGTAGTCTCTGCACGCCTGCTGAACTAACAACCACTGTGAGCCAAGAACCCCTGAAGCTGAGGACATGGGGAGGGACGCAGCAGCCCTGTCCCCAAGAATTACAGTCTCATGAACAACGAGTCACTAATCACACAACCATGGTGTCTTCCGTAACCTGTCACCCTCCTCCAATACTGTCAGTCCCTGTCCCAGCTGGAGGAACTGTCACTTTCAATTTCCTCACACAGAAACTGACGCTTGCCCACCCACCAGTCACCAAACAGGAAGCCTTGAGAAAAATCGTTGAAGAACTTAGTAAACCATTATGTCAGGGCCAAGGATTTATTACGAATATTAGCAGATAAAACTGTCATTATAGGGAAATGAACACTTAAAAAATATAAACACCAGCCAGCTGTGGTGGCACACGGATCTCTGTGAGTTTAAGGCCAGCCTGGTCTACAAAGCGAGTTCAGGACATCCAAGGATACACAGAAAAACCCTGTCTCAAAATACATACACACACACACACACACACACACACACACACACACACACACACGCACGCATGCACGCACACACACACGCGCGTGCACATGCGCTCGCGAATGGATACAATACCTTAGTTTTTTTTTTATTTAGTTTTTTTTTTTTAATGCAGGAAGCTAAATAAGAGGGTTACAGGTAGAGCTTCAGAGTGGCCTGTAGCTGGGAAGGGGATCTGAGAACTGAGTGGAAGGGATAGTTTGGGGACTAGAGTCCTGAGACAAGGGAGAAGTTCGTGACTTTCTCAGAACTGACTAGAATGTGCCTCCTGGCCCTCATAGCTTTCTCCCTGGGGAGAGGCACAGTGAGGGACTGTAGCACACTCCACTGCACGCTGAGCTGCAGAGGTTCAACTCCACATATGGATCCGGAGAATAAGAAGTCAGCCACAGAGGCTGCCTCAGAACCCCAGAACCCCAGAACCCCAGAACCATCCGCCATCCGGCACCTCGCCCTCTTCCTCCGCCAGAGCTCGCTACCAAGCCACTTGAACCGTCCTAGGCGGAGCCCAGTCTAGGACAGAAGGTAGACTCAGAGGGACACTCCGAACCTGTTGCCCTCTTGGCTCCCAGTACCAGCAGAGGACCCTCAGCCAGGAATCCTGGGGGCTGTAACAGGTCCTCAGGAGCGAAACTCCTGCCGGAGTGCCTGGGGATTTCGGTCATATGTAGAACTTGCCAGCCAGGCCATAAAACGTAGCCCAGAGAAGCCGCTGACAGCAACAGCTCCGCCACACCCTGTCCTCACACAGCAAGTTCATCAAGATTCACAAAGAGGCAAGAGATCTTGGTGGATGCCGAACCTCATAGGAGCAAGGATGGCAAGGCGCCTCACCGCAAGGCTGCCTCCATGGACAGCAGCAGCAAGCTGCTTCGGGCCGCGGCAAAGGCCCCAGGAAGAAGCTATCCGCCCTGCCGGCTCCACCTGAAGGTGCCAAGCCAAGGAACCCTCTAGGCCCCTTTGCCAAGTGGTCCAGCAGTCCTTGTTCTGGAAATCGGGAAGAAGCTGACGTCCCCACTGAGGCCAGAGTCTGAGGTGCTAGCCTCAGCTAGCAGCTACGCAAAGGATCCCGCCCTCAGTGAAGATCTATTGCATCTTTGCCATTCCCTGCTGTCCAGCGGCAGTCTCTCTGGGTTCTCTTTGCAGCATCCTGGACTTGCTGCCCACTTACACAGCTATGGCGCCTCCCTCTTTGGCCCAATAGACAGACCTCTGTCAGCAGAAGAAGAGTGCTTCTCAGGCTCCCAGTCTCTGGAGGCCCTGCTCATGTCAGACACACTACTACCTCCTGCTGATGTTCTCATGACCCGGGTAGATCCTATTCTGTCTCAGGCTCTACACCTCCATTACAAGGAGGAATTCCTTCCTCTAGCAAGCTGGATAAAGATAGTTCAGAGATGGAGGGAACGTCCAACCCATGCCTGGCCCAACCTGAGACCCACCCCGTGGGAAAGAGCCAACCCCTGACACTATCACCATACTCTGCTATGCTTGCAGATGAGAGTGTAGCATAGCTGTCCTCTCAGAGGCTTCACCCAGCAGCAGACTGAAACAGATGCTGAGACTCACAGCCAAACATTGGGCAGAACACAGGGAGCCTTGTGGAAGAGTTTCAGGAAGGATAGAAGGACCCTGAGGGGACAGGCAACCCACAAGAAGACCAACAGAGCCAACTAACCTGGGCCCAGAGGGCTTGGAGAGACTAAGGCAGCAACCAAGGACCATGCATAGACAGAACCCAGGCCCCCTACACATATACCTGTTGGCCAGCTTGGTTGTCATGTGGGTCCCCTGGATGTCTCTGATATGGACACTATTGTATGATTTTCTATCACTTCTCCCTGGTGGGACTTCCTTGCCAGGCCACCACGGAAGAAGATGTGCTCAGTCCTTATGTGACTCGATGTGCTGTGGTGGGTTGATGGGGAGGCTCCCCTTTTCTGAGGGGTAAGAAAGGGTGGGATAGAAGGAAGAGGGGGGGGAGGATGAGACCTGGAGGACAGGAAAGGGGGGCTACGATTGGGATGTAAAATGAATAACTAAATAAATACTTTTTTTTTTTTTGGTTTTTCGAGACAGGGTTTCTCTGTGTAGCCTTGACTGTCCTAGACTCACTTTGTAGACCAGGCTGGCCTCGAACTCACAGCGATCCGCCTGCCTCTGCCTCCCGAGTGCTGGGATTAAAGGCATGCGCCACCACCGTCCGGCTTAAATACGTTTTTAAAATATAAGAGTTGTTGTGGTCATGGTGTCTCTTCACAGCAATAAAAATCTAAGACAAAGAGACACTGGAGAGAAGAAGTGCCCCCCCTTGAACCAGGTCCAGAAAAAACTCTATGCATCTCAGGTTAGAGTTTAAGGGGAAAAACCTGAGCCAGACCCCCACATTCTGTCCACTTGTACCTAGAAGAGGGTGCAGTTGGGGCACAAGCACACTCTTGTTTGACCAGTGTAGGTTAGTGTTACCAGAAAGGGCATTTGGGGCCTGGGAGGCGTGTGAGAGAAGGAAGGATTTGGGGTGGTAAAGTTAGGTACAGAGACCTCCCTGTGTGCAGCCTGGGACAGCCGTACCCGCCCTTCTTCCCAGGCCTGGACTGCCAGGGTTGCATAGAAGGCCCTGTAGTGGCAGGCAGGGCTGTGAGGAGGAACAAGGAAAGGAGCCTGGGGAGTCTGGCTGAGGGTCTGGGAGATGAGCAGAGAGGAGGAGCATGTGGTTCAGGGGTACTAGCACCTGGCCGATAGGCCATCTAGGGCTCCTCTACCCCAGGCCCAAAGCAGCCCCTCACCAAACACCCTTTGCATTGGCCCCACCCCTGCCGTGTGTTCCCATCAGTTCTGGTGCCAGCGCCTGGTCGACTCAGATTGTATCATGTGCTAGACTCGAGTGGGGAAGTGTGTCAAATCAATAAATGTCTATAATCAAAAGTAAAAATAAAATAATACAAACACTGCGAACTGAAGGTGTGTCTCATTGGTAGAGCCTTTGTCTAATGTGCAAAAGGTCACTTGTGTGTGTGTGTGTACACACACACACACACACACACACACACACACTTGTCTATTTTAGCACCCTAGTCACTATCATAGGAATAACTAACTGCTCCCAGGTGTGTGTTACCTGTAATTTTGCATTAAATCATTCACAGCTCTATAAGCTGGTGTTGTCATTACCTCAATTACAGATGTGGAGACAGATTTGAGGGTTCAATGACTTAGTGAGGGATCCACATGCAGACAGCAGAGGAACAAGAACTCAGAGCCATCTGGCTGCAGCTGGCTGTGTCCCCAGCCCTGCCCTGGGTCTGCACACAGCAGATGAGCAGAGCCAGGTGTTAACTCAGTGTCTGCCTCTCCCTCTTTTAGAGTTCAGTTCCCTGGTGCTGGTTCCTACCACAGTCCCAACACAG
>OU015755.1:99635656-99647451 GCA_907169655.1 Acomys percivali | reverse complement strand
CTCTCTCTCTCTCTCTCTCTCTCTCTCTCTCTCTCTCTCTCTCTCTCCTTTGTTAGGTTTTCAGGGTCCTGGGAAGCAGTGTGATAACACAAGTCATTCTGTAACTTGGTGCCCCTCCAGCAGGAACAAGTGCACATTACCCATACAAGACTTGTAGACAAGCAGCCCAGAAGCTAAATTTGTAATAGTTAATTAACATTCAGAGATAAGCCAAACCCCACTAACAGATAAATAGAAAACTAAGGCTGGAGAGATGGCTCAGTGGTGCAGAGCACTGGCTGTTCACACAGAAGACCCAGGTTCGATTCCCAGCACCTACATGGAAGCCCTCAACTGTCTCCAACTCCAATTTCAAGAGACCCAGTGCCCTCTTCTGACCTCAGTGGGCCTTTCACGTGCATGGAAAGTTATGCATGCAAGAAAATTATACATACATAATTTTAAAAATTAATTTAAAAAACGTATTGTGGTGATGTGCGTATAGCAGAATACTATATTAAAATTAGCAATTAAAAATAAACTACTGAGGGCTCAAGGGTGGAAGTGTGGACTGGGAAGCAAGTGTGATTGGGGTGAAATTCCCAAATAATTCATTTAAAAATTATATTGGAGAGAAAAAAGATAAACTCCTAAAAAGCAGCATAAAAATTTTGAAAATAAAATATTAAACTTAAAATGCTAGGAAAAAAATAAGTGCCCACTATGTGGTTCTAGTTACATAAAATCCTAAGTCATAGAATTCTTTGGAGAGGGGCTCTTTGAGTACTTTGTTAGTTCCTGGCAGTGAATGGTTATTAAGTGTCCAGGCCCCTCTGGGACAAAGCTGCCTAGCTGCCTCCAGAACTATATACCAAACTTTTAAAAACAAAGTGCCCACCCTTGCATATTTTGTGATAATAACAAAAGGCATAGGGGAACATGCCTATAATCCAAGCTACTTAGGAAACTGAGGCAAAGGCTCATTTGGGCGTTGGAGTTCAGGGCCAGCCTGGCAAGCATAGTAAGGCCAATCTCTTAATAAATAAAACTTCAGGCAGTGTAAGCAAATCTGTAGTAAGAAAAATACTATTACTGGCTGCCTACTAGAGAAAATGTGGGAGGGGCAGGATGGAGTGATTCCAAGGGAGCATAGAGATAATCACTATTGTAATTGTGGTGGCTTCATTTTATATACCAAAGCATTTAATTTACACACACACACACACACACACACACACACACATATACGTACACACAGCTAGCCAATACTATATTAAAAATATAATGAAGCTATGAAAAATAAAACTTTTAAAAACCACTATGGAAGCCGGGCGGTGGTGGCACACGCCTTTAGTCCCAGCACTCGGGAGGCAGAGGCAGGCGGATCGCTGTGAGTTCGAGGCCAGCCTGGTCTACAAAGTGAGTCCAGGACAGCCAGGGATACACAGAGAAACCCTGTCTCGAAAAACAAAAAACAAAAAAACAAACAAAAAAACAAAAAAAAAAACCCCACTATGGAAAGGTAGCTGCCTCCCCTGGATATTTCAAGACCAGAAACGTGCCACCTCTGAGGCAGCTCATCACATTTTCTGTCCAGCTTTGACTTTGACTGGTCTGCAGTGGGAGGTGGGGGGCTTCCTTCTGTTAAAGTGATCCGGGCGCCACGTGTACAATCCCTGTGCCAGCTCGTGTTACTGTAGGATCATCCAGCGTTGACACTGCGTGTGATGACTAACACGTCAGCCAGCCTTAGCACTGCCAGGATCTCCTGGAAGCCTGCTATCGATAGGAAGAGTCCTAATTATGCTAGAAAATGTCATCAAGAAGAGACTTGATACCCTATGAGCATATACAGGGGGAGGAGGTCCCCCTCAGTCACAGTCATAGGGGAAGGGAGTAGGGGGAAAGCGGGAGGGAGGGAGGAATGGGAGGATACAAGGGATGGGATAACCATTGAGATGTAATATGAATGAATTAATAAAAAGAAAAAAATTAAAAAGAAAGAAAGAAAAGAAAAGAAAAAGAGAGAAAATGTTGTCATCCTCTCCCGCCCAGCCTCCCATTAACTGACCACACTGCCCGAGGTTCACAGTGCCTTTCCCATGGTGTCTTAGTCTGTTTTCTGTTGTTGTAACAGAGTACCTGAGACTGGGTGCTTTAGTTTGACATATAGTTCTGGGGGCAGCTAGGCAGCTTTATCTAAAGATGGCTTCTGCTAAGCCATTTACAACACCGTGGAGGGAGCCAGCCCGTATGTAGGGCTTGTCGGTGTAAAGAAGATGAAAGTGACAGAGGGGGCTGGACGCCTGTAACAATTCACTCCTGATAGCAAATCTACTCTTAAAAGATCTACCGCTTTCTGAAGAGATGAGCATTAACCGCTAGTGTATATGATCATCTTCCATAAAATAGTACACACGCATACACTCTCAAGCATACATGCATGCGCACTCTCACACGCGCATTCACACATACCTGCAGCACACGCACACACCTTGGCCCCAGTGATGAAGACACCTCCCAGAGACACCTCTGACCAGGGAGCCAGTGCTCACATTCACAGAGCAGAGTCATTTACTCACAGAAAGGATCCCACGTACAGAGGTGGTCCACTGCTATTCCCAGGAGAGCCTGTCTAGGGGATTCTCTGGCTGGCTGCATTTCATGCTAGGCCATCCATTTCTGTTCTCTGTCTGTGTGTTCTTGTTTGGAAACAGGTCTAGCATTGCCCAGGCTCGACTCGAACTCACTGGGCAGCTGAAGATGATCCCGAATTCCTGATCCTTCTGCCTCCGCTTCCCAAGTGGTGGGATTATAGGCTGCACTGAACTGAGAAGTCACTGGGGGAAGTGAGCAGGGTTTTAAGATGATTTCCTCAATGTGAAAGTAATGACGGGGTGACGCAGTAGGGTTGGTGGGAATGAGAAGGGCAGAGTATTAAAGATGTTTCCCACAGGGGTTGGGGATTTAGCTCAGTGGTAGAGCGCTTGCCTAGCAAGCACGAGGCCCTGGGTTTGGTCCTCAGCTCTGGGGGGGAGGGGGGGAAGGAAGATAGAACACCAAAAAGATCGTTTCCCACAATTGAGAAGTCCATAGGGAGGGAGAGTTATGGAGCCCGTGACTGTCTATGCCGTGGGGGGCTCTACAGTGCCGGGGTCCCCTGGGGCTATTGGCAGGTTAGCTCCAGGCACATAGGAGCCCCGAAGGAGGATGGTGAGAGAAAAGGACTGGGCTGACAAAAGCATGACACAGCCAGAGAGAAGCTGATGGAAAGAGACAGGCAGAAGCATCCCTGCTATGATGCTGTTCAGAAGTCCAGCCTTGTCCCTGGTTGCCTAGCAACTGTTGTTGAGCAAGTGGTTACTAGACAATACAGGGCCATCTAGACAACAGGAGAAGGACCTTAGAGTGCGTGGGCACTGGTCAGAACATCACAGGGTATTGTTACTCCTGACAACAGACACTAGGCCTGTCGCTTATTATTTTTTTGCCCTCACCTCCTAATTGCTTCTGTCACACACACACACACACACACACACACAAAAATAGCATGACAATGACGCATGAGATCTCAAAAACTGAGAATGAGGCCATCACATGATCTTATCATCAAACAAGATGGAAATGACCATCTTCGTTCTTCCCAATCCAGGCTTCTGCTATGGAAATGCATTTTACATTTTCTTACCATTTTAGTGCATGGGATCTTTTGGGGGTTTTGTTTGTTTGCTCACTTGTTTTTAAATTTGGGTTTGTTTGTTTTTTGTTTTTTTTTTTCAAGACAGGGTCTCTCTGTGTAGCCTTGGCTGTCCTGGTCTCACTTTGCAGACCAGGCTGGCCTTGAACTCACAGAGATCTGCCTGCCTCTCTCTCTCCCTGAGAGTTGGGATTACAGGCATACGGCACCACACCCAGCTAGTACGTGTGATCTTAAGTTATTTGATCCTGGTGTAGATAACCACAAACACCTGTTTGATTTCAGGATAATCATCTCCGGTAACCGAATCAATCCACGGCGGAATTGTGGCAATTCGAAATGTGTGCGTGCTAGGCAAACGCTCTGCCACTGAACTGCATGCCCCAGCCTCAAATGCAGCATCGTTCTGCTAAGTAGTCTCCTGTTGTTCTGAAAATGAGTTTTCTTCCAGTTTCTTGCCCTGACAAAAAGCACTGCAATACATATCCTGCTGTAGAGAGCCTGCCTTGGAATCAATACTCGGGCGACAGGACAATCGCATCACAAGACACGAATAGTCTATGACTGTTTCCTTGGCCAACTTGTTTCCATCAACGGTGGTGGCCGTTTTCTCAGTACTTACCATACTGGCTATGGTACTGTCATCTCTTCACTTGTCACCTGAGCGCCAGATCATCTGAACGGCGGTGGACCTAGGTCACATAGCCAGCACCAACCCTGGCTTCTAGGATCCGGCCATGATTCTCCGACTTATCGTCAGAGATAATTCCGTTACTGAATTCAAAATCCCCTGGCTCTTATTTACCAGCCCAGGGGCTACAACACAATTTTTCCGCTCACACATTTTTGAAAGCGTGTTTGTGTTCAAAGGTAGAAAACTGTTTCCAGCCAGTCAGGTATGGCGGCGCACATCTGTAATCTAACCATGCAGGAGGCTGAGGCAAGAAGGTTGCCCTTGCATTTGAGGGTACTCTGGGCTACGTAGTGAGTTCCAGGACAGTTTAGGCTACAGAGTGGGACCCTGTCTGGAGAGACAGCTCAGTGGTTAAGAGCATATGTCACTCTTCCAAAGATACTCAGGCAACACACACACACACACACACACACTCTTTACATGATTTCTTTAAAAGGAAGATGTATAGGGTTGTATCACAATTGAGCATTTAGAACATTTCTTGTGGGACCCTGCTCTTAAGGCTGAAGTCTGGCTTTTTCAGATAGCCTCTGAGCTGGGCACACGATGACAGACTTCCTTTGTCAGCAGGGACCCTTATCCTCTGCCTGGAGAGTGGGGGTGCGGGTACAGCATCAGCTATCTCACCAGGACTGGCCAATATTCCTCATTTAGTCTAGGGAAGGAAGGGCTCCCCTCTTGCGAGCTTCCGCCACTCACCGGCGTGTCAGCGAGATCGCTGGTGCCATCTTCCTAGTTTCACTTTGCCCACCACAGTGCCTGTCTGAGGGAGTAAGCAGCGGGCTGTTCCCGATGTAGCCATTTTTTTCCTCCTGCCTCTCTTGGTTTCGGAGCTCCAAGCAGGACTCTATTACTGTTTGCTCACGAAGCAGCCACTGGTCAGCCCAAGTCAGGCCTGCCCTCGTTGCTGTCCGGCTTGGGCTCCTCTCCGCTGGCGCTTTAATTTTTTCTACCTGAGAAATGCGCAGTTCCATTTCCCCACTGGCAGGACGCAAACCGACCATTTCTGTTACTAGAGAGTTGCCTGAAGCCTGTTTACAGCTAGCATTAGCATTTTTATTTCCCCGCTAGCCACAGGCAACAAATCCCTTCTCTATCTCTATCAATTTGTCTTCTCTGGACATTCCTTGTCTCTTCTGTCATGTGTAATTTTATTCTCCTGGCTTTTCTCTTTCACTTTTTAGACCCACCTTAGTTCAACACGTCCCAGGGGCTCACTCCTTCACATCACTGGGTAGCGATCCAGTTGCATAGACAAAGTGCGTCCGCTCACCATTTGATGGACACTTGCATTGTTCTCAATTCTGGCTGTCACCAACAATGTTGGTACAGACGTTTATACACTCGTCTCCGTGTACAGCTGTCATTTTTCTTAGTTAGAATCCAGGAGTGGAATTACTGAGTTTTATCTTTTTATTTCTATTTTTCTCTCTTTGAAAATAGATTTTTTTTTTTCATACAGTGTGTTCTGGTATGGTTTCCCCCACACCCAACCTTCTCCACGTTACTCCCCACCTTCCCCCTCCCATCTGAATCAACACCTTTCCTGTCTTTAGTTAGAAAACAGGCATCTGAAGAAGAAGAATAAGATAAAAAAAAACAAACAAACAAACCAGAATAGGATGCACAGAGAAACCATAAAAACACAAAACTGGAAGTCATAATAAACCCTGACAAAATATTATAAGACAAAGAACCTCAAAACATGACACTGAGTTTGTTTTCTATTGGCCATCTATTTATGAGCATGGGGTCAGTCCATTGTTTCAGGGATAGAGAGATGGCTCAGTGTTTAAGAGCACCGGCTGTGCTTCCAGAGGACCTGGGTTCAATTCCCAGCACCTTCATGGCAGATCACACCTGTGTAACTCTGGTTCCAAGGTCTCTAACATCCTCACATAGACATGCAGGTAGGCAAATGAACTTGATTTAAAGTTTTAAATTTAAGAGCTGGGCATGGTGGCACAATGCCTCTAATCCCAGCAGAGGCAGGCAGAGGAGGCAGAGGAGGCAGAGGAGGCAGAGGCAGGCGGATTGCTGTGAGTTTGAGTCCAGTCTGGTCTACAAAGTGAGTCCAGGACAGCCAAGGCTATACAGAGAGACTCTGTCTCAAGAAAAACAAAATTAAACAAGTAAATAAATAAAATTAAAATTAAAAAAATAAAAGTGTGCCAGGTGGTGGTGGTGTGGTGGCGGCACACTTTTAATCCCAGAACTCAAGGAGCATTGGCAGGCAGTTTGAAGCCAGCCTGGTCTAAAAAGTGAATTCCAGGACAGCCAGGGTTACAGAAGGGGTGGGGGACGTTTCCCCAGTGAGACTCTGTAGGAGAAATGATTCCTGGGTGGTTATCAATTGTAGATAACTTCTGGGTTAGGAACAGGGGGTTGAGTCTATGTCTCGTCCCAGTGCTGGGACCCCCATGTGGCACAGACCTGCATTAGCCTGTGCATTCTGCCAGTCTCTTTGAGTTCATGTGTGTCAGTCCTATTGTGCTTAGAGGACTTTGTTTCCTTGGAGTCCTCCATCCTCTGTGACTCTTGCCATCTTTCCAGCAGGCTTCCCTGAGGCCTGAGGAGAGGGGTTGATGGAGGCATCCCCTGTTAAGACAGGCTGTTCTCACTCTCTGCACATTGTCTGGCTCTGGGTCTATGGATTTGTTCCCAAACTGAGGAGGAAGCTCCTCTAGTGATGTCGAGCACGGCGCTGATACGATTCCTCGGCCAGTGTGGCCAGCCTGTCCCCAGGGACTGCCTCCTGGATTCGACAGCTGAGACAGAGGGATGTGTGTCTGGAAAAAGGGCTGTAGGAGATCTGTGATCCCCTGGGAACCGGGGTGGGGGTTGGGGGAAGGCTGCAGCTGGTGACCTGCTACACGGCCAAGGATAAGGCTTGGGTCTGTGTACTGTGTGCATGCCGGGTGCCTGTGGAAGTCAGAAGAGGGTGTTGGATCCCCTGGGACGGGAGTTACAGACAGCTGAAGGCCACCAGGTGGTGCTGGAAATAGAACAGGTGTCCTCTGGAAGAGCAGCCAGTGCTTTCAACTGCTGAGTCATCTCTCCAGCTGCACCCCGCCTCCCTGGGGGTTATATCTTAAGTATGTGCTTTCTCTAAAACTGACAGACTATTTTCTAAGCACCTCCAGCTTTCTAGCTGAGGGTCCCACGTTCTCTCTGTTCTAGAACGTGCTCTTGTCTGCAGATGCTAAACTCTTGAGAGTTGTAGCTTCCTGCTGCCAACACTTAGTCCACATCAGAATGCTACCTCTACTCGGTGGTAACTGTTACTGCTGCACGGAGTCCTGAGTGCTTTGAGATTGAGAGACAGCACTCTGGTCCCGTTATTTCAACACCCTGATCCTGGTTCCTTTTGGATGAAGTAGAAATGAGCTGTCTGGTAGGAGCTGGCTCTATTGCTACTGGCAGGCTTGCCGGTGGATTCCTCCAACACAACTAGGGCCCCCAACGAATCACGTGTCTGCTGTCCCCCAAATCCCACAAGGGACTGACAACCAGCCTTGGAACCTCAGGCACTACCGAGGATGTATAGATAGCAATGTGAGGAGAAAGAGGAAGAAGGTAAGTCTTCCTCCGTGTTACTTTTGGACCCCCCGGTTTGTGGAAGTTTTATTGTGATACTGCTCTCTAGATTTTTTTTTTTTTTGCTTTCATCTTGAGTCAGAGCTGGACGGGAACTCGTGATCCTCTCTTGAGTGTGTACACAGCTAAACTTTGCCTTTATTTATTTATTTATTTTTGTCTACAAGATTGTCTCAGTTTTTTTCATGCATTACACAAACACACACACACACCTCTGCTGGAGCCAGAAGGGGATCAGGAGTTCAGCCTGGGAGGAGAGGAAGGCACGAAGAGAAAGATAGTGAGGGGAAAAGTATATATATATATATACACACACACATACATGTGTGTATGTATATACATATACATACATGTGTGCATATATGTATATATACATATATATTTGTGTGTATATACATATACAGTGATGAGATTAAGTGGCCAACACTTAGTCTGTGATTTGGCTTTTCTCCACTGACTTTCATGTATCAGGCTCTCCTGCAACAACGCAATGTCCTTTAGTTATAAAACTGCGCATTTGTGCATCATCTCGTTAAATGTGTTCTGTGTGTCTATCGATTTTTAAGACCTTACATTATTTGTGTCTTTGAAAAGGAGAAATAAAACCCTGGGGAAGCTCCCCACGCAACTTGGAGCTTTGCCCCCTGCATTTCAGCTTCCAGGGTGCCAAGTCCCCCTTAGTTGACTGGGAGATCCCAACGTCTCGCGCCTCCTCCCACGCACGCCAGTCTTGTTGCTGTGGAGACAGACCTTGCAGCGCCAAGACTTGAGAGGTGCTGGGAGCTGGCTGGCCAACCTCTGCAACAGGCTGTGGGCGGAAAGGAGGAGCCAGAGAAAGTGTCCTCCGGGCAGAGAGGCCCCAGACCCCCGCAGAGGCCCCTTGCTGTGCTAGCTCCGCCTCGCCACCCCCACCCACCCAGAGCATAGAAATACAGCTGCAGTCCCGGCCACCGCCCACTGCACTGCAACCCAGCAGAGACTTTCCGCCTGAGCTTATCCACCTGCTCCTGCTCTGCGCCAATGGCTAAAGGTGCCTTTCCACGCAAGCCCTGGGGTGCAGAGCAGATGCATTTCGACTCTGATCCTGAGTCCGAGGACCTGTTCGATAAGCCGCCCCCGGAGGAGGGCCACACAGCCCGGGTACCCAAGTCAGCTAGCAGGAAATCTGGTCGGCGCGCGGGCGGTAGGGCTCCCCGCGCTGGGCTGTCCCGAAAGGCTGTCGTGCGCCCAGAGCCCAAGGAAGAGGAGCCTCCGATGGACGAGGGCTGCTATCTTGACCACTTCCCGCACCTCTCTATCTTCATCTACGCGGCCATCGCCTTCTCCATCACCTCCTGCATCTTCACCTATATCCATTTGCAGCTTGCCTAATTGGCTAGCCGACGGGGTGGGACAGGGTGGGCAGAGTCGAGAGGCGGGGAGGGGTAGAGGGTGAGAGAGAAGCGCAGCCTTTTGTTTTGGAGATGCGCTGCACGCACTTCGTCTAGCGTTCGATGCTTATTTTTTTTGTTGCAGCTTTGTCTAACTGTTCATCAGACGGCCCAGAGTCATTGCAGGCAAAGGAATAGCGGTGCTGCTTGCACCCACACACAGAGTGCAATTAGTCTCTAACGTTTAGGATCCTGGATCGGATTGAGTCCCGTCTGTAATTAGGATTGCCTTTGTACCCTACCACTTTGTCACGTGAGGGCCCAGCATGTTTGTGTTCGTAGAGCGCAGAATGAGTCCAACCTTCTGTTGTTTAAAAGGATGGACCAGACCCGAGCCTGCAGCCTCCCAGAGAGGGTACCAGGCTCGGCGTGCTGGAGCTCCATGATGCTGCGTCATCCCGGGATGAGCCAGTTGTGCCCAGGAGCTCTTTCGGTCAGGGCTCCCGTGCGCACCAAGCTGGTGGACCTGGGAGAGCAGCGGATACGGCTGGACGTTGGAGGTGAGTGACGTTTGTCAAGGTATGAATCTGTCCCCGCAGAGTTGGGGCTGACGTGGCCTGTGCATTTTTACTTCCCCTTAGGTTTCACGGCTGCCAGGACGCAAGGCCTGTAGTAAGCAGAGCTGACCACCAGAAAGCCGGTGCTCACGACGGGCTTTTGCAAGGTGTGGAACAGACCACAGACCTTCAGGGGTGGAGGCCTGGAATTCCTGGATTCCATGAGATGAGACTGAAGGCCCTCCTTGCTGGGGCCCATGGGAGGACTATGCTAGAGAATTTTCCGGCAACGTCATTTCAGCCTGGAGGCCAAGATGAAGGGGCTGGGACTGGGGACTGTCAGTAAGGAGAGTTCTGCTGGGACCTGCCATCTTAGACTCAAGAGTGAAAACCAGGACTCATGTTTGCAGGTTATTCACCTACCCACTGTTCACTCGTGAACATCAGCTGTTCAAACGCAGAATGCCTACACTGCTGTACTCTACGGAGATGCCTGTGATTGTGATGCGTCTGATGGAATAAATCATATTCTCCGTCTCCACTGTATTCACTTCCGGCTGACAACGGCCCTTGACGGGCTCCCTGTTCTGCTTTAGTCTTCACTCTCTGAACATCCCCTCTATCTCTGTAAAACTGACTCGGACTACCCAGCATTCCTAGATACAGCGACTCTCTATAGCAAATAGCTATACAGACCCCCCTGTGGCGTCTGTCACAATGCCCGTTTTCCTATTTCCACAAGCCCCTAACAGCGGGTCTGCCTTGGCTCCGTGTTGCATTGCCCGCTGCTCCTCAGTACACAGTCCCCACTTGCCTCTCTATCAAGGAGCATCTGGCCCAGCAGAGCCTCAGCTAAAGCTCTGAATCTGCCCCATGACTGACAAAGCTTGGGTTCTTATAAATTCTTTTCCAGTGAAAGGGCCTTCCTTCACTGTTCTGGCCTTCCCTAATCCCGTGTCACCACATGACCTGGTTTCTAGCTTCTCTGCACTTTTAAGTGCCACAAGCCTGGCACCCACTTATGACACCCCTTGTGACAGCCTGTTTACAATTCCCCCTAACCACCAATGGCACTGTTGGCCCAAATCACATCTCCAAGTGATTTGGAGTCAGTTTCCGGTTTTCCCGTGGACACTGCATCTAGTACTGTCCTTTAGTATTGCTCCCCATTGAAGCCCTGTGTACGGGCTAATACTGTCTCTCACCTTACAGTCCTAGACATGATTGTACCACCTAATCCCAACAGCAGATTCCTTCCTCTAGTCCCAAACCAAATTACCCATTCCCCAACACTTGCTACTATTATCCCATGTTATCATACTTTCCTGATACCTAAGTTCCCATTTTCTACCCCAAATTCAAGCATCTAGTTCTATCAACTACACCACAATAGACGTTTTAAGACAAGGTTCCCATGTGTAGCCCTGGCTGTCCTGGATGCTCGCTTTATAGACCAGGCTGGCCTCAAACTCACAGAGCTCTATCTGCCTGCCTCTGCCTCCCTGCGTGCTGACAGGAAAGGCGTGCACCACCACACCCCGGAACCTCTACAATCGTTAACATTGACTTCAATGTCCAGACTGGTGATGGCTCAGCTGTTCGGAATGCTTGTTGCATGGTAACAGTTAGGGGGCTCAACCCGGGGAAGACTAATATCCATTCACATTCTCTCCGTATTCCTTAGTTACCCGTAGCTGTCTACGGTGGGACCAGTGAAACACCCCCACCCCCTTCATATTAGCATGTGTGTTGGCGTTACCTCTGTTCCAATCTTGTTAGGCAGCCATGTTGTTAAGGTATCACGGTGAAGCTTACGCACACAAACAACACTACACAGACTCAACAGGCTGTGTGTGTGTGTGTGTGTGTGTGTGTGTGTGTGTGTGTGTGTGTGTGTGTGT
>OU015755.1:99607385-99624752 GCA_907169655.1 Acomys percivali | reverse complement strand
AAAGTGGTAACTGGGCGTGCTGAGCTGTTCCTCCTGCACCCCAACTCCAGCCCAGCTGCAGCAGGCAGAGGGCCTTTGGGGGTGACAACTCCAGCCCAGCTGCAGCAGGCAGAGGGCCTTTGGGGGTGACAACTCCAGCCCAGCTGCAGCAGGCAGAGGGCCTTTGAGGGTGACAACTCCAGCCCAGCTGCAGCAGGCAGAGGGCCTTTGGGGGTGACAACTCCAGCCCACCTGCAGCAGGCAGAGGGCCTTTGGGGGTGACAGGGCTTAGTTCTAGGATGGCGTCTAGTGCATAGGGTACCATTCTGGTAAGTTCCTAATAAAAGGCTTTTTATTACTGTTTTTATTGACTGGGAAATAGAAATGCTTAGTCTACTTGGCCTGGAAAGGTAGTTAATCACACAAGACTTCTTTGCAGGAGCTTTTCCAAATCAGCACACCTAGAGAAGTGCAGCCTGACCATCTACAAGCAGCATGAAGCCCCAGAAAGTTTCAGGGTTCGTTACAGCTAATCTTCTTTGTTCATATGTGCCTGGTATTTTCTTAACTTGAAACTTAAGCTACCGTTACTGTCGAATGCTAGAAGAGGGCTCTTTCCGAGGCCGGACAGCGGACTTTGTATTCATGTTCCTTTTCGGTGGATTTTTAATGACTGTATCCTTCAACAAATAGAGTGCAGGAAAGTGTTAAGGAGCTAACCGTCTGTCCCTCAAGCTTCCGTCTCCGTCATTCACCAGATACTTTGAACAGACGAAAGTACAGACAATCTACAGGTTGTAGCCCAGGGTGCGACCGTTTGTTTCACAGCTCACCCTGACAACTTCCAAGCCAGAGGTCGGATAGGAAGCTCCGCCAGGCAGAACTTTTAGCCCAGGTGAGTTATCTTGGAGCACGTCAGTTACTTGGCTGCTGGTGAGTGACTTCGCTTTTACACAAGATTGGTAAGAAGAGGTGCATTAAGCCACTGTCAAGACTGATAGTGGTTTCTAAAAGAAGAGTTTTGCTCTGTAGCGCTGAGATGTGCTGCCGTGTGCCAACGGGGCTCTGTTCCCGCCTTCCGGCCTGGACACCTATGCGGTGTCGGTGGTGAACCGGCTTCACTGTCTGAAGAATTAGCATTTTCCAAAAAGGCAAGAGCATCACCGAAGCAGAGTCTTAGTTTGTAGTAGCTATAATCCCGCCGGAGCCAGTTTCTACCCAGTTGCCTTGGGTAATTAACTTCAGGCTTTTCTCCCTATATTTTAAAAATGTCCCTCTCAGGTTTTCTGCCTCAGATCTTAGCTAGAGGACAGCCTTTAGCTCTTCTGCTCAGCCTTCCCTAGTAAGTAAGCTTCATGCTGACATTTTCCTTAACGCCACTTGCCAGCTTTTTGGTTTGTTTGTGAGCTTAGTTTTTTTAGGCCAGGCCTTTACAATAATGCTGGTCTACGTGTGGAGCCGAAGGAACCCGTATGTCCGGATGAACTTCTTTGGTCTTCTAAACTTCCAGGCCCCCTTTCTGCCCTGGGTGCTCATGGGGTTTTCCTTGTTGTTGGGGAACTCGATTATTGTGGACCTTTTGGGTAAGTGTCACTCCTTTGTCCATCATTTCACCTGAAAACGCGTTTTGTCGCTGTCGTTCATCTTTATTGTTTAGTCTTTATACATAGCTGTTGTAGGATTTCAAAAAATAATTATGTCTAAAGATAATATTAACTCACTGATTTTTTTAAAAATAACTGTATTTATCCTATATAAAATGTATGCTGGTAGGGAACTTACAATTGAAATTCTAAGCCAGGCGTGGTGGCGCACACCTTTAATCCCAGCACTCGGGAGGCAGAGGCAGGCAGATTGCTGTGAGTTCGAGGCCAGCCTGGTCTACAAAGAGAGTCCAGGACAGTCAAGGCTACACAGAGAGATCCTGTCTCAAATCCCCCCCCCCAAAAAAAAAGAAAGAAAGAAATTTTAATCTTCCTTTTTATCCTTTATTTCTGGTTGCTCATAGGTATTGCAGTTGGACACATATATTTTTTCTTGGAAGATATATTTCCCAATCAGCCTGGCGGAATAAGAATTCTGAAAACACCATCTATTTTGTGAGTACTCAGCTCCGTGTGTCACACTCCATGCAGACGCATGCGATCGTGGTTTACCTTGGGCTCCCTTAGTGTGTGGTTCGTGTGAGTAAGTGTTTGCAGATTGAGCAATGCGTGTGCAATGGGAGCTTTGGGATTGGTAGAAGCAGATTGGCCGGGGTGTGATTCCTGGGCTCCTCACATCATGGGGTGACTCTGCACTTACTCTCCTGAGTGACTGCCAGAACTTGGTTTCATGAGCGCTGCTGCACCAGTGGGAAGACGTGAACAGCACAGCTCCGGGGACATCCTGTGGCATGCTGGCCAGAGGAGCAGGCGGTGGCCACGCAGGGAGCTAGAGAGCAAAAGGCTTCGGACCTGAAGCCTCACTAACTGATCCTCCAGCAAGTGATGCTATTTGAAGCACATCTCTTCATTTCTATGCTGCAGTTCCTTGATATACGTTCTCTGTGGAATAGCTAAGCAAAAAAGAATAGACAGGGTTCGTTGGTTAACAGGACTGGCTGCTCTTCCAAAAGATCCAGGTTCAATTCCCAGCACCCATTGGCTGCAAATAACTGTCTATAATTGTGGTCTCCTGGATCTGATGCCCCCTTTAGAGTGCAATTGTGCATGCAGACAAAATACCCATATACATAAAATACACAAATAAGTAAACCGCCCCCCCCCCCCCCCCCCCTCCCTGTATATATCCCTGGCTGTCCTGGATTCACTTTGTAGACCAGGCTGGCCTCGAACTCACAGGGATCCGCCTGCCTCTGCCTCCCGAGTGCTGGGATTAAAGGCGTGCGCCACCACTCCCAGCCAAATAAACCTTTTTTTAAAAAGAACTAAAATGAAAAAGAAATAAGTAAAAGAAAAATAAATAAATTTTAAAGGAAGAGTGAACTAGCCAGGTATGCAAGCTAGCGTACACACATGCCTGTCATCCCGTCTACTCTGAAGGCTGACGCAGATGAATTCAAAGTTTGATGCCAGCCTAAGTAACATAACAAGAGTACATCTCAAGAGGGGAAAATTTTTTTTTTAGTTAATGAAAATAAAAAGTAGAAGGAAGAAAAAGCTCATCTTCAGCAGGGCCCTGACTGGCTTCTTGGTAAACAGTCTTATATCTTCAACTTGCTGATAATTTCCTGCATTATTACTGTATTTATAACATTTCTAATTTACCGTTTCTCCCCTTCAGTGTCTCCCCTATTCCTTACTCAAGTAATGACCTCTTCTTTAATTACACAGACATACACAAACCTGTTTACCTATTTAGCCCATCTCATGTTCCTTGTATGTAAATGTGTTTATAGCTGACTGCTTGGGATGGGGTAACTAAACACTTTTTAAAATTTTTAACATTTATTTTATAAATGTGTAAGCGATGCTGTGTGCCTGCATTTCTTGTGCACAGTGTAATGGGTACATATGCCTGCAGAGACCAAAGGGTAATGTGTCCCCTAAACTAGAGTTACAGGTTGATGTAATACTCCCTGGGGACACGAACAAGAACACTAATTGCTCTTAACTGCTGAGCCATCTCTCTAGCCCATCTGTACACTTTTCTAAAAATTTATTTATTATTATGTATACAGTGCTCTGCCTGCATGTACACCTGCAGGCCAGAAGAGGGCGTCAGATCACATTATAGATGGTTGTGAGCCACCATGTGGTTGCTGCGAATTGAACTCAGGACCTCTGGAGGAGCAGACAGTGCTCTTAACCTCTGAGCCATCTCTCCAGCCCATATACACTTTCTTAAAATGTCATGTTGTTGTTGTTGTTGTTGGAGGTGGTGGTAGTGGTTTTGGTTTTTCGAGACAGGGTTTCTCTGTGTCGCCTTGGCTGTCCTGGACTCACTTTGTAGACCAGGCTGGCCTCGAACTCACAGTGATTCGCCTGCCTCCTGAGTGCTGGGATTAAAGCTGTGTGCCACCATATCCCACCGAATGTCATTTAATGTGTAATGATTACTTTTCCTAACTGGATGTGGTGGTGCACACCTTTAATTCTAGGACTTGGGAGGCAGAAGCTGGTGGATTTCTGAGTCCCAGCCCAGCCTGGTCTATAGAGTCAAGACAGCCAGAGCTACAGAGAAACCCTATCTCAGGACAAAGTTTCCATTGTAAACGGCCTACAGTGGCATAGGCCTGTGATCCCAGAACTCGGGGAGGCAGAGGCAGGAAGCTCTCTGTGAGTTCAAGACCAGCCTGGTCTACAAAGCAAGTCCAGGACAGCCAGGGCTACACAGAGAAACCCTGTCCCAAAAAAACGTAATAAGTAAATAAATAAATGGCCCACAGGATTTTAGTGGCTACATGATATTTTGTGATCCATGTTTAACATAACTATATTGCTCCCTTATTAATGAGCACTGACATTAGTTACTATTTTTCCTTCTGTAGTTGGAGTGCCGAATGAATGTCCCTGTAACTAAGTCCATGCACTGCAGCATGAAACTGGCCATCCTAGCCACGTACAAATGAGCAGTTCAGTGGTGTTCAGTGCATTGTGTTGTGCCACTAGGGCCACTCTCTTTAGAGTGTTTTTAATCTTGTAATCCTAAAGTTCTGCCTGTTAGGTAACCCCCTCTTCCTGTTACCCAGCAACCACCATTCCTTTTATGTGCCCGCGGACTTGACTATTCTAGGTAGCTCATTACTATTGCTTCTGTAATAAAACTAAGTAAAGGAGGTAAAAGTCAATGTAAACGTTAAGTAAATATGGCGCCTTTAAGGTGTACTACCTCTGTAATTGGCAGGCAGAGATGGTTCCTATCTGAGGAGCCTGTGGGAGTGAACTGCTCTATGGTACTTCCGATCTGAGAGGGCTCTGGCACTGAACAGTCTCTGTGTGTTTTAGGAGGACTATTTTTGATACGCCAGATGAAGATCCCAATTACAACCCACTACCTGAAGAGCGGCCAGGAGGCTTCGCCTGGGGTGAGGGCCAGCGCCTCGGAGGGTAAAGCAGCTGTGCCAGTTACGAGACCCATCCGAGACAGACTCAGTGAAATGCCCGTTGGGAGTCTTTCGTCCCTTGTTGCAAAAGTGTGGACACTTTTGACAGCTTGACAGATTTTAACTCCAGAAGCACTTTACGGAATGGTACACTGACTAACACAGAAGACGTTTCCAGCAGTTTCCAGAGGCTCCTCACTGTGCTGGTACTAAAAGTATAACCTCGTGGAGCCCAAAACTGGAGAAAAATAAGCTGCCGCCTCTTAGCAAGTACGTGGGTACTTGAGCTCTGCGGCATAAGGCGGGGCTTTCCTCCTCCTCTTCTTTGATAGACAAGGCCGTGGTGTAAATGGAAGTTTCAGAGAGGACAAAATAAAACGGAATTCCATCTCTCTCACACTGTATTTAAGCTTTCGTGTGATCTTTTAAATCATGGTAATGTGTTCTTAGCTCTCCTGCGTAGGCCTGATCACAGCAGTTCCTGTGCCTGCCGTCTGCCTCCACGGCTTTCAACTGGATTCCTTTCAAGACTGGAACTACACAGCGGTTATGTATGTCTGACTAGTGCAGAGCGCTAGCCTCAGTAGAAGGAAGATTGACTTCTGCCATTCAGACAGGCCTCTGTCTGAAAACAACGGAGCTTCAAGGAGGAGCGAGAAGGAAGGGCAATTCTTGTAGCAGAGGACTGGCTGTAGAAAAGCCAGCTGTGCGCAAGCAACCGTGGCATCTGTTTTAGTTAAATTTCTCTCCTGAGAACTACCCAGATTAGTAATGGCCGCCCTCTGTCAAAGCACATGCCCGTTGGCTCATGTCCCTCCTGTCGTCCATTCTTAGTAAAGGGCCAAGTGTGGTTTATCTTCGTCCCACCGGGTAGAAATTAGGGTCTTTAAAAGCAGCCACACTGATGGTTCAGTCTGACTGACTTGTCTGAGTCTTGTCTGACTCAGCGGTCTTACGTTCGTGCCACTTTATCCGAACCCAGAAAGGTGATCTCAGATACCTGTTTTCATAGCATACGGGCACAGGACTCCCCTGGCTGCTGCCGCATCCGGTTTTGGCCGAGCTGCTTTCCAGATGAGATTTTTCTCAAAGGCTGACACAGGCTTTAATAGGCTGGGTGGAAAGTGTCCTAGGGGTGGGAAGCATCTTAGCAGCTCAGTGGAGCACGCGTAAGGACCAGGGCGAGCACTGGCACGGTACCTGTTGCCCGTGAAGATGATTGTAGTTCTATGGGATGGGGGTCAATGGGACTGCTTTTCTCTTGTTTAAGAGTCTTTACATTTTAATGACAATCTTAGATTGTATGCTCCTCATGGGATTCTTAAGTTTGATCATTGTTTTTCAAGAAAGCTTTGTCAGTAACTACTATTATTATTATTATTATTAATTATTATTATTATTGCTTTTGAGCCAGAAATGGGTTTCTTTAGGTTTATTTATTTTCCCTGAGTTAATTTTAGATCTAGCTAATTAATGGAGTTATTGCAGCAAAGCTTTAATTCTAAAATAATCTCTTCACCAGCTGTTCTTTTTAAATAGTGAATACCTGTACATATTAATGACTGGAAAACAGGGGATGCATTTTGGATATATAGCCTAAAGCAGTATCTGATTTTTAGGATATGAATTTCTAGTGGCCAAATGCCATGCTGTGCTCCACGCTGTGTCCTGGGAGTGCCGGTCTCAGTCGCTTGACCTCTTAGTAGTCTGGCGTCTCCCTGGCGCTCTGTGGTTTGACGGGATCCCTGTGCTTACCTGGTCACGAGGGAAGGTCCTTACTTCCCCAGCAAACCTCTTGATTTTGGTCCTTCCAAAACACACTTTGTTTTCATGGTGTGAGTCAACAGAAAAGTGAGATTGGATTATGGGATTCTGTGGCCACTTAAGCATATATGAATAGAGTTTAAGGCATTTCCTAGATTGATTGTAGCAGAAATAACTGAAAAGCACACCTAAAGCATAGGCAGTTTTGTTATGGAACTACAGTATATGTTCATTTAAAAATGAGTGGACATGCCAATCACATCTCCCTCGGAGATAGGTTTTATATACTTTGGTGTGTTTTTTTCACTGAATTTTTACTTGTTTCTTCCACTTCTTTTCTGTCGTTCTTCTGTGTCCTCTTGTCTTTTATATTTCTTTTGTACTTTGTGAGGCAAAGCTTCCACCTCCTGGAGCTTGACATGGAACCATAACACTGTCTCGGGGGTCCTCTGGGAACCGGGAGAAACGTTGGAGCTATTGGCATGTCGTGTGACATGCTTCCTAGACTGTCAAGCTTCCTGCCACTGTTTTATTTTGTGGCTGTTTTCCTTTGACAGGTGAGTCCTGTGTTAGCCCCTGCCCTTCCATCCTATTTACTCTGTTTTGAGTTGGCATTAAAGCCCTTGAACCTTGCTTGTATGGTTAAGCCACTCAGCAATCTGCAGTCGCTTCTTAGCCCTTAGCAGCGGACACTTTCGGTCTTCCTCGGACCCTTGCTCCCACTTCTACCCAGCAAGGACCTCAATTTAAGTTTCTTGAGTCTTTTGAGACCCTGACACTAAAATCTTAACATGAAGGTCTATTTCATTTCTTCTTTAAATTCTTATGAAGCTTCAGATCTGTACTAAAAATCTTATACCAAATCATACATTGTCTTAGCTGCTACGTGTTAGTTCTGTTCCCCTCTGAGACTGTAAGCTCCTCAAGAGCAGGGACTGTGTCTTAACTTTTGTATCCGCCACAGTGCCTAGCACAGTGCTTGGCACAAGGGTGCTGAATAAACACTTTGTTTATTGATCAGCAAACTCTTATCTTGTATCTTTAATTATGAAAGGATTGCTGGGTCTGTCTGCAAGCTCGTACCAGGTTGCCGAGACTTCATATCGCTTCTGCAAACAGCATGGAGCCACGCTGAACATGATTGGGTGGGGTGGTGTGGTGTGGTGCTGTCCAGTCCATGGTGACCGTGAGCTGCCATGGTCAGACCAGGTAGGGTACCGTCTGAACCACCTCAGACAAGAATGAAATGTGCCCGACGGATCATCTTTTGAATACTCAAATGTGTTGTTAGCTTCTCCGTAGCTCCCGAACCACAAGAGACCTTTCTTTTGGAGGAGAGCAGAGTTCAGACTGCCATGAAGGATGTGTGGGTAACGTGGTTTTATGTAATAAAAGATGTAAGTTTTCTAGCCAAGCGAGGTGGTGCGCGCCTGTAATCCCAGCACTCGGGAGGCAGAGGCAGGTGGATCGCTGTGAGTTCGAGGCCAGCCTGGTCTACAAAGCGAGTCCAGGACAGCCAAGGCTACACAGAGAAACTGTCTGGGGAAAAAAAACACTTAAAAAAGTTTTTGACTGTTTATGTTATCATTGATGCTGCTGAATTAGTAAGTTACCAGGAATGAGTTCCTTAAAGAGGTGTTTTACCCACTTTAAAACTTTTTGAGCCAATATTTTAAAAACATACCAAAAATTTTTGTTTTGCTTTTCTTAAAATAAGAATGTCTTACATGATAACTGCTGCCTGTGAGTAGTGTGTTTCCAGAGAAGGGGTGTGTGCATGTGCGTGCCTGCCTGCGTGCGTGCCTGCCTGCGTGCCTGCGTGTGTTGTGGCTGATGGGATGGCTCTAGAGGTAATGACACCACCAAGCCTAAAGACCTGGGTTTAATACCCAGAGCACCGCATGGTGGAAGGAAAGCAGCAACTGCCATAAGTTGTTCTCTGACCTTCTCCCCCCCCCCCCTTCTCTCTCTCTCATACATGTGTGCACACACACCACACACAAAATCAATTATTTTTATTTATTTATTTATTTATTTTGGTTTTTTTTTTTTTTCTTTCCCCAGACAGGATTTCTCTGTGTAGCCTTGGCTGTCCTGGACTCGCTTTGTAGACCCAGGTTCTAAGGCCTCACGTGGATGGAGGCGCACAACTGGGTGAGCTCCAATCCCACGGATCTAGCGCCCTCTGCTGGCCGCCGTGATCTTGCATGCAAGCAGTGCACAAACACACGCTGGAGTAAAAAAAAAACGCCCACACCCTCCAAAAAAGAACGAGCAAACCTAAACCATCTTTCCTTGCCAGCCTTTCTGTATTGAATTAGCAAAGCATGTAAGAGCTTGTATTTAAAACGAGAAGGAAGAACTGGCTATACACAAGTTTTCTGCGGGAGTACTGAATCATCCCTTTGAGGCTGTTGTAAATAATTTGAGAATCTAGGAGATGTGTTAAAAGCTTTTTCTTTTCTTCTGCTTGTATTATTTGATCTTATCACTTTGTGAGGAAATTGCATGATATCAGAATACTCACTAGTAACATCCTCAAGATTCCTTGCAGCATGTAATGACTTTAACCTCAGAAATTTCATTTTCTACCTTTTTTAATTAGAGATACCAGTGGGTACCTTAGTGTTTGTGCTCCTCGTTGATTTTTACAGAATTAGGTAACTTCCTTAAAATGTGACTACTGTTGGAGGCCGAGATGGGACACTCATTTTTCTTTCTTTTTTTTTTAAAATAATTTATTTAATTTTATTTTAGCGTGAGTGTGTCAGAGCCATTGGAACTAGGATTACAGACAGTTGTGAGCTGCCATGTGGTGGCTGCGAATTGAACCGGGGTCCTTTGGAAGAGCAGACAGTGCTCTTAACCACTGAGCCATCTCTCATTTTTCTTATTTATTTTTATTTATTTTTATTTTTATTTTCTGAGACAGGGTTTCTCTGTGTAGCCTTGGCTGTCCTGGACTCACTTTGTAGACCAGGCTGGCCTCGAACTCACAGCGATCGCCTTGACACTCATTTTTCATTGGAAAGAAACAGCTCCAGTGTAACGAAAGGGTCCAGGAGCACAACATAGTTATCCAATCAGATCCTACGGAACCACACAGCTATCGTTCCCTGTTGTTACTCCGGCCGTTTTTTTAGGTCGCACTCCACCCTTGCTCTCGCCGCGTGTAAATGCGGCCCAAACCCACAATGCATGTTGGGAGTTGTAGTTCTTTTTTTTCCTCAAGCCTGGAGGCGGCTGTGAGGTCATCGGTGGTCGCCCAGACGCGCCTGCACGTGGGGAGAAAAGGGGCGGTGCGCGCTGGCGGCCCTCAGCGGAGCCGAGCTGTCTGCGCCCGCGCCTCTTGCGGCCGTCCTCCCGACATGCCGGAGGAGGCGAGCCTCCCGCCTGCCAAGAGGTTCCGGCCGGGCTCCTGCCCTCCCGGGAGGCGAGTGGTGATGCTGTTGACGGCTGGCGGCAGCGGCGGAGCAGGAGGAGGCCGGAGGCAGACGCCGCCGCTGGCCCAGCCCTCCGCCAGCCCCTACCGCGAGGCCCTGGAGCTGCAGCGGCGGAGTCTGCCCATCTTCCGTGCGCGGGGCCAGCTATTGGCTCAGCTCCGAAACCTTGACAGCGCGGTGCTCATCGGTGAGTGGCCACTTTGGTGGACCTTCCTTGCTATAGATTTCTGGCTTTGCCGGGGCTTTTCCCCCCCCCACCCCCCATAAGTGCTTCTTTCTCCTTCTGCGTTGATTTCTTCAACAGACTTGAACCGTTTTCTGTGCCAGGCGTGGACAGGGACTTAGGGAAGGGGGCGGACAGAGTTATCCTGCTGGCTCTGACTGCCCTGTGCGACTGACCGGCGTGTGTGGGGACATATCGGAGGCCCTGAGCGCTTTGAACGATGATGGGCCTCACCCAGGCTGCGGATACGGAGCCGGGTCCCCGGGGACAGACATTCTATGCAGCGATGGAGAGACAGGCGGCCAGAAACAGTTCAGTTCACGAGAACCAATTTCTAGTGTACGAGAAGAGCTTAGCAGCGTTCAAGGGCAGGGAGCTGATTTCAAGTGGCTGTTGATGCACAGTGTTAAGACTGAGGCGCCCTTGCGGGAGTGTCAGAGAGTGCTGAGCGCTGAGGGAGGAGGGAGTGAAAAGATGCAACAGCCGAGGCCCACAGTAACACGGAGGCACGAGGGGGGAAAGTGCACGTTGGGTTTGTAGTGTGGTGTTGATTGCAGCTCCTACTAAGAACAATATTTCACAAGAACCTTTAAGGACAGATCTGGCACTGGCCTGAGGAGCAATTAGGAGAGGAAGAAGGAAGGCAGTGAAAACAGGCTTCTGCTTCGGCCAGATGGAGAGACGCTGAGGAGCTTGCAAATACTTAAGAGATTTTTGTTGAGCTGAGGAGAGAGGACACTGAAGATAGAATAGGGCTAATGGAGCAAAGGTCAGGAAGTGTAAGGGGAGGGGGAGGGGGCAGGCGTGGGTTGTAGAGAGCCCACCTGGCACAGGAGAACGGCCATCTCGGGGGAGGGAAGAGTGGTGCAGGAGCACTTGTAGCAAGAAAGTCACCTTTGAGAACTTTATGTGATACAGATGCAAGAGTTCAGATGAGAACAAAAGTCCCAGAACCTCTCAAGTAGTCCCTTGGGGGGAGATGGCGACAGAAGGCAGGCTGCAAAACCAGAAACAAGTTGGGCGGTAGAGCCGATGCCCAGGTGCATCTTGGTCCCACATCTGCACGGTTGGCATATTTTATTTTAGCAATAGTCAGTTAGCGTAGGAGTGGAGAAGATGAACAAGAGACATTGATTCAAGTCTGAGGACTCAGCAGGAAACTGCAGGATAATCAAATTCCTATTCCGAGATGCTTGGCTAAGCCAGGAGAGGTGAACAGTCAGAGGCAGGCTGGGAGCTGGGGGGAAACGCAAGGCACACACGGGCCTGGAGGACCCCAGCTAAAGGGGGTACGCGGTAGCCAAGAAGGACGTGCGCGTTTCCGAGTTCCTCTAATCAGGTGCTGGCTCTGTGCAGAGGGTTCCAGCCTAGGAAGAGTCCTCCGCCTTCTGATATTAGCAGAGGGCAGAAACATTTAAATACGTCTGCGCTGTTTGCACTGGTCCGTGCTAGAAGAGAGGTTATCAGACACACAGGACCCCAGAGATGAGGGCCACTAGTACAGCCTCCGGGGTGAGAAGTCGCAGCCTGGCTTCTCCTTTAACTTGCCGGTTAGCCTGACCATGCCAGGTAGGTGTGGAGCCCACAGTTGTGTAGGCAAAGGCAGAGGCTGGAAGAGCGCAGCAAGCAGCAGCCAGAGAAGCTGGGGGAGCAATCTGTGAATGGAGATGCCATAGCAGTGTATGCCAGGCTGTACAAATGTCCTGTTTCACTTTATGTTGTCGCTATACCAGCTACCTACTATTGTACATGTTTCCAGGGTTTTGGATTTTTGGTTTTATTTTGTTTTGCTTTCCATTATGGGCCAAATTGAATAAAACATCTTTCTTTTCTTAGACTCAATTTCTGCAGGTGGGATTCTGAGCCGAACCATATAAACATTCTAACATTTGGGGGGGGGTCATTTGTTTGTTTTATAGTCTCTCTAGTTTGAAACTTGCTGTCCTGGAGCTGACTGTGTAGACCAAGCTGGCCTAGAACTCAAACCTATCCCCCTGCCTCTGCCTACCTCGATTAAAGGCATGTGTCACCATCCCCGGCCCAGGCTATGGGTTTTGCCCTCTTGGGAAACAGTAGCAAAGGCTGTTCTCCAGCAGTGTGCCCTGGTGCCCATTTGCCTGAGGCTGACCAGCTCAGCTTTTTTTTTTGTGGTTTTGTTTTGTTTTGTTTTTCCTGACTTTCAGCTGTTTATTTGGCGAGCTTACCTTAGTCTCATTTGAGTAAGAGTTTTTTTTCTCTCCTAGGGGAAACTGGCTCTGGGAAGACAACTCAGGTCCCACAGTACCTTTATGAAGGTGGAGTCAGCCGCCAGGGCGTCATTGCTGTGACCCAGCCCCGTCGAGTGGCCGCCATCTCTCTTGCCACCAGAGTCTCAGATGAGAAGAGGACTGAGCTCGGGAAGCTGGTACTCACCGCGTTCTTTACTTTGAACACGGTCTTGCTGACTGGCACCCGCTGTGCCCCTGCCTGTAATTTTTCTGAATAAGCACTTTTTCCTTCTGCATCTTCCACCATGTTGTTATGTCAGCTCGGGTTCTCCAGCATGAGGCACAGACTGGCCTCAGCCCTCTTGCCTCAGCCTCCCGTATGCCGGGCTCACAGGGGTGAGCAGTGTGCCACTTTCTCACCACTGCTAGTTAGGGGTAATCTCAGAGTTTCCCCAGTTCCAGAGAGACTGGTGAGTCAGTCCTGTTAGCTTTGATTTCACAGCTATTGGCAAGTTGGATAAACTAGATGTGGGTTTTCTTATTTAGGGGTGTGTCTGTGTGTGTGTCTGTGCGTTAAAACACTTGAGTGGTGCTGGAGGCTGAACTCAGGGCCTCTCACATACTAGGCAAGTGCCCTGACACTGAGCTGGACCCTTGACCCCTAGTTTATGTGTTTAAGACTGTAGACACATCATATTTTGTTTGTTGGCTTGATGTGATTTTTTTTGAGATAGGGCCTCACTTGTAGCCCTGGGTAGTGTGGAACTGACTGTATAGGCCTGTATGGTGGCCTTGAATTCATGGCAGTCCTCCTGCCTCTGCCTGCAGAGTGCTGGGATTACAGGCATGCAGTATCATGTCTGTCCAGAAACCTCTTTTACATCTATTACATATGTGTATATATTATACATATATGTAGATTTCTATAAAATATGAAACTATTCTTTGCCATATATATATATATTATATATATAATTATAGAATGAGTCTTGAAACTATGGAGGAAATAAATTCATATTTGTATTGTACACGTGTGTTACAAGTCAAAGTATTTTGGACCTCTTTCATGCCTGTACATAAATAGCTTGAAGTACAGGTTACGGTTTTTTGTTTGTTTTCCTTTTTATTGTTGTGTCTGTGTCACATATGGAGGTCAGTCCCCGCCTCTCTGGGCTCCAGGGGTTGAACTTAGATGGTCAGGTCTGCATGGCCAGTGCTTTACCCACAGCTCCATCTTGCTTGCCCCTCACTTTAATTCTCTGTGATGCTGCATTGCAGGTAAAAGAGTCCAGAGTTTCTCTCTCCAGATAGACTGCTTCTGAGGGAGTGGGGCAGAGTGCTGCTGGTCTCGTTCACTGTGACATCACAGTGCTGAGGACCGTGCAGGACATGCAGCCAGCGGTGTTCAGGGAGTGGTTAGTGGGTTAAGGAGTCCTGTTTTCTCACAGGTTGGCTATACAGTGCGCTTTGAGGACGTCACTTCAGAAGACACCAGGATCAAGTTCCTGACAGATGGCATGCTTCTGCGTGAAGCAATTTCAGACTCCTTGCTGCGGAGGTACAGCTGTGTCATTTTGGACGAGGCCCACGAGCGGACTATCCACACAGATGTGCTCTTTGGAGTAGTGAAGGCTGCGCAGAAGAGGCGAAAGGAGCTGGGGAGGCCGCCTCTCAAAGTATGTGGCGTGTGTCGTGGGGTGTGTAGCGCCTCAGCCTGCCCTCCAGGGGGTCTGTGTTCCCCCCCCCTCGGCCTGCCTTCCAGGGCATTTGTGTCCCGCCTCAGCCTGCCCTCCAGGGGGTTTGTGTCCCCCCTCGGCCTGCCCTCCAGGGGGTTTGTGTCATGGCCTCGGCCTGCCCTCCAGGGGGTCTGTGTGGCAGCCTGGGCCTGCCCTCCAGGGGCTCTGTGTGGCAGCCTGGGCCTGCTCTCCAGGGGATCTGTGTGGCAGCCTGGGCCTGCTCTCCAGGGGGTTTGTGTCATGGCCTCAGCTGTCCTCCAGGGGGTCTGTGTTGCGGCCTTGGCCTGCCCTCCAGGGAGTTTGTGTCATGGCCTTGGCCTGTCCTCCAGGGGGTCTGTGTCCCGCCTCGGCCTGCCCTCTAGGGGGTTTGTCCTACCCGCTCTGCTCCAGGCAGGCAAGAGACCGTCAGCCTTGGTGGGAGCAGCGCAGGCCTCAGCCCTTTGCTTTAGGGACACGCTGCCCGGTGCTTAGCTCCCATTCCCGTCACTCTTCTCCGCAGGTGATTGTGATGTCAGCCACCATGGATGTCGACCTGTTCTCTCAGTATTTCAATGGAGCCCCCGTTCTCTATCTTGAGGGTCGGCAGCATCCGATCCAGATCTTCTACACCAAGCAGCCTCAGCAGGACTACCTGCATGCAGCTCTCGTCTCCGTCTTCCAGATTCACCAGGTATGGAAAGGGCGGAAGTCCCGGCAAGTTGTGTTTCACCTTACAGTCAATGGTAAGAACAGTCAATGGTGAGAACAGTCAATGGTGAGAACAGCCAATAGTGAGAACAGCCAATGGTGAGAACAGTCAATAGTGAGAACAGTCAGCCTGGGAAAGAAAAGCCGCTGGCCTGACAGCTTTGTGACCGGTGCCGCTTGTGGGCCAGGGCGAGGTCTAGCAGGTAATGGAGGCCTGAGTTCAGTGCCTGGGATCCACGTGGTCAAACGAGAACCACCTCAGAGTGTTTCCTCTGACCTCCACACATGTGCTGCACGCATGCACGCACACATACACGCGCGCGCGCACACACACACGCACACATGTAAATACAGTAAAATGACCCTTTTTTAAAGGTTCTTTTGCTACGTCTGTTTTTGCCTCTTTTTATGATATTTCTTATTTTTTCTGAAAAGAAAAATAGTTCCACTCTGATCAGTAGCTATGCTCCTCTGAGCCAGAAAGCTGTGATATGTTAGTGGAGCAGCCTGTGTGCTTTTCTTTATATCGGAACCCATGGGGGAAAGCATACTTTATGTGGCAGCCCAGTGCACTGTACAAGTGTATCTAGTCTTGCCAGGTACCCTGGGCTGGCTCCCAACGTGCCGTCTTCCTGCCCCCAACTTTCCTGAGTGCTGGAGTTATAGGTATGCACCACCACACATGTCCTCGGGGGTTTCAAAAATTTTAGGTATTACAAGATGTCTTTTTATTTTATTAAACACTTACATTCACATGTGAGTGATTGAAGGCTGGGGGATGGTCCGCAGGTAGAGGGCTTGCCAAGGAACTGTGAAGACCTGACTTCAAGCCCCGGCACTCACATAAGAAGCCGCCTGTGGCACTGTGCATCTGGACTCCTAGGAGTTGCAGGGAGGAGGGATGGAGACGGGTGATCTCTGGAATGTGCTGGCCAGCCGTCCTAGATAGTGCCTGAGCTCCACAGTCAGTGAGAGCTGTCTTCAAGTCAGATGGAAAGCGGTGGACGAAGATTTGCTTTCTGGACTCTTTATGCGTGACACACATGAACACGTGTTTGCAAAAAAGATTTTCAGTGATTAAATCTTACTGTTTTGGTTTGATGTATATAGACTTTTTAATCTTTATATTAATTTCCTGAGAAAACCTAGAGGCAAACAATTTTTTGTTTTAAGCTAAATATTGCTTATGTATTTCAAAGTTTTCGAAAGCCAACATTTGGTCTGGGACTGTAGCTCGGTCTATAGAAGGATGGCCCTGCATGCATGAAGCCGTGGGTTCTATCAAACCCAGCACTGTGTAAAGCACATGCTGAAGGCAGAGGCAGGAAGGCCAACAATCCAGGCCGACCCGCCCCATGCAGTGAGCTTGAGTTCAGTCTGGGCAGCTTGAGAACTAGTCCCAGAAAAGAAACCAAAGGGTTGATCTTCACAGTCTCAATTAAGGAGCCGGGCGTGGTGGCACACACCTTTAATCCCAGCACTTGGGAGGCAGAGGCAGGTGGATCTCTGTGAGTTCGAGGCCAGCCTGGTCTACAAAGTCCAGGACAGCCAAGGCTACACAGAGAAACCCTGTCTCAAAAAACCAAAAGAAAAGAAAAGAAACCAGTCTCTATTAAAACAGCAGTGGAGGCACATGCCTTTAATCCCGGCGTTTGGGAGACAAAGGCAGGTAGATCTCTGAGATTCAGGTTAGCCTTGTCTATATAATGAGTTTTAGGCGAGGTAGCCAGGCACGGGGGCTCACGTGTCAAACAGATCTATCAGTCTACACACTGAGTCCCATGCCAGCAGAGGTGAGACCATAGAGGACTCGGCATTCCCTGCGAAAGCTGCTTTTGAGTTTTAAATACCGTGCTTATGTTACTGTTCCTTGACTTATCATCACTTACCATTATGTGCTCATTCTTAAAACAGTAGGCCAGGATTAAGACTTACTTCTTCCCATACTCTCCTGTGTTCTCCGTCCCCTCAGCATAGCTGTATTATAATAGTCTTTAAGTCCAGCCTCAGTAATTACAATATTAGGAGCATACATTGTTAGCACCCCGCTGGGCTGAACAGTTTGTTCACGCCTTCAGCGTAATACATTTTCCACTGTCTCTCATAGCAGCCATGCAGTATGCTGTGTGCAGTCTGTCTCTGCATCCAGTTGAGCAGGTTGCTTTGCCAGGCCCTCCTCCTGCCCTGCCCCCTGCCTTCCTCCTGCCCTCCTCCTGCCCTGCCCCCTGCCCTCCTCCTGCCCTCCTCCTGCCCTGCCCCCTGCCCTCCTCCTGCCCTGCCC
>OU015755.1:99555695-99602385 GCA_907169655.1 Acomys percivali | reverse complement strand
TGTGTGTGTGTGTGTGTCTGTGTGTGTGTGTGTGTGTCTGTCTGTCTGTCTGTCTGTCTGTGTGTCCCCTCCTCTTCTGGTAGGAACCCATAGGGCTCTGCCTTCTGTGTCCTTCTGCTATTATAAACACCATAATTTTTTAATTTGTGTGTGTGCCTATGTGTGTGTGTGTGTTGCCTTGTGTCTCTAGGAACCACATGCTTGCTGTTCTTGTGTAGGCCAGAAGAGGGCAGAGGGTGTCAGATCCCAGGAATAGTTTTGAGCCACATGCAAGTGCTGGAAATCAGACCTGGTCCTCGGAAGAGCAGGCAGTGTTAACTCTGACCTGTCTCTCCATCTTCTAAGTTTTAAAAATTTGTTTTCCTTCTTTGAAACAGGTTCTCATTACATAACCCTGAGGCCTGGAATACTGTACGTAGGCTGACCTCAAACTCACAGCCATCTTCCTGCCTCTTCTGCCAAGTGCTGGGATTAAAGGCATGTGCTACTACGCCCAACTATTTATTTGAAGGGTTTTTGTTTTGTTTTGTTTTGTTTTTTGAGACAGGTCTCACTATGTGCCTCTGGCTGTCCTGAATTCATTATGTAGTTCAGACTGGCCTCAAACTCAGAGATCTGTCTGAATTGCTAAAATTAAAGATAAAATTTAAAGCTGGGCGTGGTGACGCATACCTTTAATCCCAGCACTCGGGAGGCAAAGGCAGGTGGACCTCTGTGAGTTCGAGGCCAGGCTGGTCTACAAAGTGAGTCCAGGACAGCCAAGGCTACACCCAGAAACCCTGTCTCGAAAAACCAAAAAAAAAAAAAAAAAAGATAAAATTTAAACTTAAATTTTATTTTAAAATAAACTGGGTGCATGCTACTACACCGAGTTTGTTGTAAATTTAAATTGCACTTTGAATGAGGGAAGAGGGAAGGTAAGTGTGGAGGTTAGAGGATAACTTTTTGTTCTTCCACTATGTGTGTCCCAGGGCTCAAACTTGGGCCATTAGGCTTAGTGGCAGCACCTTACTCACAGAACCATCTTTTTTTTTTTTTTTTTTTTTTTTTTGGTTTTTTGAGACAAGGTTTCTGTGTAGCCTTGGCTGTCCTAGACTCACTTTGTAGACCAGGCTGGCCTTGAACTCACAGCGATCCACCTGCCTCTGCCTCCCGAGTGCTGGGATTAAAGGTGTGCGCCACCATGCCTAGCTTCACCATGCCTAGCCATCTTACTGGCCCACAAATACCATAATTGAGTTAAGTTTCCATTTAATGTTGCACAATAGGGATACACTGAAGTTTTGGAGGCTTTCTTGCCTATCTACTCAATTTTTATACTGGTTTTTGGTATGACATTTCAGTGCTTTATACTAAGATTGAAAACTGCAGTCTACTCTCTCTGTTAATAAATTCATAATTGTACCTTAGTATGCATTCTTTTTTTAAAAATGCTACCCTTCAGTTTTAGCACTTGGTAACTTTACTATATTTACCTTAGTTTATTTGTTTACTTACGTTTACACTTTCTGTGTATGTTTGTGTGTGTGTGTGCGCACACACGTATACAAATGTGCCATATGAGACGTGTAGAGGTCAGAGGACCACTTGTAGGAGTTGGTTCTGTTCCTCCGTGGTATGAGTCTGTGAGGTTTGGTTCAGGCACTCAGATTTGGCAGCTGAGCCGTCTCACTGGCCCTCAGTTTATATTACAAAAACAAAAAAGGTTCTGATGCAGCAAAAAGTGCTGAGTCCTTCCTTCCTAAAGGCCGTTCTGCCCTTGGTGTTGTTCCACTAAGAGGATGCCAATCATCTGTGTTTAAAGTAGAGTCTTGCTTATGTGTGTAACCCAGGTTGACCTCAGACTTGTGATCTTCAGCCTTCTGAGTGCTGGACTACAGGTGTGAGCCCCACACCCAGCACTGAGGACATGCCTCTCACCAGGGCTTGCTTGGCTGTTCCAGTTGGTTGGCTACCTAGTAAGACTGTCTCAAAATAACCAGAAAAGGAAGTGTTTTCCACATCCGTCCACATTGTGGCCTTTTAGTGGCATCCGTTTCCATCATGGCAGTGTCATCTTGCTCGGGTCTCTGTGCTCCGGAGGGAGAGTGCTGTGGGGCAACAAGTGAGCTCAGATGGGGTTGAGCTGGGGCCTGTGGCTCAGCTTCACCTGCCTCGTGGGCGCTTGCCAGGCCTTCAGTCCTCCTGCATGGTGCCTGGGGATTCCATCTCCACCGCCCCTTCAGCTGTTGCCTGAAACCGCTCGTGTAATCTGTTTGCATGTTCTAAACTCCTTGCTGCCATCCCTCGGGAGACAGCGTCCTTACATAAGTGTACTAGGCATTTCTATGTCTTTTGTCATTTCTCTGCAGTTCCTTGGTCTTTTTCTCACTGGTTTTTGATAATATTGTGGTATACAGCCTTTATGGGTGTGGTGGTACATGCATCCCAGCTTATAGCTGTTTTCATGATGGCCCTAGGATGGGAATCTTTGTTTTATTTAAGTTTAAATAATTCATATTTTTCCTAGTTCGTACTTTTCAGTATAAAGGTGCTTTCTTGTATTCTTTTTGATACCTAAGGAGCCCTCTGTGCCACCTCGGTGTTGTTATGAGCACGTTTCCTCTGCATAGAAATGAGAGAATTGAGAGGTCTCTTTTTCTCCTATTCAGGACTGGTGCAAAGAAAATTTTGTCAACAGCAAGAATATGCTGCTAGTAGCTGAAGTCAGAGCACAGCTGAGGGAAATCTGCTTAAAGGTAATACCTCCTGTTCAAGGAAAAGGTTTTATGTTATTATGGGGGTCTTGAATTGCTTGTTGCCAGTGGTATAAAAGAAATTCTAATTATAGAAAAAAACTTGAATACACAAGAAAATAAAAGTTACTCGTAATTCTACTCTCTCTTACTAGTATGGTTTATTCCTAGGAATCCATGGTGATTTTGGTTTTTCTTTTGCTTCCCCCCTCCCCCAGCACCCACCCAACTCTAGTACTGGTAACTGAGCCCACCAGGCAGTACCGAGCCTCTGAGCCGGTAGCTAATCTTTCACATTGTATCCATGACTTATATTGCTTCTGGGGGTGTGGTGCTGGGCATGGAACCCTGGACCTCATGCTTAAGTTTTAGAAACTTTACGGGGGAAAAACTTTCCAAGGAGTGTGGTGCTTGCCTTTAATTTAACCCCAGCACTTGCGAGGCAGAGACAGGCAGATCTCTGTGAGTTCAAGGCTAGTCTGGTCTACCAGGCTAGTTCTAGGACAGCCAAGGCTACACAGAAATACAAGAACAAAACAACAAAAAAAATTACTAAAAATTGGAAAACACCAGGGAGGCAAAAAAGATGTGGCGTTGTTTGTTTGCTTATTTATTTATTTGCTTATTTATTGAGACAGGGTTTCTCTGTGTAGCCTTGGCTGTCCTGGACTTTGTAGACCAGGCTGGCCTCGAACTCACAGTGATCCGCCTGCCTCTGCATCCCAAGTGCTGGTGTTAAAGGTGTGCGCCACCACACCTGTCTGTAGCATTGGTTTTTAAACCAGGGTCTTGCTTATATGTGTAATGAGTTTGCTGTGTGCTTGAAACTTGGAGGCTGTTCAGCATGTGGGGTGTGGAAAATGGAGTCTCTACCTCCATCTTTTGTGTGGTTTATGCTGGTGCCGAGCCTGTGTTGAGCAAGCGTCCCATATCTGCTAAAGCTCTCAACGTTAGTGGCTCCCCTTCGTCATGTTCCAGAAGCCTCTGCAGGCTGCTCTCAGCAGGGTTTGGGTCCAGCAGCTCCTCCACCCTCCAGAGACTTCCGGGGCGGCTGCTTTTCTAGCCTGGAAGTTTGGCGGGGGCGGGGGTGGCAACCTCAGCACTGAGCTCTCTAGGAGGCTCCATCTCTATGCTTTCAAATCCCACCAAGTCTTCACTTGCCTTGGGGAGGGATGCAGCTGTGGGTGTGAGTAAACTGCTGACCAGTCAGGGTCTCTATCAGTGAGCCTCATGGCAGGGCTGAAAACTCCTGAGTTCTTCCCAGCCCTGTCCCCATGAAGCTGCCTTCTCAGCTGTCTCTTTCCCTGGGGCTGGGCTGACTTCAGCTTCCCTGGACATAGGGACAACTGGACTTCTTCCTCTGCAGGTTGTGTGGCAAGTGCTGTATCACCAAGTAGACCCCACGTGGTTGAGCAGTGTCTTTGGCTTTCTGCTTTTTAAGATTTGTTACTTTTAGATTACTTTATATGAAAGTCTTCTGCCTGTGTAGAGGAATTTTAGTTCAGACCATGGCTTCTCTGGCAAGAGATCACATCCAAAGACATCCATATGATCCAACTGGAATACAAACATTGCCTTTAATCTCAGAAGACAGAGGCAAACAGATCTCTGAGTTCAAGAGCAAGTTTCAGGTAAAGAAAAGCTTGGGTCTAGAGTGGTGGTCCAGACCTTTAGTCCCAGCACTCGGGAGACAGAGGCGTGCAGATCCCTGAGCTGTAGTCAGTGCTGTTCAGGCAGCTTGGTTGAGAGTGAGCAGAGAGGCGGTGCAGTGCAGTGGAGTTCATGGCAGTTCAGTTCATGGAATTCAGAGGCAGTTTTATGTTGTTTTAAATGATCACAATGGGATCAAATTCCTGCAACAGTTTTACCTGGGGAGTTTTAGAGAAAACAAGCGAGACACAGGTAAAGACAGAACAGAACAAGCCAGAGAGTGAGAAGGAGCCAGAAGATTATATAACATATCGGCAAAGTCAGTATGAGGCCAAGCAGAGCAATTCAGCCAGAAGCTGAGAGAAGCCAGTGTCAATCAATCAGCTTGGAGAGGCATTTGAGACAGAACAGCAGAGTTGAACTAGCCAGTAAGAGTTCAGAAAGAACTAGAAAGGGTGATCTTATCCAGCAGTAAGTCTCAGGGGCTGGAAACATTCTAGGCCCAGATTAGATTATATGGAGGCTAGAAGCTTCTAGGAGTAGGCCTAGGTTAGCAGATGGAGGCAGTGAGCCTCCGAGACGACAGTTAAATTAAGAGTTACTTTTATATGCCTGTATGTGTGTATATGGACCTCCTGCATGCTTGATGCCATGGAGATCAAAAGAGGACATCAGATGCCCTGGAATTATAATTGTGGGTGGTTTTGAGCCACCATGTGGGTGCTGGGACGCGTGCCCTTAACAACTGAGCCTTCTCTGGTCCCAGGCCGGGTCTTGATAGATGACCTTAAAGCAAAGAACGGCAGGCGGATTGCTAAGAGCCATTGAGCCATTCTAAAGTAAGTGGAGTTTTCCAAAAGACAGAGTGATTGTTTCTTAGAACCCGTACGCAGAAAACAGAGACATGCCCCCCTGGGTACTAGACTAAGGAACTGAAAGAAGCCACGTGGGGCTGCGCTGCTTTCCCCTGTGGGCTCCCCTTGCCTTACTCCTCCCCATACAGCGCCTTCTCTCTTCTCCCCTTCTACTCCACACGCAAGTAAGAGCTCGTCATGTCTCTCAGTCCGGACCTTGGCAGCGCCTGCTTAGATTTCCCATTCCAGAGGCTGCATAGATCCAGCAAGTGGTCCCTTGAGCTTGGTCAGCAGTCCATGACCCATCAGCTGTTGTTGTAGAAGGGCGCTGACTGACAGCTGCATCCCACTGCAGAGGTGAGCGTGGCGTGCCTGCTAGGAGTAGCATGTGCAGAGGCCTGGAGAGGGGAATCACTTAATTAGGGCCATGAAAGGTGAGGTGGTTGATTATAGAAGGCGATAGGGTCCCTGCAGAAAAGGGCTTAGAAAAAAGACAGGCAAGGCGGTCTCGCTCGCAGTAGTTCAGTTGAGTGTCCCACAAGAGATTGGCGCTCTTATTAGGAGCATTAGGAGCACTGGAGACACTGAAAGTTTGGAGAAAGTGAAGCCAGGAGCCGTGTGGCACTGCAGGGAAGCTTGATTGGGCTGCAGCGTGTGAAAGGCTTTGTGGGGAGTTGATGCAGACAACATGAAAGGAAAGCCACTCTTTCCAGGGTTCCCTGGTGATGCTCTTCCTGGAGAGATGGAAAACAAACAACTACTCACCCCAGATGGGGCACTGACAACAGACCAAATTGATTAAAGACACCAGTCCAACTTGGTGAACCTGGGAGTTTTTAGGCACTAGTTACAGGAGCAGAGATGACTTAAAGACAGCTGCGTCACCAAAGCCCACCCCCGCATGAGTGACAGCTCCTGAGAACTTTAGCCTCTACCAGGAAGCTCGGCGTTCTCTGCTTCTTCCCGGCAGTCTGACTGGACGGTGTTGCTTTCATGTAGCTCAGCCAGTTTGGGCCTCTTTTAGCTAGTCCTGAAGTGTCTCAGCAGTCTGTATAACTACGTACGCTGAGGATGGGGCCCAATGTCTCAGGGGCTCCTGAAGCCTTGAGTTGTTTGCTTAGTGAGCATGCCTGCATGATAGTTTGAGTGTTTTACCTCCCTCTAGAGCATACTGTGTGTTTTAGTTTAGTTTAGTGTGTATAGTTTTTGCCTTCATGTACCCACGTGTACTACGTGCATGCCTTGTACCCATAGAGGTTAGAAGTCATCAGATCCCTCACAGGCAGAGTTACAGACAGTTCTGAGCTGTCACAGGGGTGCTTTGACTCATACCCAGGTCCTCCGGAAGAGCAAACAGTGCTCTTAACTGTAGGCTCAATTTTCTTAGCAAATACATTTTATTACAAACTTATTAACCAAGAATACCTCACTTATAACCCGACTAACCTAACCAGTAGGAGAAGGAGATTGAAGATACAATAACAAAACAGTAAGGACAGCAGTTACGAGGAACGATTCTCCTGGTGTAATCAGCAGGGTTTCTTCTGCTGGAGCCTGGAGTAACCAGAACCTGGAACCTCAGCAGGAGCCAGAGCCCAGAAGCCTTCCCTCGAGCAGTTCTCTCTAGGAGCGTCTCGAAGTGGGAGCGATGAACAGCCAAAACTATCCCGTCTCCAAAGGGAGACGCCTCTTATTTTTGGCTCACATTTATACCTCCTCTCAGAATTTGTTCAAGGATGTTTTTCAGCTGCTTAATAACCAATCTCCCCCACATGGTGGTTCGACTGCTAAGGGGATAAACATCACCTGCTCTCTCACAAGTCTTTTTCTCATCCCCCACCTGTGAGTTAAGCAAAAAACATTGTTTATTTCTCCACTTTAGTGTTGAGGCATCTCTTCTTCCCCCATCTTCTATCTTTGTTTGTTTATTTCAAGACAGGGTTTCTCTGTGTAGCCCTGGCTGTCCTGGAACTCACTTTGTAGACCAGGCTGGCCTAGAACTCTATCCTCAGAGATCCGCCTGCCTCCACCTCCCGAGTGCTGGGGTTAAAGGCGTGAACTTCCATTCTGTATCTTGAGCTTCTCTCCAACCTGGATGGTTTTGTCTTTTTTTTTTAAGATTTATTATTATTATGTATACAGTGCTCTGCCTGCATGTACATCTGCACGCCAGAAGAGGGCATCAGATCACATTATAGATGGTTGTGAGCCACCATGTGGTTGCTGGGAATTGAACTCAGGACCTCCAGAAGAGCAGTCAGTGCTCTTAACCTCTACGCCATCTCCCTAGTCCGGATGGTCTTATCTTAAGACACCCAACCTCTGTGTAGTATGTAGCCTATATGGATGTCTCTCTCCCATTCCCGGCTTTACTAGGCTGATATTTCCTTGTTCGTTTTATTTTGTTCTTCTTCCAGTCTGTGCTCCCTTACCTGTGCCCTCATCCTCCACCTAAGCCGTTGCTTAAGGCATTTGAAGAAACACCTTTGCATGTCAATCAAAATTTGGCTTTGTGTTCACTGCACTTGTTGCTCCCTTGCACTGTCCAGTGCTGGGGAGGATTAATATTAGATCTTTTCTGTCTCCTAAAACAGTTGTCAATGCCACTCATGTCATCTCGAGGGGACATGGAGAGTGTCCGCCGTTGCCTGGCCCACAGCCTCTTTATGAGTACTGCGGAACTCCAGCCAGATGGTACCTATGCTACCACGGACACACATCAGCCAGTGGCCATCCACCCATCATCTGTCCTCTTCCATTGCAAGCCTGCCTGTGTGGTGTACACTGCACTGTTATACACCAACAAATGCTACATGCGTGACCTCTGTGTTGTGGATGCCGAGTGGCTCTATGAGGCTGCCCCTGACTACTTCAGGAGGAAGCTGAAAACTGCCAGAAACTGAGCTGTCCCAGGATGCTGCAGCATGGCTGGGCTGGAGCTTAGACCACAGCTGTCTTCCGAACAGGCTTGGAAGATGGAGAAACAGCACACTTTTGGACTTTAAGAACTTGACGGCACGGATGAACCTCCTCAGATTCAACCATACAGACATGTTCATACTTAGACCATGAGAAGCTGGGCTTGTGCTTTGGGTTTCACTGGGCCATTGTGGGTGACTGATTAACTTCTGACTTCAGTGTCTCATGCCAGACAGGGATAAGACTTACTAGTTCAGAGTAATAAACAGAAAGTTATCCACAGATTTGCCGGGCACAAGATAAGACAGTGAATTGTAAGCCATTGTGCTTCCTGATACTAATTAGTTACAGTAGGGCCCATTGAGCGCCTGCCCCTGGCGCAGGGGATGTTTCTGGGAGGAGCCATAGGAAGCTACAGATCCAATTTGTTGATGTCAGTGTTTCCGCCCTCCCCACTCCCTCCCCATGGATCCTAGGGCCTCATGCATGCTATGCAAACGCTCTGCCACTGAGCCCATCCCCAGCCCTCACTGCTGCTTTAATTTCTGCTGTGTCTTTTACATAGGAAATGGGAGACGCTGGCTCCCACAGACATTCCCAGAGTCAGGTGTGACCTGGCCTGTTGGGCTCAGGGTGCCGCGCGTTCTCTTGTCCGTCTCCAAGCAGAGACCTGCAAAGCAGTTTCTTGGTTGGTGCCTAGTCCCTCTGTGCTTGCACGTCCCCAGCAATGCTTTCAGGAGACATGTAGATTTCCTGAAACTAGGAAGCCAGCGTCTGAAGCCCAGGGGTAACTTTCTCCTTCGCTGGGTACCTGCGAATGTGTGCACATGAGGGAAGCTTCACATCCATTCCAGCCAGCTGCTCAGGCTGGCCTCCAGTCCGAGCTTTATGGAAGAAACAGGACAAGTGCTCATGGCTCAGAAGTGTCACTCAGTTTGTCCTTTCTACCACACCCAGTGTTTATTTGTTTTTCTTGGGGGCAGTTTTGAGGCAGGGTTTCTCTGTGTAGCCCTGGCTGTCCTGGAACTCACTCTATAGAGCAGGCTGGCCTCAAACTCAGAGGTCCACCTTCCTCTGCCTCCCAAGTGCTGGGATCAAAGATGTATGTCACCGCCCAGCCAGTCTTTGTATTTTTGATCTTATTCATTTTCACTGTTCTTTTGCAGGGACCTGGAGACAGTAAGCTTTGTTACTTCCCAGTCAGGCACCACTCTCAAACCTTCATTATCTGAGGGAACTTGTCAGAGGGAATTAGAGAAGCCGCCGCATCCTAGTCCTGTTGGGAAAAGATTCACCTTAGCTGATCATTAGAAGCAGCAGTCCCTGGTGTGGCAAATCCAGTAATCAACCGCAGATGAGATGGGAGGCCTTCAAGTTCTAGGCCAGCCTGGGCTAGACCGTGTATCAAACTGGAGAAAGGAAGCCGGGCGTGGTGGCGCACGCCTTTAATCCCAGCACTCGGGAGGCAAAGGCAGGCGGATTGATGTGAGTTCAAGGCCAGCCTGGTCTACAAAGCGAGTCCAGGACAGCCAAGGCTACACAGAGAAACCCTGTCTTGAAAAAAACAAACTGGAGAAAGGGACAAAAAAGCACACTTTCCCAGAGAATGTTCAAATCTAGAAAGAAACCAAATTTAGCTCTTTTATTGTGCTTAGTTGATCCAAATATATCTGTACTGCTAGGATTTTGTCATTCATAAAATGAATTGTATTATTTATAAGCAGGGGGCCAAACTGCCTACAAAGCACTTCAAAGACATTGGGCAGTTTTTCCACTCTGGGTCCAACAAGCTCTTTCCTGAGAGCATAGCCTGCCTGGGCACTTACCTTCCCAAGGTCTCCTTCGTCCACAGCATTGTCTGTTGAGTCTGGTTGAGGCTTTATTATAACCTTAGCCGTGGGCAATCAAGCTTTTAGCCAGTGCTTAGGGTTGCCTGGGTACTTGTGACTAGTTCCTTGATAAAATGGTTACATTACCAACTTTCTTAAAAGCTCTCCAGAAAGTGGTTCCTTTTTAAGTATACTTTTTCTATTTACACAAGGTTTATTTAGCCTTGCTTGGTAAGGGGAACTTTTGTATTCTTAATAGAGCATTCATTGTGCTGGTTAAAGAAAACAAGGGGGAGGCAATATATTCCTCAGCACCGAACAGAGGAGCTAACAAGGTGTTTCCCCGGGTCAAGGGAAACTGAGCTTGCACTGACTGCTGAGTGAGGACTGGGAACCTAACCTGGAGTGACTGGCTGCAGAGCTAGCACTGAGAACGTCCCTGAAAGGAGCGACGGATACAGTTTCTAAGTAACTTTAATGTTTATCACTTTAACATTGTGGTAGAATTTTAATAGAGTATTTAGTTTTTTATTGAGCTTTTTAAGGAATTGCTTTTCAGTAAAGCTGCTCAGGGATTAAATCAGATGGAAACCCCATTCTGACTCCAAATATTACTACAAAGAAGTTAATGGTTATCTTGAGCTGCAGGGACAGTGCTCTTTAAGCTTTCTTAAGAAAGTGAAATGTAGCTAGCTGGTTGTGGTGGTGCACGCCTGGGATCCCAGCACTCCAGGAGGCAGAGGCAAGCGGATCTCTGTTAGTTTGAGTCCAGCCTGGTCTACAGAACGAGTCCAGGACAGCCAAGGCTACATGGAGAAATCCTGTCTCCAAAACAAAGCAAAAAGTAAAATGTTATGTGCATGATATTACTGCAATACAACCTGAGCTACTTTTCCAGTTGACAAATTCTCCAACCTGAAGAATCTGGACAGTATAGACAGCCAACAGATGAACTTCAGCAACATCCCTGCGCGCTGTGCAGGTGTTTGTGTCTTTGTAACCATGGCTGGCAACACCCAGGGCAACAGTGTCATCATCAGGTCCCCTGGGAAAACCTTTGCACCTCTGCCCTTTGTTACAAGATTCCAAAACAGCAGAACATTTACTGTGACACAAATCCTTGTGCTCCAGTGACCAGGACCCATTTGCAACAGTGGCCATGCATCTAAGATGCCATTCCTTGAGCACATGAGCTACACTTTACCTGCCGGGAAACAATTTTATATTGGTTGCTGCAGTATAGAAAAATAACAACAAGGGATGGGATAACCATAGAGATGTAACAAGAATAAACTAATAAAAAATAAATTAATTAATAAAAAAGAAAAATAACAAGTTGACTTGGACTTGTACTGTATTCTTATCTGATCTCAAGCATAAGAGTAGTTATTGTATATAATGCTCAGACTTGCTTTTGACTATCAAATCCATTAAAAAATAAATCTTGTATATGATCTGCGTAGCCTCTTCTGTTGCCCTTCTTATTGATCTCATTGTCATTCACTTGGTAAGACTTGGTATCTATCATTTACTTTTGGTTTTGGTTTTTTGGGACACAATTCTTTTTATGTAACTCTGATTGTTCTGGAACCACTGTGTGGACCAGGTCGGCCTTAAACTCAGAGAGCTGTTTGCCTCCACCTGCCAGGTGCTGGGGCCGTAATGCACAAGCAGGGGTTTTCGGTGGTTGGTTTGGTTTGGTTTTTGTTATTTTGGGGTTTTGCTTTTTTATGTGTTTGAGTGTTTTGCCTACATGTCTGTGTACCGCATGTCCACACGCCTGGTGTCCATGGAGGTCAGAAGGGTGTCTGGAGCCCTGGAACTGGAGTGACATGGTTGTGAGCTGCCATGTGGTGCCCAACATACAACTCTACTCCTCTGTAAGAGCAACAAATGCGCTCGACCACTGAGCCATTATCTCCAGCCCGTTATCCTTGGTTCTTAACCTAAATGTGATGACGTAAGCCACGAACTCCTGCTCCCAGGAAGATGATCATCCATTAAAACCTGGAAGAATTGGTGGGCGGTGCTGAGGTTTCCAAATAAATTTTTCATCCTGCCCTTGGGGTTCTGGGTCTAGTGTGGTGAGGTCAGGAGTGCCCTCTCCACAGCCGCTGCGTGCCGATCAGCCTGAGCTTTGGAGAGCTAGGCGGTTCCAGAAGACCTTTAAGTGAGGTGACCTTGGAGTATATGGTTCAGCGCGAGTTGGCTGAGACCTGAGCGCGTTCCACGAAGTTACAAAGCCTGGTGTGGGTTGGGAAAAGCAGGTGAGTTGGGGAGAACCGGCAGCAGAGCAAACACAGAACGCTCCGCGGCTGCGCCGGCGGCTTCCAGCAGAGGGCGCGGTCCAGCCGGCTGCCGTTAGCTCTCCGGTGCGGGAAGCGCTTCCCGGGCGAGGGCGGGGCTTCCGGCGGCGCGCGAGGTCGCACGGTGTCTTGGCCCGGTCGTCCTTCCCCCCCGCACGTGTCCGCCCCGCTATGCTACCTCTGCTGCGCTGCGTGCCCCGCGCCCTGGGCGCCTTCGCCACGGGCCTTCGCGCCGCCGTCCCCGCCCCGCCGCTTCGGCAGCTACTGCAGCCGGTGCCCAGGCCGTGCCTCCGGCCCTTCGGTCTGCTCAGCGTGCGAGCCGGCTCCGCGCGGCGCTCCGGCCTCCTGCAGCCCCCGGAGCCCTGCGCGTGCGGCTGTGGCTCTCTGCACACCGAAGGTAAGGTTCGGGGTGCGGGGACCCAGCTTGGAACGGCGCCCACGATATCGCAGGCTCCCCTCCTCCCGTCTTGGAAATGTGATTTGGCAAAGTCTCGTGATTTGAAAGTTTGGTTGCTTATGTCTTTTGGCGAGTGGAAGCGGGTAGTTGGGGAGTTCTTTTGTTTTATACGCAAAGTAATAGTAATGAGTCCGTGGTGAGAAATAACTTCTAGGACCCACTTCGGCTCAGTAAATATATCCTAGTGTTTGTATGGAATGGGAAACGGGACGTTTTAAGGTGTGCTTTGGGCTCGAGTCTTAAGAGCAGCCATACAAACAGATCAGACACCGTCTGGGTATAGGGTAAAGCAATGGGCTTTTCTCTCTTTGGATCATCTTGGGTTTTCTTTTAGGAGACAAAGCCTTTGTTGAGTTCCTGACTGATGAAATTAAGGAAGAGAGGAAAATCCAGAAGCATAAGTCCCTTCCCAAGATGTCTGGAGACTGGGAGCTGGAAGTGAATGGGACCGAGGCTAAATTATTGCGCAAAGTTGGTGGAGAAAAGTAAGTTCTGGCCCAAGAGTTGTAGAAGACGGATCCCTGACTCCGAAACGCCCTGTCCTGGCCATCCCCAGACTTAGCCCCAGTGCTTTGATAAAATGGTTTTTGTTTGTTTGTTCGTTTGGTTTTTTTGTTTGTTTGTTTTTGAGACAGGGTCTCTCTGTGTAGCTTTGACTATCCTGAACTCGCTTTGTAGACCAGGCTGCCTTCGAACTCACAGAGATCCGCCTGCCTCTGCATCCCGAGTGGATAAAATAGTTTTTGAGAAAGCATTTAATTGGAAGACTCCCTAGGTTCCAGGGGTGCATTCACCGAATGAATAGACATTAGCTATGGCCTAGTCATTGAGGAGACAGGAGGCAGCTCCAGAGACTGTCAGGGAAGTCTGGAATGGCAAACACAGTCATTGGGTTACTCCTGAGGGATGCTGCGCCCTGGCTTAATTTAGGCACTGGAATTTTAGCAATGTTTAAAGTGCTGATAAATTCATTTGTTGGGAGTTAACATAAAACTATCCTCTCTGGCTTGTGGTTATAGCAGTTGAAAATGCAGGATATGTAATGATTTAGCATGAGCCAGGTGTGGTGGCACATGCCTTTAATCCCAGCAGAGGCAGGTGGATCGCTGTGAGTTCAAGGCCAGCCTGCTCTACAAAGTGGGTCCAGGACAGCCAAAGTAGCAGAGAAACCCTGTCTCGAAACACACACACACACACACACACACACAGAATATGAAGTTGCAGTGTAGAAAGTCCATCAGACAAAGGTAGAGACTGCTTAGTGTGCCAGCACCACCACCACCAAACTGCTTTGTTTTTGAGACAGGGTCTCTTGCTGTATGGCACAGACTGGCCTTAGACTCTTCCTCACGGTGCAGACACCCGTGCGCCACACCTGGCACCCCTAACCCTGTTAAAACCTTGTTTCTTTGTGCTGTTTTATGTTAGACGTGCACCCACGTTCTTCTTAGAGCAGTCTGCGCAGACTCTTGAGTGCTTCTCTAGCATGCCTGAGTTCCAGTACCAATCCCCAGTGCTTCCTGAGCACAGTGGTGGAAGGCAGTTCTACCCAGTGGGGGCCTGTAAGGCTAGCCGTAGGTGAGGGCTGGGATTAGAAAATTCATGGCCAGGCTGGGTGCTGGTGGGCGCACATCTTTAATCCCCCATCACCCTGGGAGGCAGAGACAGGTGATTGCTGTGAGTTCAGGATAGCCAAGGCTACACAAAGAAACCCTGTCTTGAACTGCCCCTACCACCCCCCTCCCCCCAAAAAAGAGAAAGTTCAAGGCCAGAAGAGGCTCATTGGTTCTGAGGCATGGGGTGATGAGGTTCTGGTTTCTGTCTCTTTATAAAGCCACCCAACTTCGGTCTTGAGAAGCATCCCTTTCCCTGACCCCTCAGTTCTTCTCTACCTACCCAATTCCACACCCTTTCTTTCTTAAAAACAAAAACGGGCTGGAGAGATGGGTCGGAGGTTAAGAGCACTAATTGCTCTTCCAGAGGTCCTGAGTTCAATTCCCAGCAACCACATGGTGGCTCACAGCCATCTATAGTGTGATCTAGTGCCCTCTTCTGGCCTGTAGGCGTACATGCAGGCAGAGCACTGTATACATACAAATAAATGTTAAAACAAAACTGCCAGGCACACCTTTAATCCCAATACTCAAGAGGAAGAGACCAGTGGATCTCTATAAAGTCAAGGCTAACCTGGTCTGTAAGAGTTCCAGGACAGGCCGAGCGTGGTGGCACACGCCTATAATCCCAGCACTCGGGAGGCAGGGGGCAGTTCGAGGCCAGCCTGGTCTACAAAGCGGGTCCAGGACAGCCAAGGCTACACAGGGAAACCCTGTCTCGAAAAACCAAAAAAAAAAAAAAAAAAGAGTTCCAGGACAGCTACTGCTATAGAGAAGCCTGCCTCAAAACAAACAAAACCAAAGAAATTCATACACACACACACAGAGGAAACCGAAAGAATGTCCAAAGTAATATGTCTACAAAAATATCGTTGTGTGTGTTTTGTGTTGGCCGTGTGCTCAGGCCCAGCCCGAGGTTGGGTTGATAATACGCACACTGACTGTGCATTGGAGAAGACTGGTTTTTCCTTTACAACCAATACCAATTGCAGGTACCTTGGCTTGGGTCGGGAGCCCATCTAACTTGGACATAGCCAACAAAGGCCCCATTTCTATTTTTTTTTATTTTTTTAAAATAATTTTTATTTAATTTTAATTTATGTGCGTTGGTTTCAGATCTTGGAGTTACAGACAGTTGTGAGCTGCCGTGTGGGTGCTGGGAATTGAACCCAGGCCCTTTGGAAGAGCAGGCAGTGCTCTTAACCGCTGAGCCATCTCTCCAGCCCCAAGGCCCCATTTCTAAACACCACAGGTTGACACGTCCACTCTTCACCTGGACTAGGCGTTGTCACATCTTTGGTAGATGCATTGAGGCTCTGGACTTGATCCCCTAGAAATCAAGGATTGGGGAGATGGCTCCCCCTCTTACTACCATTAACTTTGGAGACTGAGTTCCTGCATACATGGGGGAAGAGCATCAACCAGGTTCAAACTGTTGAAATACGTGTCTCTGTGAGGTGTGTGTTCTGTATACGAATGGTTGCCTGGCACGTGTGGAGCTCTGGGTTCACTAAGAAACGATTGCGTGGCCAAGGGCTGTAAAAATTTGAGTCTGTGAGTCTGTTTTCTCAGAATGTCTAGTGGTTTTCCTCCTACGTAGGTCACTTGCAACTTCACCTAAATCGTCTTAGGGTTTTTCAGCTAGTTTTGTGCCCAGGAACTCAGCTTAGTCTGAGCTGTCAGAGGTTATGCATGCTTTATGGTTCATCTACCCTTTTTCTGTAGCAAAGTGGCCTGACAGCAAGGTGTTGGCCAGTTGAACTCCAGAAAGCAGCACTCAGTGGGCTTTTGCATGGGTTGGCCCTGCTGGGGTCGTGTGGTCCAGAGCTGCTTCCAGGTGCCATGGCAGAGGGATTTTATCTCATTTTAGAACGTGCCTTGTCACGTAAGGATTCTCACAAAAGGCAGCTGTGAACATTTGTCAAGCACATGTACAGGGTGCTTGTTTGAGCTCCAGACCCCTTCCGCCCCCCCCAAAAAAAGGGGAGGGCGAGTAGAAAGTTAGCAGGTGTTTCAGTTCCCGGTTTGTGATTGTGCAAAGTGAATCTGCTCTGCAGAGTCTTGTGAGGCTTTCTTCTGGGGCAGATAAGATGGCTGTCCGCCTCCAGCAGCCACCCTGGATGGAAAGCCAGCCTGGCAGCTACATCCACGGCTATAGTCACTTACCTTGTAGCAGCTGATACAGCTGTAACAAATGTGCTGGGTTAGGTATCCAGGCTGTTTTTAAGTTCTACTTCCCTGTGCCGCCAGCTAGAATGGAGACATTGTTTCAGCGTGCCTTTAATCTCCTGCCAGGACTGTACCTCAGTGTGTCTCCGCTTGCCTTGCTAGGATTGCTGTCACTTTCAACATTAACAACAGCATCCCTCCAACGTTTGATGGCGAGGAGGAGCCCTCCCAAGGGCAGAAGGCTGAAGAACAGGAGGTAAGCTAGAGACGCTGCAGCCAGCCAGCCATTTCTCTGCCCTAAAAGGCAAGAGGGACTGTTTCTTTTTCAATCTTTTTAACATTCCTCTCATGCTAGGAGTTGGTGAAGAGTTAGCTGGAGTTGTGGACCCCATTCCTAGAGTGTGTTGCCCACTGCAGTGTTGAGGTTTTACTGTTGGGCCTGTGTTCTCTTAACGTAATGGAGCTATCTCAGGACTGTCTCACCCCTGCCAGTGTGTTTGGGGGTGGAGGGGTCGGGGGGACTCAGTAGCAAGACAGTATCATTTGGAGTATTTCCAGTGTGAAAGATGTGCCTGACAGTTTGATAGTCAACAGTCATTTGACCAAAATAGGAAGGCTGGGAGGCGTTAAAAGGATTTTGTTTTTAAAATTATGTTTATTTATTCACTTACTGTGCGTCAGGGGTTATGGTGCATTTATAGAAGTTAAAAGCAACATGGCAGGAGTCGGTTCCTTCCTTCTGCCAGGTGGTACTGGAATTCAACTGAGGTAATCAGGCTTTAGCAGCAAAGACTTTGACTTGATGTGCTATCCTGCCAGCCCAGCCTTAGAGATTGTAACATTTATCCAGTTGAGATTTTTTTCCTTAGGTTGCTGACCCTCGTGGCCGGACATTTTAGAAATGGTGTGTCTGGCCTTGAAGCCAACCTCAGAGGGCCACAGGATCGCCAGGCTATTTGACTACGCAGGTGTCAGGACTGTTCAGTGTGAAAAGCTGAGTCCCCTGCGGTGCTTGTGTGATAGTGTGTGCCCCAACTCCTCACCCACTGCCTGGGCTTGTCCCTTGGGTCACGGTTAAAGGAAGTTGCTGCCATTTCTAGTTAAGGTGGCCACAGGGGAAGGAGCCTCGGGTGTGTGCATTAGCCAGCTCTGTGGTGTGGAGCAGAAACAGCCATGACGGCTGGTACAGATCTGTTAGCCGGGACATAACGTGAGGCATCATTCCAAACCCATGTGATTGATAAGCTGCAAGATTCAAGTGCCTAGTGGTGGTGGCTGTCGCATCCTGAACTGCCTCAGGCCGCTGGTGTGTACCATCACTGGCATGTGCTCAGTTGTTTGTTTCTCCAGCCGGAACTGACATCAACTCCCAATTTCGTGGTTGAAGTTACCAAGAGTGACGGCAAGAAGACCCTCGTGCTGGACTGCCACTACCCTGAGGATGAGGTTGGTAGGGTGGGTGTCTTCTGACCTCGTGTAGCATGTATGAGAAAGACCTGTGATCTAGACCAGAACGGGAGGTGGGCGGGAACAGGGCTCAAACTGCACAACCCGCCCTTCACTTCGGTCCTTACCTCTACTGTCTCTCTCAGATCGGACAGGAAGATGAAGCAGAGAGTGACATTTTCTCTATCAAGGAAGTTAGCTTCCAGAGCACTGGCGACTCTGAATGGAGGGACACTAACTACACCCTCAACACGGATTCCCTGGACTGGGTGAGCACTGGCTGCCATGGAGGGTGCTTGGCTTTGGGAGAGAAGGGTCCTAGTCCCAGGGCTGGAAGTGGCGTGGGGGGTGAATAGATGCGTGTTTGCACACACGCACTGGCCAGTATGGGAAAGTCAGAGGCTCTCGCCAGCCCATTTTTGGTTTTGTTCTTTGTTCTTCAAGCTAGTAAATAATTTTCTCCTCAGGCCTTGTATGACCACCTAATGGATTTTCTTGCGGACCGAGGGGTGGACAACACTTTTGCAGATGAGTTGGTAGAGCTCAGCACAGCCCTAGAGCACCAGGAATACATCACTTTCCTTGAGGACCTCAAAAGCTTTGTCAAGAGCCAGTAGACGACCCGTCAGAGACTGGAGGCCTGAGTTCAAATGGCAGCTTTGGCCAGTGAACAAAAGCTGCCTAGACATCAGAATTATGCTTTGAAATGGCTGCCATCCTAATATCATGCGAGGAACAAAGCAAGCTTAACAGTTTGTTGCTGTTACACTTCCATTTGCTGTTCATTTGGGTTTTTTTCCCCTATACAAATCTATTATTTGTAGATTTTTGTATAACATAATGATGGACAATAAATTGATTTTACCTCCTCCAAGAAAGCTCAGGCTTCCTGTCTGTTTGTTTGGTTTGGTTTTTTGAGACAGGGTTTCTCTGTGTGGCCTTGGCTGTCCTGGACTCTCTTTGTAGACCAGGCTGGCCTCGAACTCACAGAGATCTGCCTGCCTCTGCCTCCTGAGTGCTGGGATTAAAGGCATGTGTGACCACACCCGGCTGTTTGGTTTTTCCCTGCATCAGAATACCAAGAGCAGAGATGTTTGAGAAGTTTTAATATAAAATTAGTTATATACAGAAGGCTGTGCGCAGAGGGGCCCTCTCAGGGGAATGAGTTGTTCTCAACCCAGGAGTGAAGTGTAAGGTCGGGATGACTAGAGGATCACAGCCCAAGTGTCACAAGCCTGGATCAAACAGAAAACACGTTAGCACACATTACATTCCAGCCATGAACAATTAGGTCAACGCATGGCTAAAAGTTGTCACCAGTCGTGACACGTATACTACAAGCAGAACCATCATGAGTTAACGAAGCTGCCCTCGGCTCATGGGCCTGCTCTGCCAAGCTGAAGCCACACTGCCACTTACAAGCTAAGACCAAGTACTCAGAAAGCCAGAGACTGGAAAGCAAAACCTGATAGCTTGGGGCTTGGAGATCCTAACAGACTGACTCACCAAATACTCTAAGCCTGCTTCACAGCAGCCTCTTCTGTAACTCTACCTCATCCTTAGCCTCTGAAGGACTCGCGGGATCTTAACCAAGTTTTCCTGTATGGCCCTTTGAGGTTCCTTTGGAGACTTCAGATGTGTACGTACCTCTCAGACTGACCTTGGAGCTTACTCAATGTGTTTTTTTTTGTTCTCCAGTTCCTCATCTTTGTGGTGATGGCCTTTATTCAACAATGGTCCCCCTGTGTAGTCGGAGCCAGTGCTGCTCAGTCACGCTCTTAAATCACTGCTTCCCACAGCCCTGGCCTTTTAAACTTTACCATTCACTTGGCCACACCACTGTTCTGAGTTAAGGGTACCGAAGGTGAGCGGCCACAGGTGTTGGAGCTGAGCAGGTATAGAAATACTCGGGCGTCTCCACTTCTTTGAGGTTAGTTAAACTCTGGTTAGTTTTCTCAGGCTGGTCTGGAACGCGGCACAAATTATGCTACCTCAGCTTCCAGAGTAGCTGGGACTGACAGCAGCCTTGCCTGTCTGCTTGCTGCTCGCTCTTTTTTGTTTGGTTGGTTTTTTTATTATTTTGAGACAGTTTCTCTGTGCAGCTTTGGCTGGCCTTGAGCTCACAGAGATCCATCTGCCTCTGCCTCCCCTGAGCCTATACTGTAGCAGCTGGCATTCCCAGTTGGTCGGTCTTCCAGCAGGGTTAAGGGAAACATGGTGTCAGGGACAGTTCTCTGGGGGGTGGGGGTGGGGCAGGGGGGGTGTCAGGCTATTACTGAGTATTTGTCATAGTAGCCGTCCATGGCGGGCTGGGAAGCTATAATACTGTGTCACATATACTAACACTGGTTCCCATACAAACTTAAGGTTTCTAAGATGGGGGCGGGGGGCTCCTGTGTGGTCCTGCCCTTTACACCTGAGTTTACCATCTGGCCAGTCTTAGATCTGTATGGAAGTTTGCTGAGAGACAAATGTGGTGTTGCTCCCCTGTGCTTCCTGCCCTGTGTCTGTGCAGAAGTGATGCCAGGGTCAGGGTCAGGCGCATGGAGACGAAGCCGTTGCTGCTGACCTAACAAGCATGCAGTGCAGTCACAGTGTCCAATTTCCAGGCCGCTGTCGGCCACAACTCTACGCCTGCTCTTCCCTTCTCTTACCAGGCTACTTGACGGAAGTTACTCATTCAGTACGTTTTAATTCTTCAAGTATGTGTACGCGCAGGCTTACTATGTGCTGTGGAAGACACAAGACAGCTTCTCAGCTCCTGCCGCGGAGGTCCAAGGGTTGAACTCAGGGCGTCAGGCATGGAGCTGGGGCTCTGACCTGCTGAGCCACCCTGCCTGCCCAGCAGCACCTGTCTTTGAGGCAGGTTCTCACTGTGTCGCCTAGGCTGGCCTTAAACTCTTCCTGCCTCAGCCTCCCTAGTGTGGGATTACAGGCAAGCGCCACCACACCCAGCTGATACTTTCCGTGAAGTAAACGCCTCAAAAACGATATATTAAATATTTACCGATTTCTAAGCATTAGGTCCACCAAGAGGGGAACCAGTGCTCTTGCAGCTGGCTGGGCCCCTGGAGACTCACCAGGCAGCTCATCAGAAGGCTCGGCTTCTCTTCTGTTCCACCGGTGACGGAAAATTCAGGGGTGTGGGGACAGTGTGCGCTGTGTTCATTCACAGTATCCGCCAAGCAGGCACGGAGCTTCTGCTCTGTCAGCTCTGACGACTAAGAAAGGTCAACCACAGCTCACGTTAAATGCCACAGAACCAACAGGCTGAAAACCTGAATCCTCGCACCAGTCAGCTACGGCAATTTGACTCTTTGAAGCTTCACACTGTGGGGGCCTGGGATGCAGCTCAGGTGGAAGAGCGCGCGCCTAGCAAGTGCCAAGCACTATGCTCCATTCCCAGCGCAGCACAAAGACCAGCCGGTGTAGCGCAAGCCTCTAACCCAGCGCCTGGAAGGTGAGGCTGGAAGGGTCAGAGGCTAGCTACAGGTGAGCTTGAGGGCAGCCTAAGTAAGCTACCAGACTCTGCCTCGACACACACAAAAGAGGGGGATCTGCAGAGAGGGCTCAGTGATTAAGAGCACTTGACTAACAGAACCCACATGGCAGCTCACAACCACCTCTAACTCCAGTTCCACAGGATCTGACACCCTCTTCTTACCCGCAGAGCACCAGACACACAGACACACGTTGAGATAAAACACAAGGGCTCCATCTGGTGGATGAAGGCTGCTAGGAACAGGTCTTGTTCCCTATGAGCCAAGATGCTGAGTGCTGGCGTTCACCTCCAGGGAATCACTCTGACATGCTTTCCCTGCTATGGCGGACTGTCCCCTCTGAAACTGTATCCCAAATAAACCTCTCCTCTTAAGTTACTGCTGCTGGGTATCTTGTCAGTGCTACAGATGTGCACGACTGACTCCAACCCACCACCACAGGTCTTTAATACAGTCCGTCTGTGGGGAATCTGCGTAGACACTTACGTGAGATGGGATGTGCAGGCCACACGGGCACGTGACCACACTGCTCATTATCCTCAGGTTGTACCTAGAGATAGAATTAGGATTCCCAGATCACTGCGGTAACAAGACTTGGCTCCCCTAACCCTTTCGGTCAATAAACCAGGGGGCAGAGGGACCTCGGCATGGGAACCAACAATGCTAAAAAGATGTTCAAGATTCTTACTTTATACACACAGGACAGATGAGGGGGTTTGCTTCCCACTCGGCCAACATGCTGTTGAGACCATTTTCATCGAACTGTAAGCTCTTCTCATATTCGCTGATGAGGGACATCTCTGCAAGGCGAAAGGCCAGGGCTGCCGTGTACCCACAGGCGGCCGGCCTATTATAGTTTACAGATAAATGTGAAACCTAGCGAAGATTAGGCTGTGTGGTACAGATACATCACCATGACATAACATGCAAAACTAGGTCCTCTGCAAAGTGCTAAGAGAGGCTCAGGAAGCGATGCTCACAGGTTTCCAGGCCCTCAAAGGATGGATAAAAGAGATGGCCCTTGGGTGTATACGTAAAGACCTGCCATGTGTGCAAAGTGACAAGTTTACTATGAACTTTTTTTTTCCCCAAGAGGCAGGTTTCACTATGCTACCCTGGCTACTCTGAAACTATAAGGCTCTAACATCTTCCTGAAAGGCCCACCCTCCCACATTAAATCGCATGTAACTTATAGTGCGGGCCAAGCCCCAGTGCTCAGCTTAACACAGCAACAAACAACTCTGCCACTGACTAGCTATGTGACCTGTGTGAGGAGACGTTTTCTATTCTGTCTAATCCCATCTAATGTATCGTGGGATGGGAAATTCCTGGAGAACAAGCTATAAACCTAGAATCTCTTACTACTGAGAAGACAGATAGCCAAGAATTAAAAGCCCCAAAGAGACTTCAGGGTTCTAAAGGGATGACGGTGGTAAAAGAACAAGAATTAAGAAATAATCCTGCCAGGTAGTAGTAGTGGCAGCACACTCTTTTAACGCCAGCACTCAGAGGCAGAGGCAGGTGGGTCTCTGAGTTCGAGGCCAGCGCCATCTACAGAGCAAGTTCCAGGACAGCCAGGATTACACAGAAACTTTGTTTCAAACAAACAAAAAGGAGAAAGAAGCTGTGGTGGCACACGCCTATAATCCCAGCACTTGGGAGGCAGAGGCAGGTGGATCGCTGTGAGTTCGAGGCCAGCCTGGTCTACAAAGTGAGTCCAGGACAGCCAAGGCTACACAGAGAAACCCTGTCTCGAAAAAGAAAAAAAAAAAAAAGAAGAAGGAGAAAGAAAAAAAAGAAGATAAAGAAAGACTGGCCTGACAATCCTAGGGCCAGAGATACAGCTTTTTTTTTTTTTTTTGAAATGCAAAATGTGAAGCATTTTATTTTATTTTTATTTTTTTGAATGTCTTTATTTATTTAATTTTATTTTTTTATTATTATTTTTTTAATTTTATTAATTTATTCTTGTTACATCTCAATGGTTATCCCATCCCTCAGAGATACAGCTTTAATGTTTGCCTCCATGTCCAAAGCCCGGGGTTTAAGCCCTAGCACACAAAGGCCAGCACTGGAGCCTGTGAGCGGGAAGGACGACTGTGCACTAGATTACCTTCATCACACAGCTCCTGTTCAATGTCCTGCAGCACAGCTAGGTCCAGTGGCCACGCCAACTACAAGAAAAAGTGGAGGGCAGGGGGTGTGGCTCAATGGAGCAGCGCTTAGCTGGCATGTAACTAAAACTCCCCAGCAAGACACAAACAGACGGAAACAGAGCAGAGAGAAAGCTGTGTCTTTGTCTTCCACAGGAAGTACTGCTTAGCCACCACGTCCCTCAAAGATTTACAACTGACAGCTGCCTCCAGGACCCCAGATTTACCTGACAAAACAGGTCTAGTCCACACGCAGAATTTGCTGACCGTTTAGTAATGTGGCCAAGCCAAACTAATAAATGATCAAAGTACAACAGCACCAAATTTAAGGGACACAAAACCAGGCAGCAGTTAAGTAAATGCCCTTCTAAGACTGGCCATGTGAAAAGGTCTGGTCTTTGGGAAGCTGTTTCAGCTTCTGTAAAAGCTGGAAAAGGCCCACCTGCGAGGCCTACTGTGAGCACCAACCAATTGTGGTGAAGCTAAGCTAACCATTTAGCACACCGTAGGACACACAGACGCTAGTGAAAATCAATCACTATTAGACAGCGCTTTCATGGTTTCCACATCTTGTTACACAATCCTCGGGGAGCTTGCGCTGTCTTCTCTATTCTATGTAAATGTAAAAACTCAGACTCAAAGAAACACAGTAAAGTTGTGAGTCGGTAAAGCTAAACTTAGAATTCCTAAGTCCTGATGGCTAACTCAGCCAGCCTTTTTAAAGAGAGGTCCCTAACCCAGTCCTAGTGGGGAAAGCGAGAGCGAAAGTTTCTTTCTTTTTAGTTTCCTACGTTATTACATTACACGGTTGCGGCCTGCCTACAGCCTAATATTGCAGAACCGTCGATACAAAATAATCTACTCAAAAGTAGAGAGACCTGAGCCACACAGCTGTTAGGCGTTAGCTGTTAGGCTGAAAGGGCCTGAATGAACAGACACATGGAGGTCGCCATAAGCTCCTCATGGAGTGGCCTCCTAGCTGCAGAGACCCTCGCCTGACCTGAAACAGGCCCTCTGGACAGTCCTCCACAGACTGCATGGAATTCCACTCTTCCTCCATCACTTCTTGCACAAACAGTCTGTCCGAGGCTGTTCCCGCCGCGCCACCGCCTGCGGCCTGGCGGTACTTGTTCAGGAGCCTGTGTCGGCTGTTTCTCATTCTCTCCAGACATCCCTGGGGGGCGAAGGGGGGGGGTAGCATAGAAAGGAAGGAAAAGGTAAATTCCACTTAAAAAACAAAAAACCTTCACCAGGTGTGGTGGCGCACGCCTTTAATCCCAGCACTCGGGAGGCAGAGGCAGGTGGATCGCTGTGAGTTCGAGGCCAGCCTGGTCTACAGAGTGAGTCCAGGATAGCCAGAGCTACATAGAGAAACCCTGTCTTGAAAAACCAAAAAACGGAGGAGGAGGAGGAGGAGGAGGAGGAGGAGGAGGAGGAGGAGAAAAGAAACCCTCCAACAAATCGGTAAAACATAAAAAGAATTTTAAATGTAAATGTTCATATTCTCAAGTCCTCATCCACACACACACATAGGTAAAATTAGTGTTTTGTTAATGATCTCCAGGTTCCTATATTTCATATTTTATCTTGAATGCAGGCAGTTGGATGTAAAGTAACTGTGTCCGCAGACTGACTTCAGACCTTTGTATGGTTTCCAAATTCCTGCAACTATGCATATGGCTATAGTAATGGTCTTCTTGTACACCAGTATTTCTCAACCTTGGTGGTGTGTGGGTGTGTGTGTGTGTGTGTGTGTGTGTGTGTGTGTGTGTGTGTGTGTGTGTCATGGCAATGCACCCTTGGAATTGGAGTTCCAGCCACCAGGTCGGCGGCTCTTACCACCGAGCCATCTCTCCACCCCCAAACCAGGATGGTTTCTGTCCTCAAGTGGTTGTCACCACACTCCGCTTGGTAGAACCGCTCTGCCGCATCTACGTGTTCTACCTTGTACCGAACAACCTCCCATACAGAACTTTCTCCTTCAAAATGTCGGTGTTCAGTGCCGAGAAATGCTATTCCACACAATATTTTCGGCATTGAGATAGACTGTTTTTCTGGAATACACCCACTCCTTTAGAGACTGCTGAACAGGGAGCTAAGGTATTTTCTTACAAGGGACTACTTGAGTTCAGAAGAAGCCAGAGCTTAAGTATGACTCCCCTAACAGTAACTGGGGTTCTCTGACTCCTTAGAAGAGAAATAACTTCTATCTCATCTGGCATATACATAAATAGTGTTTCCCTCTGTAACCCAACGCTAGGTGGTGGTGTCGAAACAAGTAGCAGCTACTGCAGTCATGACACTTACAATATGGAGAGAGGAAGAAAAAAAAGAAAAAAACTCGAATCGTGGAATAGAATAGCACCTTACTCCAGCCTAAAGCCCGGGAGGCAGCGGGCAACCGCCAGGACCTAGTCCCACAGCTAAAGAGACTTGAGTTCAAGATCCACCTCGCTGGCCAGGCACTCAGCGAGGGCACAGAGGAGGACAACGGTCCTTAGGACAGATGAGGGAAGTGATTACGACCCAAACCTCACACTCACCTGCCTGAAAGTTTCTTTCCAGGGCGGCGAGCCAACCTGTTTGTACAACAAGCGATGGGGAGATCCCGAGGACCCGGCCATCTCTTAGCCAGAGGCGGCGCCCAAATCCCCGCCCCTTAGCCGCGCGCAAAGGATTCTGGACGTTCTAGTTTCTAGGCGCTGACGGCCCTTCAAGCCTTGAAAGGCTTTCTTGGAATCGTCTAGTAACTATGCCATCACAGAGGCAGGTCTTAGGGAAATCCAAGGACGGATGAAGCGGTGACAGTTGAGAAGTAAACACCACCTGGGCTGAGGAAGGTGAGTCGTGAGAGAAAGGAAGTTCTGGGTTTACCCTGAGGGAGGTGTCCTGCAGACAACTTGATATACAACACAGTGTCCGTTCTTAACCCTACGCACCGGCCCTCCATCAGCACCAAAGCCGTCCGTAAAGCCGCCACGTTCTAGACCTCCCCGCCCCGCCCCCTGCCCCGCCCTTTTTTTTTTTTTTTTAAATTTTGCGTCAATCTGCTGCGCTGCAGATCGGCTTTCCTCTCGTGATGCAAGCCCGGCGCGCCGCCGCCTCTGCTCGCTGATAGGTCGAAGCCGTGGAGTGCTGGCCGCGGATTGGCTGCTCCCGGCGGCGGGCTGCTTTTTTTTTTTTTTTTTTCCTCCCCCTCCTTTCCCGCCCCCTCCGCTCCCAACCGGGAGCTTGTTGGCCCAAGATGGCGTCGGCCGAGGTGTCTGCGGGCGACGGCGAGCTGTGGCAGAGCTGGCTTCCTAACCACGCCGTGTTCTTGCGGCTCCGCGAGGGCCTGAAAAGCCAGAGTCCCGCCAAAGCGGAGAAGCCGGCTTCGCCCTCGTGCCAGCCGCCGCCGCCGCCCCACTCGCTGACGAGGAACCTGGTCTTCGGCCTCGGAGGGGAGCTGCTCCTGTGGGATGGGGAGGGCAGCGCCTTCTTGGTGGTTCGCCTCCGAGGCCCCGGCGGCGGCGGCGGCGTGGAGCCCCCTCTCTCCCAGTACCAGGTGCGCCAAGTCCGGCATCTCACTCGGCTGCTTGTCGGCCGCGGGCGTGCGAGCCAGCCGGCGCCCCCGGGGTGGGCAGGTCCACCTTCCGTATTTTGTTACTGCTCTCTCGGGCGGGGTTTTAATTGGCTCGGGCGCCGCGGGGCGCTCGGAGGGACTCGCGCTGTTGGGGGCCGCCGGGGTCCTGAGCGCCTGGGAGGAAGGAGGGGACCGCGGAACGGTAAGGGGGCGGCGCTCTGAAGCCGACGGCGGGGCCCGAAGAAGTTCGGCGGAGCTGTTTTTAGTGGCTTGGCCGCAAGAACCCTGTTTAGAGCCGGGACGCGTTCCTTTGGTTTACTGTGAGCGTTAAGACAAGTTTAAAAAGGGCCAGGCTACCTGCCTGACGTGAAAGGGAGCCTCGTGTGTGTGTGTGTGTGAAAGGGAGTCCTGTGTGTGTGTGTGTATGTGTGTGAGAGAGAGAAAGGGAGTCCTGTGTGTGTGTGTGTGTGTGTGTGTGAGAGAGAGAAAGGGAGTCGTGTGTGTGTGTGTGTGTGAGAGAGAGAGAGAGAAAGGGAGTCCTGTGTGTGTGTGTGTTTGAGAGTGTGTGTGAGAGAGAGAGAGAGAGAGAAAGGGAGTCCTGTGTGTGTGTGTGTGTGTGAGAGAGAGAGAGAGAGAAAAGGAGTCCTGTGTGTGTGTGTGTGTGAAAGGGAGTCCTGTGTGTGTGAGAGAGAGAGAGAGAGAGAGAGAGAGAGAGAAAAGGAGTCCTGTGTGTGTGTGTGTGTGTGTGTGTGTGTGTGTGTGAGAGAGAGAGAGAAAGAGAAAGGGAGCCCTCTGTGTGTGTGTGTCTGCTTTTTGCCCCTTTGGGTGCTCACTGAAGTTGAAAGGGCCTGTTTGTTGCGGTGCTGGGAACTACCACACACCATGAACACAGCCATGAGGGAAAGGCACACACATCCCCTTCCCCAAGGGGAAACACAGGAGTCCGAACTCTGAGCTAGGTCCTCAGAGCTTTTTGTTTTTTAATGAGCAAATGAACGGCATGTGAAAGTGGATAGAGTCAGAATGTATTCCAGACTTGCTGTGACCAAACGTTACTTAATTGAAGTGTTCGTTTGTAGTAAACTGGTTCTCTCTTAAAGACTTTTTGTTTGTTTCTTTGTTTGTTTGTTTGTTTGTTTTAAAGCCAGGACTGGAGGCACAGGTCGTTAGTCCTAGCTCTCTGGAGGCAGAGGCAGGAAGATCTCTTCGAATTTGATTCCCGCCTGGTCTACATAATGAGTTCTAGAGCTTCATCGGGAGGCCCTGTTTCAAAAGAAAAAGGGGGAAGGAAGCAAGCAAACAAGAGAAAACAAACAAATAAAACAGAGCATTCATTCTAATGTATGAGATCTGCTGTGTACCCCGGACCAGTTCTTAAGTGATTTGATGAAAGGTGCAGCCATACCTGTTGAGAAACTAGGTCGATGTTTACATATCTACCTATTGTAAAATTTCCATTAAGAATAAGTATCAGGTGGGCTGCAGAGATAGATGGCTCATTACGAGCACTGGCTGCTCTTCCAAAGGTCCTGAGTTCAATTGCCAGCAACCACATGGTGGCTCACCATCTTTAATGCCCTCCTCGGGCCTGCAGGTGTACATGTGAGCAGAGCACTGTATACATAATAAATAAATGAATCTTTTAAAAAAAAGGAATAAGTATCAGAAATTGACACACTATTTCAGTTACTTAATTATTCTCTTGTGAGTTATAGAGAACAGTCCACTATATGTAGCTCAGTTGGTCTGTAATCGCTGCGTAGCCCAGGCTGATCTGGAGCTCCTTCCCCATTCTCTGCGTGTTGAGATTACAGGTCTGAGGCAGGCCAGCCTGTGGGAGAGAGGGAGTGTGTGTGTGTGTGTGTGTGTGTGTGTGTGTGTGTGTGTGTGTGTGTTAGAGCAAGAGCAGAAAGAGTGACAACTCTGTGTGTAACACAACAGGCAGTGTTGAGTTAATAGCATTCTTATTGCTACTGTGTAGCATGCAATGTGGCGACAATTACTTTAAAACTTTCATTGTATTTTCTCTTTTGTAAACACCAAAACAGAGGCTAGATCTACTTATTTTTGAGACAGGGTTTCTCCGTGTAGCCTGCGCTGTCCTGGAACTCACTAAGTAGACCAGCCTGGCCTCGAAATCCAAGATCCGCCTGCCCCTGCCTCCCTGAGGGCTGGGATTGCAGGCATGCACCACTGGCTTCATATTTATATTTTTTATGTCCAGCACTTGACATAAACCTAGAGCAGCAAGAGCTCTGTAATATTTGTTTTTTTGTTGTTGTTGTTGTTTTTGTTTTTGTTTTTTTTTTTTTTGAGCTCTGTAATATTTGGTGGCTTACTTTTTTGTTGTGTTGTTTTGTTTTGTTTTTCAAGACAGGGTTAACAGCCCTGGCTGTCCTGGAACTCATTCTGTAGGCCAAGCTGGCCTCAGAAAAATCAGGAGGATCTTGATCAGAGCTGGGATTAAAGCCATGTACCACCACTGCCCAGCTCTACAACAGGCATTTAAAGACACATGGCCTACAGACACAAAAACAGTTAGAAATCTATATTCAAAAAAGCTTTATTTAAAAGGATTTTGGCTTAGCATGATTCTCCATACTAAGGTAAATAATATGTTGACAATCTCATCATTATTTGCTAAGAATAAAAAGAAAATAGAAATCTAAAATGGTCATCAGAAAAGAAATAGGAAGTACAAGTGTAAAAGGTATATGATGCATAGCGAATTAATAGAACTCCCTTAAAATATCCCTCTTTTATAGATGAAGAGCTGCAGAGCTCTTGAAGCTAATCTAGGGTATCACTTTGAATCCTTGGGTGGCCTGGAATGCAGAGCCGTTTGCTCCCCTGTGCTGGGAATAAAGGTGTGCACCATCACACTTGGCCTGGCACTATTCTTTGTCCTACACTACTGTTTATAAAATGGTTATCTTGTTTTGTTTTGTTTTGTTTGTTTTTTGAGACAGGGTTTCTGTGTGTACCCTTGGCTGTCCTGGACTCGCTATGTGGACCAGGCTGGCCTCGAACTCACAGCGATCCGCCTGCCACCACGCCCAGCCCTAAAATGGTTATCTTTTAATACTTCTGAGTTTGTTTGTTCACTAGGTATCAAGAATCTACTTGATGCCAGGAACACAGAAGAAAGACAGATCTCAAGTAGTGCCTACTAGGTTATGTCAGGGGCAAGTTTTAAAAGAATATTTAGAATTTTAAGAACTATGGGATTAAGGCTAACAGAGAGACCCTGTCTCGGGCGGGAGAGGGGGAACTATGGGATTATCCAGAGTGTGCTGTGGAACTACAGAAAACATGCATTGGTTCCCTGGCCACAAGATCAGGGGTAATTTTTCTCACTTTTTAAAGATTAAGTTTTAAATTTTTTGTTTATGCATGTTTTTCTGCATATGTGTGCATGTACCATCTGTGTGCCTGATACAGAGGACACAGGTTACAGAACTGGGTGCTGGGATTTGAACCTAGGTCTTCTGGAAGAGCAGCCAGTGCTTGGGATTAACCTCTGAGCCATCACTTTAGCCTTAAGATTTTTATTTTAAAGTATATGAGTACAGATGCTCCAGGAAGCCAGAAGAGGGTGTCTGATTCCCTGGAATTGTAGTTACAGGCAGTGTGACCTAAACTCAGGTCCTCTTGCAAGAGGAGCAAGTACTTTTAGGGGCTCAGTCATCTTTCAAGCACCCAGAGATAAATTCCTGGGGACTAATCAGTTAATGACACAAGTATTAGTACTTATCCAAATGCTGTTATTTTTATAACTTTAGAAAGTTAAAGCATGACTGTGGTTTCAAGTAACTCCCAAATATATTTACATTAAAATTAACTATTTTTACTAAATTGCTTTACTTTTCAGAGATTACTTTGCATAAATCCACCTCTGTTTGAAATTCATCAAGTCTTGTTAAGTCCAACACAACATCATGTAGCACTTATAGGCGTAAAAGGACTTATGGCGTTAGAGTTACCTCAAAGATGGGGCAAGGATTCCGAGTTTGAAGGTGGAAAAGCAACTGTGAACTGTAGGTAAGTTCTATTTCCATTTAGTTTTTTTCTATGTAAGTTGCTAAGACCAGAGGTTGTTGAAATGCACTTAAGATGCTACTATTGGAGCATTTTCACTTGGTCCTGCAGCCTGAATTCTTGTGGTACTATTATTTTAATATATTTTTTAAATGTGTACGAGTGTTTTGCCTTCATTTATCTAAGTGCACTGCTTTTGGCCTGGAAGGCAGGAAGAGTGTCAGAGTTTCAGGTGGCTGTGAGCGGCCCTATGGGTGCTCAGAGCTGATTCCTGGGTCCCCTGCAAGAGCAGTATGTGGTCCAAACCCTGGGCCCCCTTCTCAGGCCCTGTTGTTACTATTTTTAAAGGATACTGTAAAAAAATAAAGAATAAAAAAAAACTAAAGGATACTGTATTAATACTTATTTGTAACAATACACAAGATTACGAATTTTGCACAGAATGAACCACAGCACAGATCTGTCGGTCAGCGCCTGCGCTCTAAGACTCTGTTTATATGTCAGCCCATTTTCTGGTCTTTGCAGCTTTTACTATGACGTCATAAATGTGCCGTGCCTTAGAAGGTACAGCAGTTGGTCAGGCTGCCAGGTATTTAATCACAGGAAGAGGACAAAACATCCAAATTCAGGCTCACGCTGCTTCAAAGTTTCAAAACAAAACAAAGGCTGTGTGGGTCTTAATGCCTAGTGTGACGAAGCTGCCAGTTAACTGCCTTCCTGGCTTCGTCCGCACAGGCTGCGGGTTTTTATACACACGCACATGCACACACACACAGATATAAATGAGTAAATAAAAATCCAGGAAAGTAGGAGTCTAAGACAGCTACCAAAAAGGATCTAAGATGGAATCCCAGACTTTTTGACTCTATAACTTGAACTGCTTAATGTTTAGGTCACTGTCAATTTTCAGACTAGTCATCATAGCATCTGCCCTTGCAATTCCCTGTCTCCATTACTTAGTACAAGGACCATTCAAGAGGCAAGGTCAGCACACTTGTGACTGTATAAACTGGGCGTGACAATACACAAATGTAATCCCAGCCCTCAGGACACTGAGCCAGGAGGATTGCTGTGAGTTCAAGGTCAGCCAGGCCTCAGCTAGGGCCATACATAGCAACACCCTGTCTGAACTAGCAAACTATAATGTATAACGTATTTCTCTACAGTGTAGAAAATATTTGCAGTTTGATTCCTGGGATAGGTTCTTTTGAAGGCTCTCAGTGTCTTAGCAGGAAAGGAACAGTGTGAAAATAGATTAGACCATGTTTCACCCAAGTTCTACAAACAGTTGTTTTTGAAAATTGTTGTCTTTATTTTAGCACCACACCGATTGCTGAGAGGTTTTTCACCAGCTCTACCTCTCTAACCCTGAAGCATGCTGCCTGGTACCCAAGTGAGATGCTGGATCCCCACATAGTGCTGCTGACGTCAGACAATGTGATAAGGTAGTCGTCGCCGCACCTCGTCAGACCTAGTTCCTTACTACTTGCTTACCGGACAACTGCGCGTGATAACCAAATTAAGTCACTGAATGCCGTGACGGTTCTATCTGATAAGAAGCCATTCTCTTTCTCCCTCTTTGATGAGATAGTGTCTCACTGTGGCTCAATCTTTTGTTTTCTTTTTTCTTTTAAATTTTATTTATTTATTATGTATACAGTGCTCTGCCTGTATGTACACCAGCATGCCAGAAGAGGGCGTCAGATCACATTATAGATGGTTGTGAGCCACCATGTGGGTGCTGGGAATTGAACTCAGGACCTCTGGAGGAGCAGTCAGTGCTCTTAACCTCTGAGCCGTCTCTCCAGCACCAATCTTCTGTTTTCTAATCACAGCTTTGCTAATATTTCCCTCCCTGCTGAATGATTTATGATTGATGCTTGAACCCCCTGCCTCCACCCGCTACTGTTTGAGAGAAGAGGCATGATTGAGTCTTTTTGTAACAAGCATGTTGTGGATTTCAGGTTAAGTGCCACTCAGTCTGCTGTGTATTTGTTATATAAAACACTAAGATGTGGCTGCTGCTCTGTGCAGAGACACGTGGTATGAGAAAGGGGAGCTGGCAAGCCTGGAGCAATAGCGAGATGACTGCACGAGGGTCTGCAGATAGAAAGGGCGGAACTGCAGTCGTGTGCAGAAAGCTGCCTAGAACTTTGACAAGGATGGGGACGTAGCTCAGTGTTCAAATGGGCGGAACTGCAGTCGTGTGCAGAAAGCTGCCGTAGAACTTTGACAAGGATGGGGACGTAGCTCAGTGTTCAGATGGTTCCATTTCTAACAGTTACCCATTTCTCCCCAGCAAAAACTGTTACTAAAGATAGTATCTTTTCGGTCATAACCTTCCTCTCACTTAGTTAAGCAGAGGAAATAGGCAACATTGCCAGGAGTAGCAAGATCTTTGACAAAGAAGTGATTTGAGAACTGGTAGGAAAATTTTTTTTAAGATTTATTTGAGGTGTATGGGTGTTTTGCCAACCTGTGTATGTATGCTGTGTGCGTGCCTGGTGCCCAAGGAGGTCAGAAGAGAAAGGATCCACTATAATTGGAGTTATAAATGGTGTGAGCCTGTGTGTGGTTTCTGGGGATCAAATCCAGCTCCTCTTAAGAGCAACATGCGCCATCTCTCCAGACCCTTTTAGGAAAATTCTTAAAAACTGGTTATGTCGGGGAGGGAGGTTTTTTTCTTGGCAATGAAAGAGAACTTTTATTGTTTGTTGAGACAGTGACAGTGGGCATAGTAGTGCACGCCTTTAATCCCAGCACTCGGGAGGCAGAGGCGGGTGCATCTCTGTGAGTTGGAGGCCAGCCTGGTCTACAAAGTGAGTCCAGGACAGCCAAGGCTACACAGAGAAACCCTGTCTTGAAAGTAAGTTGTTCAGACTTTAGTGTCTTGCTCTGTAACTCATACTGGTCTATAACTCACGTAGCCTAGAACTCTTGGTGGTCCTCTCACCTCAGCCTCCCAGTGACAGAATTAGTGTGAACTACCCTGCCTAGCTTCAAAGAGAACTTAAGTACTGGTTTTGTTTGGTTTTGTTTTTTTCTAGAATTTACTCTCTCCGTGAACCTCAGACACCTATTAAGGTGATTGTACTTTCAGAAGCAGAAGAGGAAAGTTTAATACTCAATAAAGGGTAAGTTTTTGTGTCATAAAGTAATTGAGCTTGTTGAGAATATAAATGCAGTTTTACCAGTAACTGCCAGAATTTCCAGAGGTGAGTTTTAGCGTGCTGTGGTAATATAACAAGAAGTCACAAATCTGAATGTCACTATAACTGACAGCTTAATCTCTTTTTAAGAAAACTCTAAAATATGGCCTGTAGGCTTCAAACTTTTTAAACCTACTTTATTTGGGGTTCTTTCATGCTTATACCTCCCTTCCAACCCACCTACCTTAAATAGGAGAGAAAAGAGGTTAATGGGAACAGGAAGTAGACCTTCTTAGACTCAGTTCCTTGGAGCGATTCCACCCTTCATAGTCAGGATTTCAGCAGACCTGCAAACAGCAAACCAGCAATTCAGCAAAGGTGACTGCAACCACAGCAGCCAGAATCCAGAGCAGCAGCCGGAACACAGGACCTCGAAGTGTTCTCTGGAGCATTTCTCTCTAGGAAAATCTCGAAACAGATGATAGGCCCAAATTATAGGCAATGATGCCAAGACCAAACAGCCTCAACCTCTTGTTTGGGGGGTTTCCAGAGAGTAAACACCACCTGCTCTCTCACAAGTCTGTTTCCCATCCCACACTTGGGATCAAAACAAAAACACGTTTACGTTCACTACAATGACTGGCAGAAGCTGCACATCATAAAATTTGAACAGGTCTAGAAATGGTGACAGTGCTGGGCTGGATGGAGACCGACCAGTGCACTCTGTGTGGGTAAGGCAGGTTGCTAAACTCCCAGCCCTGGGATGGACTAGCCTCAGTCCTTCTGATTAATGTGGGTTTTGTTTTGTTTTGTTTTGTTTTGTTGAGACAGGGTCTCTCCGACATACCCCTTGCTGTCCTGGAACTTACCATGTGGACCAGGCTGGCCTCGAACTCACAGAGCTCCACCTACCTCTGCTTCCCGAGTGCTGGGGTTAAAGACGTGCGCCTCTATGCCTGGCCTTTCTGTTTATCTTGTGCTTCTGCCTTCTTTTGTTTTCTTACCTACTACATGTTCTGGCTTATGCTTACCACAAATGGAATCGTTATTTGAACTTGGAAAACCCAGTCTTCTAGCCTCCTGATCAGTCTTTGTGGTGAGCACACACATGGCCACATGTAGTGTACATGCTTAGAATGAAAGCTAATACTTCTGGAATTTCCATTTAGTTAGTTACCTTCAGGGTTAGTTTTTGATGTTCTAAATGTAATTTCTTGAACATTTTATACATCTTTATTCTGTATTTGATAGTTTCAATAATTGGAAGTCCTAGTGGGAGTGATGGTGATATATTTAAATCTGTGTTCTTGGGGCTGGAAAATGGCTCAGTGGTTAAAAACATTGACTTCTCTCTCAGAGGCCCTGAGTTCAATTCCCACCAACCACATGGTGGCTCACAACCATTTATAATATGATCTGATGCCCTCTTCTGGGCTGCAGGTGTACATGAAGATAGAGCACTCAAATAATTAAATAAATAAATCTTTAAGTCTGTGTTCTTTTTTGACACACAATCATGTTGCTTTTTTCATCATTTCATCATTGATGATCACTTACTGTGAACTTGTATTTACTTGATCTTCAAGTGTGGGAATATTGAGAGGCTGGGTTAGGTATATATTCCCCAGAATGCATTTGTGTCTCCTACTGCTAAGAGCCATGGGTTGCTACAGCATGGAACTATTTACACCCTGGTTGTTCCAGCACTGAAAGTCTCACGTTGAGAAATACAGCGCATCATCTCCATAATGGGGCAGGACTTAGCTCAAAGGTTAGTCCTGGTGTTGAGTCAGGGCATTTTCTGTCCTGTTGTGGTCTTCTGGAGCCAACCTAATTAGGTGGTAGTGGCTTTTTGTTTGTTTTTGACAGGCATAGTTTGTATCTAAGAGACAGTAGAGCAAATGTAGTGTTAGAACCCTTCTCTGGCCTGGCATAATGGAGCACACCTTTAATCCCAGCACGTGGAAGACAGAGGCAGGTGGAGCTCTGAGGCCAGCCTGGTCTACAAAGCAAGTCCAGGACAGCCAGGGCTCTCTTAGGCAGAGAAACCCTGTCTCAAGAAAAGGGAAAAAGAACTCTGCTGGCATCCACCAGTCAATTTACCTGGTTCCAGTCTAGCCTTTACCACTTGCTTGCTTTGGCATCTGGGATGATTTCTGTGACTGAACTCCACGGATATAAAAAATTGGCAGTAGGATTTCTTGGGATTATTGTGTAGAGTGAATGGGATCATCCATTTAAAAGTACTCAGCAACCTTGAATATAGATAGCTTAGTGGTGGAGTATTTACCCAACGTGTACAAGGCCCTAGGTTAAACCTCTAGTGCCAGAAAGAAAAACAGCAACAACAAAAGATTGCCTTTGTGTTGCCACACATTCATACCTACTTCCTGTCAGTCAGTCTCGCCTCTTGTGGCATGATATTTGATCCCATTGTGAACTGTAAAAACCTGGTTCAGCCAGCCCTAGCACACACCTTTAATACAAGAGCTTTCTGCACACAGGATTTAATAAAGTTAACCCTAGGTCAAGAAGCGGAGCAAGAAACCAGCTGACAGGGATTAAAGAGTAGGAGGGACTTCGGGACGAAGGGCGTTTAGACAGTGGGTAAGAAGGGGTTTGGACTTTTGGAGCGTTCAGCTAGCAAGCCTTAGGCCTTGGGTTTTTTGGCCTTTTCCTCCTGGGCTGTCAGCTGAGCGAGTGAGCTTTTTTGGGCTTTTTCCTCTGAGACGTGAGCTGAATAGGCAAGTCTGCTGGGTGCGTGCTTTCTCTGCCTCTCTGAGCTAGCAGGGTTTCTCTCCAGCGTCTGGCTGCTGAGTCTTTTTTGGTAAAATTGAACGATTGGGATTTTCGTTCTTTAAAACAACAGTCTCTATCTATTGTGTGCACATACTCTCACATTGCATGTGTGTGCACACTCTCACGTTGCATATGTGCACACACTCTCACGTTGCATGTGTGTGCACACACTCTCACGTTGCATGTGTGTGCGCACACACTCTCACGTTGCATTGTGTGCGCACACACTCTCACATTGCATGTGTGTGCACATACGTGTAGACCAGAGGACAACTTGAAGGAGTCAATTCCCAACTTCTACCATGAGGGTCACAAGATCAAACTTAGGCTGTCAGTTTTGGAGTCAAGCGTCTTTACCCCTTAGTTCCTCCTTTGTATTTTGAGACAGGCTCTCACACTAGCTCTGGCTGACCTAAAACTCCCTATGTAGCCCAGCGTAGCAACTGAGTTGTAGCCCCCGTCCTGCCCCAGCCTTCCTTTCTCCTGAGTATGGGGACTGGGCAGAATGAAGCTTCAGCTAATGTGAGTTAGGAGTTATTTGGATTTCATTAACTTCTGTATTCCATTATCTTGCTATTTCTTGTCTTCTGATACCATATAATTTTCCATGTGATAAACCAAAATACGGTGTTTACACCTTGCAGTGGTATTGATTGTTTACACTATGTGATTATTTTTATTGTAATTTACCCATGTTCATTCACCTTTTATTAAATAAGAATCACTTGGGGTAATAAATTGTCCTAAATTGTAATATACATAGGCACGATGGTTTCATAGTCCCTACCTGACTATATAAGTATTGTTTATCTATTTAGGGAAAATGGAGAAAGCATTATGGAGAAAGGCTCTAGCCTGTTTTCAACACAGCAGCCAAAAGAATGCTCTTCTTTCAGGAAGATCTCTCCACTTCCCTGTTTCCTCACTTCACTGGTTTCCGTGTCTTTACCCTGGACCGTCTGGTGACCACAGGCTTGCCCCTGACTTCTCTCCCCTGGGCCGTCTGGTGACCACAGGCTTGTCCCTGACTTCTCTCCCCTGGGCCGTCTGGAGACCACAGGCTTGCCCCTGACTTCTCTCCCCTGGGCCGTCTGGTGACCACAGGCTTGCCCCTGACTTCTCTCCCCTGGGCCGTCTGGTGACCACAGGCTTGCCCCTGACTTCTCTCCCCTGGGCCGTCTGGTGACCACAGGCTTGCCCCTGACTTCTCTCCCCTGGGCCGTCTGGTGACCACAGGCTTGCCCTGACTTCTCTCCCCTGGGCCGTCTGGGGACCACAGGCTTGCCCCTGACTTCTCTCCCCTGGGCCATCTGGTGACCACAGGCTTGCCCCTGACCTCTCTCCCCTGGGCCGTCTGGTGACCACAGGCTTGCCCCTGACTTCTCTCCCCTGGGCTGTCTGGGGACCACAGGCTTGCCCCGGACTTCTCTCCAGGCTCCCGCTTTCCTGGCCTCTGCCATTCCTTAAACATCATTACCCACCTCAGACCCTTTGCGTGTGCTGTTGTACCTCAGCTGCTCCTTCCCCACATAATTAGACCAGTGCCCTTACTTCCTCAGACCTTTGCTCAGATGCCAACTTCTCAAAGTCCTCGTGTGCCACACAGGCTACTTTAAACAGCACTCCCACCAACACCACTCTCAGGAAATATGACACACATCTATAATCTCAGCACTCAAGGCCAAGGCAGAAGTATGGTTACAGTTCTAGAGTGTGGCCCATCAGTAAAACCAAAAGTGGCAACAGTGATAACAAAAATCATTTTCTGAGTGCATTGTTTATTTTTACTTTTTTGTTGCCAGAGAGCAGAAGCCTTCTTTAATATGCTGTCATATTTTATGAGCCTAGAACAGTACATGGTACATAGTAAGTGGTAAATGTTTTTGGAATGAATAAATTGTGTTCATCTGGTGTTCATGTTTTCTTCCGTTTCTTGTATTTTTATGTATGTATTGCTTGTGTGTCTATATATATTTATTTATTTATTTTTGGTTCTTTGAGACAGGGATTTTTCTGTGTAATTCTGGCTGTCCTGGACTTGGTTTGTAGACCCAGCTGGCCTTGAATTCACAGTGATCCACCTGCCTTTGACTCCCTGAGTGCTGGGACTATAGGTGTGTGCCACTACACCTGGCTTGTGTGTTTTCATTTAAAGTATTTCAAAATTAAATTTTTTCACACCTTTTTATAAGAATTTGTTTATTCAATGTAATAATTTTTGTTTTCAACAAATTTTTTTCAAATCTCTTTGCAGAAGGGCGTATACAGCATCCCTCGGAGAGACAGCAGTGGCGTTTGACTTTGGGCCGTTAGCAACCATCTCAAAGAATATATTTGGGCAAAGGGGTAAAGAAGAATTAGTTGCATATCCACTGTACATCCTGTATGAGAACGGGGAGACCTTCCTGACCTATGTCAGCCTGTTACACAGGTGAGGGGAGGTCCTTTGTCTCTGTTTTTTCTTTCTGGTGGTGGGTAGTGATTACTGGGGATGGAACCTCTGATGCTGTCCCACCAATAGATGCCAGTCATGCCCCCTGAGTCTCCCAGGCCATCTTCAGGGGTAAATGACATCCTCTTAGACTCCCAGCTCTGGGAGCTGTGACATCAGAATCAGGAGTTAAAGGCAACCTAGATTACGTAGGACTGTGGAAGGAGGAAAGAAATTAAGCAGAGCAAAAATATGGACTCTCTTCAGGCATTGCTGTTTTCCTTTCAAAGAAAATATCTCGGCTCAAGAGTCAGCATTGTTGAGTGTAAGTGGGAAAATGAAAAGAACACCTTTATTTGAAGCTGCGTTAACTGAAGGAAGGCAAGAGTCAAAGAGGAGTTGCCTTCTGTCAACATCTTCCTGACAATGTCCTTATTCTTCCTTTAGCCCTGGGAACATTGGGAAGCTGTTGGGGCCGTTGCCTATGCACCCTGCCGCTGAGGACAACTACGGCTATGACGCCTGCGCTGTGCTCTGCCTGCCCTGTGTCCCCAACGTCTTAGTGATTGCCACTGAGTCAGGGGTGCTGTATCACTGTGTTGTGTTAGAGGGGGAAGAAGAGGATGATCAGCCAGTAAGTGGCAGGCTGGTGTTGCTGTGTCTCATATCTTTAATAGCAGGGGTATTTCATTGGGCCAGCTTCAACGCAGTATAAGGAATTCTAGCTTACACATGACACTTCTGGTATTTTGGAAATTATACATTATATATAAGAATAATTAGCCGGGCAATGGTGGCGCACACCTTTAATCCCAACACTTGGGAGGCAGAGGCAGGTGGATCGCTGTGAGTTCAAAGCCAGCCTGTTCTACAAAGTGAGTCCAGGACAGCCAAGGCTACACAGAGAAACCCTGTCTCAAAAACTTAAAAAAAAAAAAGAATAATTAAGAGTCCAAGTGGACAGAAGTTAGAAGATTGCCTATCTTAGGGCACATGAAACTACTTTTGTTTCTGACCTTTGTATTAAAGGGTCACACCCTGCACCTGAAAGTTAAGTCCTCCAAATAGTAGGCTGTTGTTCAGGCTGGAGAGAGGGCTCAGTGGTTAAGAGCATTGGCTACTTGTCAAGAAGACCCAGGTTCAGTTCCCAGCACCCACATGTGGCTCACAGCTTCTGTAACTCCCAAGACACCTAACACCCTCTTGTGGACTCCGTGGCACCAGGTGTGCAAGTGGTGCACAGACTCATAGGCATGCTACTGTGCATGTGGAGTCCTAATAAATGCCTAGATCATCTTGTTCTAAGTTGCTTTTTTAAGCTTTATTTATTTATGACGTACACAGTGCTCTGCCTGCATGTCCTCCTGCACAGTGTGCACCAGATCTCACTACCATGTGGGTGCTGGGAATTGAACTCAGGACCTCTGGAAGAGCAGCTGCTGCTCTTAACCTCTGAGCCACCTCTCCAGGCCTGTTCTATGTTTTTAGGCTTTTTTTTTTAAATACGTATTCAGAAAAAGGGCATTTATATGCTGGAACTGGAGTTACAGATGGTTGCTGTTAGGTGGGTGCTGGGAACTGAACATAGTTGGTCTGCAGCAGCAGCCAGTGTACTTAACCTCTGAGCCAGTCTTACACCTGTTCTTTAATTTTTGAGACAGTACTCTCACTGTGTGGCTGAGGCTGGCCGAGCGCTCGCTGTGTGGCCAAGGTGGTCTCTGACTGGACATGCTCCTCCTTTATTCAGCTTTCCCAGTCAGTGCTGAGATGACAGTGCTGTGCCCAACTTCCTGTGCACTTATTAACACCACCGTTAATGGCGATTCTTACCTCTGTATTGTATTTTACTTTGGTTTCTTGAGGTGTAGGGTCTCTCTATGAAGCCATGTCGGTCTTTGAAACTTGCTATGTAGACCGAGCTGGCCTGGAACTCAAAGAGGTCAGTCTGCCTGTGCCTTTGCCTCTGAGAGCTACGTTAAGGTGTGCACCACACCCAGCCTGACCTGTATATTCTGTTCCTTGGTAACAAAGGTAAAGACCCCGAGACCACTCGGCTGGCTTTCCCCAGGCTTCTGATGTTTTTGTTACTGTTGTGTAAGGATAACAGGAGATACGTGTTTAAGGATGGGGAAGGAGAAAGTTAAGCATGTGAAAGGACTGTCTATCTTGCCTCTTTTTTTGTTTCTGTATTTAGTACATTTTGAAATTCATATGAGAGGACCGATGTCATATCTTTTTTCCTCTTTGTGTTTTTAACAGTCAGAGAAGTGCTGGGATTCCAGGGTGGACCTCATCCCTTCGTTGTATGTGTTCGAGTGTGTGGAGTTAGAGCTAGCCCTGAAGCTGGCATCTGCAGAGGACGATCCCTTTGCCTCTGACTTTTCCTGTCCAATTAAACTGCACAGAGGTAAGGTTTTGTTCATTTGTCCCATTGTAGTTATACTAATTTAGCATTGTCTGCTGTTTATCTGTGGTTTATTTGTGTGCTCTCAGCTTTTGGAAAGTTAACTGGATTCTTGTGGGACTTTTAGTTACTACACAATATACACTTTATCTTCATTGTGGCTCTACTCAGATACTTTATTTATTGTGTGTATGGGTATGTGTGTGAATGTGTGCACATCTCAAGCTTGATTATCAGAGGACAGCTTTCTGAATGATTCTTTGCATTTTACATGGATTCTGAGGATCAGGCTTCTGTGGTGGGCCCGCCACCCATGGAGCCACCCCACTTGCGCCACTCAGCTGTTTAATGACTTTTTCTTGATCCTAACTAAAGTTGATATCACAGCCTGTCATTGCCGCATGTATCTATAATCTAAACACTGAGAAAGCTGAATCAAGAGGTTCAAGGCCATCCATCTCAGATTATATAGCAAGTTCAAAGCGGTATTCCTTATATAATAAGCCTGCAAAGAGAATTCACTAAGCATGTCTAATGTTTTGAGGAGTATAAATACTAAGTATAAGGACTTGATAGATGAACACACAATGAGATAAAGTAATGTAAGGTATTTGGTTTCCTTAGAAAGATCCGCATGTTGGGCTGGAGAGATGGCTCAGTGGTTAAGAACACTGACTGCTCTTTCAGAGGTCCTGAGTTCGATTCCCAGCAACCACATGGTGGCTCACAACCATCTATAATGTGATATAATGTGCACTGTATACATAATAAATAAGTAAATAATTAAAAATAAATAAATAAAATAAATAAAAAATTAAAAAAAAAAAAGAAAGATCTGCATGTGTCTTAGTTACTGTTGTAGAGAAAAGATACCATAACCAAGGCAACTTTCATTTGGAAAAACATTTAATTGTGGGCTTGCTCAAAGTTCTGGAGGGTTAGTCTGTCATGTGGGAAGCAAACAGGCGTAGCACTCAGTACATAAAGAGGGTTTATTCGAGGGCTTACAGGCTGTATCCCACTGGAAAGTCCAAAACCCAGTTCCTGTTCAGTCCGTGAGGCAGGATGTCTCAGCTGGCCATTAGTCTACGCCCCAAAGAGGTAGGCTCCAATGCCAGGGAAGCAGCAGTGATGGCAAGCAGCAGGAGAGCCCAGCTTTTCTCTTCCTTGCCCTTTATATAGGCTGCCAGAAGAAGGCGTGGCCCAGATGTAAGGCAGGTCTTCCCACTCCTCTCCCAAGTGCACCCGGTGCCTTCCTTTAGGTGCCTCCAGGTGTGGACAGGCTGACAACCAAGAGTGTCCACCACAGCGTCTGTGGAGATCTTGAGTGCAAGCATTTTTCCTTGGTTCTTCTAATGAAAGTAACATGCTCTTGTGAAACTCATTTATGACTTGTTTTTGGTTTTTCAAGACAGGGTTTCTCTGCGTACCCTTGGCTGTCCTGGAACTCACTCTGTAGACCAGGCTGGCCTTGAACTCACAGAGCTCCGCCAGCCTCTGCCTCCCCAGCGCTGGGGTCACAGGCACCGGCTTCTGACTTGTTCTTATCTGTGCTAACACTTAAGATTTTTGTGACAAAAGTAAAATGGCTATGTGGTGGCCTTTACCAAAAATAACTTTTCTATTAGATCTCAATATTAAAGAGGGTTTTTCCCGCCCTGTAGATTTTGTTGTTGTTGTTGTTGTTTGAGATGCCGATTCTCTGTGTAGCCCTGGCTGTCCTGGACTCATTTTGTAGACCAGGCTGGCCTCAAACTCTGAGCAATCCGCCTACCTTTGCCTCCCTAGTGCTGGGATTAAAGGCGTGCGCCACCATGCCTGGCTGAAAGAATATTTTTAAACAATGGTAGATTGGGTGAACTGGTTTTTACCCTAAGTCTCAAATTTATACAAATAAGATTTTCAGTATTATTCAGATAGAGGGATGATTTGATGGCTTGGCTTGGCTGACACAAGGTCGTTTATAACCCAGGCTGGCCTAGAACTCACTGTATAGCCCAGGCTGGTATCCATCTCACAGCTCTGCCTGCATCTGCTGAATGCCAAAGGCATCCTTTTCTTTAGTCATTTGTTCTGTTTTTTGAAGCCTTAGTATGCAGCATAGTGGGCTTCAAACTCGGCATCCTGTCACCTCAGCTAGGATTACTGGCATGTACTAATAGACCCAACACCTTTGAAAATTTTTACAGTAGAATTTTTTTTTTTTTAAATACAAATGCTTTATTTAACACTTGCAGGTCATTCCATGGGTTAAGTGGTGGATATCCAGGACCCAGCAGCAGCGCCAGCGCAACCTCCGAGCCTCTCTTTCTGACTCCAATAGGGTGAACACATCACCTCTCGAACGGAGCCTTTGATGTTTCAGATGATAGAGTGGCTGGTGTCATCCATAAGTTCCACACGCACCTGCGTGCACTGTCCCTGTGAACCGGTCCTGCCCAGCACTTTGGTCACCCTAGCCAGGTTGATGGGTTGCACGCGGCTCGTGTCCATGATGGCGGCCATCTGGCGGAGAGCTAGAATACTGTTTTTAAAAACCTCCATCCAGGCTGTGGTGGCACACACCTTTAATCCCAGTATTGTGAGGCAGGTGGGCCTCTGAGCTCTAAGCCAGCCTGGTCTACCAAGAGAGTTCCAGGACAGCCAAGGAAGGCAGTGAAACAGAGACATCCTGTCCCAAAAAAAAAAGTTATCAGAACTCAATATATAAACCAGATAAAACTATGACAACAACTTTAAACTTTACAACATTTTAACTATGAAATCAAAATTTAAAACAAAATTTTAACTTCAGTGGTTATGAATTATTGTTGCCATCTTCTTGTTTATCGGTTGGTTTAATGATTTTTTTTTTCAAAGAGAAGTGTGTCCCTGGCTGTCCTGGAACTTGCTTTCTAGACCAGACTAGCCCTGAACTCACAGAGATCAACTTGCCTCTGCCTCCTGAGTGCTGGGATCAAAGGCATGCACAACTGATAAATGGAAAGATCTTTATTTCAGTTATCCATTTTATTTCATGTATATGGTTGTCTTGCCTGCATGTATGTCTGTGTGCCGCGTTCATGGAGAACAGAGGAGGTGTCAGGTCCTGGGAACTGAAGGTCCATAAGGGTGTTGAGCCACCATGTAGGAACTGAGGTCTCTGGAAGAGCAGCTGGCGCTTAACCTCAGCCTTTCTCCAGCCCTCTCAGAAAATCTTAACTGTGCTGGGGATGTGGCTAACAGCAAGTGCTTGCCTGAAGTGTACTAGGCTTTGGGTTTAATCTCGTGGACAAGATAGACCAGGGTAGTGGCACATGCCTGTAATCCCAGCACTCTGCAAATAGAGACAGGAGGATCAGAAGTTAAAGGCAGTTTTCAGTTACACAGCAAGTTTGAGGCCAGCATAGGATACTTGAGACCCTGTCTCAAAAACGAAAGAGGGAGGTCTGGCAAAAGTCAAGGACTGGCTGGGAAGATAAGGGTGCTGTCGCCAAGCTTGGCAACCTGAGTTGGATCCCTGCACCCATATAGTGGGTGGAGAGATGACTTCTGGAAGGTGTCCTCTAACCTGCATGCAGACACACTTGCATGCATTACACTATAAATATAATTTAAAAAGAGATCTTAACGGTAGAGATATTTATAAATAGCAGTAGGAATTCTAGAGGTGAGCATGGTAGTGTGTAGTGATCACGGCCGCTCAGGAGACTGAAGTAAGATAGGCTCTAGGTGCAGAGGAGGGTCAGGGTCAGGGTCAGGGTCAGGGTCAGGTGGCTTCTTGTTTCATGACGGTCTCAGGCGCTTCCCTCCCGGCAGCGCTGGTGTCTTCTGCAGTGCCTGTGCTGTAGTAGTGCATGTACTCTACCCGCACATGAGCCTCTGTGGGGAATGACCTTCTGTCCGCAGAGACCTGGGCTGTAGGATCTTAAGACAATGTACGGAGCGTCCCAGTCCTAAGTCCTTACATTGAACAACTGGAAATAAATGTAAAAAGGATGGGTGGTTTATGGGATGGAAAATATTTTTAGAAAATGACATCTGGGCAGGCATAGTGGTGCAGAACTTTAGTCCTAGCACAGGCAGGGGAGGAGGATCAGTACGTGCTGTAGATCAAGCCTGATCTACAAAGTGAGTCAGGCCAGCCAGGACCTTGTGAGACACTGTCTCAAGAGAAGTGAGAAAAGAAAATACTTAGGTTGTGTCTGTTGATTTTAATACTTTTAAATTTGAAAATGGAATTCAGATTAAAAGCTTTCAAGTCCCTGGCAGTGGTGCACATCTGTGAAAATCCTGTGGACAGTTGGTTCCATCACCGTGTGTTTGTGGGCTACTTGGGTAAATTCTTCCAGTCTCCTTTGTATCTTTGATGATCTCACTTGCAGATCCCAAGTGTCCTTCAAGATACCACTGTACCCATGAAGCTGGTGTGCACAGTGTTGGACTGACTTGGATTCACAAACTGCACAAATTTCTTGCATCAGGTGAGTTACTAACTTTCCGTAGGTTTCACAGCTTCTGACAAAACTTAGTTTGGAGAAGAAAAAAATAGAATCGGTGAAACCAAACAGTTTCTCTGTGTAGCCTTGGGAGGACCATCGTCAGAATTGATAAACCTTTAGGAAGATAACCAAATACTAGAATGGAAAAACTAAACTTCAGAAAACAAGAGTTAGGCTTGCAGAAGTGTAAAATTA
>OU015755.1:99531301-99549796 GCA_907169655.1 Acomys percivali | reverse complement strand
CGCCATCAAACAGGTAAGAGTGGGTAGAGGGTGGCTAGCCTAGGCAATACTTTTACACATGTGAACAGTAAAGTAAATGCTGCAAAAATGCATGGCAAACCATAGCCGACTGTGTTCTGTTTGATACTTGAGGTTACTATGAAAAAAGATTATCAACAGCGAAAGATGGGAAAGGTGCTGAGTCCGCAGAAACCCACCATTACTCTGAGCGCCTACCAGCGCAAGTGCATCCAGTCCATCCTGAAGGAAGAGTAAGTTGATGCTTTCCAGTCGTGGGGATGGGGTCATGACGGACAGAGGCTTAGTGTGAGGGAAACCAGGAGTGCGCTGTGATCTTGTGTGATCAAAAGTACATCCTGGCAGCGCTCCCGGGGCTGTGATCAGAGCTCAGGGACAGAGCATCTGTCTAGTGTGGTGAAGCCCTGAGTGCATCACCCAGAAAACGCTGCTGTCCACCTGAAACCTTCCCAGGCTGTTTAGTATTAGCAAACCTTTTCTTCTTCTTCTTTTGGGGGGAAGGGGCAGTTTTGTTTTTGATTTTCTTTTGGTTTTTTGAGACAGGGTCTCTCTGTGTAGCCTTGGCGGTCCTGGGGTCTCTTTGTAGACCAGGCTGGCCTCAAACTCACAGCGATCCACCTGTCTCTGCCTCCTAAACAAACCTTTTTTTACATCTAAATTCTTACAACTCGCTTGTCATGGTGGTGCAGGCAGAGGCAGGTGGATCTCTTGCGTTTGAGCCCAGCCTGGTCTACAGAGCTCCGGGACAGTCAGGGCTAGAGACCCTGTGTCAGGGCGGGGGAAACCTTGGGACTCAGTGCGGAGGGCTCACCTGGTTTGGTGGTTTTACAGGGGTGAACACATAAGGGAGATGGTGAAGCAAATCAATGACATCCGAAATCATGTCAGCTTCTGACACGACCCAAGTCAGCACAACTGAAGGCTTTCAAACCCGTGCTGTAAAACAAACAGGTAGCACTATCTAATTTACAAAGAAGCATTTTGGATAAATTTTGGCGTGGTTTTCTTTTGTTATTCCTTTTGTAGTGTTTCAATAAATTTTTATCTAAAATTTTGACTTTGCTTTGTAATTAAAGTCTATGGTCAGTTACTTTTTTTTTAGTTCTGGGACATGGGCTCCTGCTGCACACGACCAAGAGCTGCATCTCAGGCAGCCAGAACTGCCTCTGAAGGGCAGCCAGAGCCCTCGGTGCAAAGGAAAAGGCCACACAGTCTACTCAGCAGCAGCTCTTTTAATTTGAACACTTTGTTAAGGCCATGCCTTCAGCACAGTACAAGCACGCCTGCAGTCCACTCAGGGCAGAGCTCACGGTCCACAGTTCCGGCCTCTGCTGCTCATGTTCCTTCCAGAGCTCAGTTCGGCTTTATCTGCGTCTACTCGCTGCGTAGGAGGTGCACGTTCTAGCACCTTAAGGGAAAGAAACACTGCGGTCTGCTGTATGCCTTTGTCCTTGGCTTTCGGTCATCTTTCATACTTGGTGGTTTGAGTTTTGAAAGGTAAGTACAGTACCTGCCTAGAAATGACCGAGTAACTACCAGTTAAAAGCCACACAATAAGGTACGTCACAGTTTAGAGGTGAGACATGCAGGAGAGCAGGTCTGTACAGGTTACACTGACTGGCGCAGCACAGGGGCGTGTGTGGGACAGACTGACCTTTCCTCTCAGTGAGTTCCGCCTGCTAAAGCAGATCTCGTCTGTGCAGAAAACGTAAGTTTAAAGAACTATTCCCTACTGATGATGTAGCAGCAGTTTATTTCCGTTTCTCCTCCTCTAGGATGTTTTTAATTGAGTGGATCCCAGCAGTTGGCATCTGCCACAAGTACAGACTCTGTAAGCAGTGCCCTACTTGGCGATGCCTTTATCACTTGATCCGCAACTGCTGGAGAAAAGTGTCTGTGCGACGTCTGGTCTCAGCAGAGCAGTTCACTGGGGTGTCACATTCAGAGTGATTATGAATTGTCCACTCATTGTGGCCAAATGTGATCCAAAACAAATTTAGCTTGGGGGCCTAGTCTTAAATCTAATTAATTACATTATAATTAATAAAATCCCTTTAATTCAATGAGGATATTATGTTCCTTTTAAACTAAGTAGTATACTATGCAAGGGGACTTCAAGCCAACTATTTCCATGCATTGGCAAGCCTTTAGCACTTTTTCTGTAATTCGTATTTACTTTTAAATTCATAATCAACCATGAACATGTCCATAAAAATAACCTATGGGAAGGGGTAGTGTAGGTCTTATCTGTTTCATTTAAAAAAGAAAATAGCAAAAATCTTGAGGGCAAATTCATAATGACTCATTACAAATAAAGTCCATTGATGCTATGAATTAATGGTCGTTAAGCCAAAAAAAATTAGTTTACTCATTCCCATCATGTCCCTTTGGGTACCAGCTGTAAGCCAACACCACTCAGAAAAATTACTTGAAATCATTGTTACTTTGAAACTGCATGAACTAAGCAGCCTAGCGACCTGTCCACTGGCTGCTCTCGGGGTGGCCTATGACTGTTAAGCAGTACATGAGCACACTTCTGTTTTCTGCACCACTTCATAAAGCTGTTGGGGCTCCAGCCTGTTCCACTGGCTGCCTCTCCCAATAGGGAAGGAATCTCAATTTCTAGAAAATAGTTAAGCAGACGTAAGCTTCCCCAGCATCACTGTGGGCACAGTCACTTAGCCTGTAGGTCATCACTATTCTATATACCCAGCACTTTAAAAATAAACGGTATGCCTCAGAGGCAGGCTGAGAATGAAACAGATTTATACATGTGCACTAGATGTCAGAGATAGCTTGTTTTATTAATATTTTTTCCACTGATCCAGTAACTTAAAACACTTGGAAAGAGGGAAGATGACGCCAGTTCTTTGCCCTGGTACCGTGGGCCCAAGAAATTCATCCTGGTGTGCAGAAAAAGTGCTTCCAAGGTTTCTTGTGCTTTTTTTCCTTAAATTCAACTTCCAATATATAATATGGCCGCCGGCAAGTATTCAGCGTCTCCTAATTCCGTTGAATTACTTTTGTTTGCCATGGTCCTATAGTTCTCAGGCAAGTTTCAGTAGCATTTAAGGTCCTCCAATAGAAGATAAAATGATAAAAAGAAAAAAAAAATGCACTGAGCAAGGGAAATACAGTCAATAGCCAATGGCCTGCTCTGACACTTCATATTTTAATATAAAATACTCACACAGCATACTACCCTTCTTTGCTAGCTGAACACTGCTACTGATGAGCCCTAGACAACAGGGAAAAAAACAAAAAACCCTCCTCTGTCCCAGTTTGTATGAACAGAAAACATAATTCCAAACACTATTGGGCAGCTGCTTTCATGTCAGGACCCATGCTGGAGAACGCAGGCAAGGAAACAGCACTGTCCTGGCACCTGTTGGAATTACAGTCCGGTGTCTGTCATTCGAGTTCCCTTTGGGAGGCCTGCCGGCTGTCCCTGCACACAGCAGCCTGCTCCCTCCAGAACTGCGTTTCTCCAGTCTTCCTGTTGCTGTGACTTCTTCCGTTAAGAGTTAAATAATAATGTTATTCTAAAGATGAGATAAAAACCCAAAATGCAGGTTAGAATCCTGCAATCAAGGTGTCATGTCTCAGGGAGCTGGTTAATGTCTGTGAGTTTGGTGTCATTCAGAATCGCCCGGATCCTCTCCAAGGAGTCTGCTTGCCGGATCCTCTCCAACTGCACCTGGAGAAACAATGCTGAGGTGAGTGCAGGTGATGATGCCCTACTATGTTCCCTCTGCTTTGACTGTTTTAGTTGACATGCAGCAGATCAATACACCAGATTAGGCTCTTAAGAGAGGAAGAAGAAAAAGTACTATTAAAATCCACCAAATTCATCAACCTGTGGTGTCCCTCTGCCCTCCCAGTGCCCCAGTACAAAGGGAGTGAGAAGGGCCAAGTCTGTAGAACAGACCACGCTCCTGGTTTAGTGATTATGCAAACATTTGAGATGAAGACAGGCAATCCGAGACCTCCAGCTATGTTGGCGCCCCTCCCGCAGAGGCCATGGTGATCCCCAAGAACCTCACCTGAAGAGTCTGAGAAAGTTTTACAAAGTCTCTCTGGACTTGTTCGCTGACATCTAACTCTGTCTGTAACCTCTGCGCTTTGTTCTTCTCCTCAAACACGAGCTGTTCAACAGTGGCCTGAAAAATACAAGTTTTGAGAGAAGATTAATGCTGAAGAACCAGAGCTCCTAAAGTTACTTAGGAACTTTAGTCACTCACTACAGGGAAGCTGCAATCTTTTCTTTCCTTCCTTTTTGTACTAAGGACTGGGCCCAGTGCCACAGCTTGGTGGTAGGCAAGCACTCCACACCACCACACTGTATCCCCGACTCTCCTACTGCTACAGCAGAGTCATGGATGGTGACTCCACATCCCGCTTGTCTTCTCCGGCTGACGGACCTGTGTGTGCTGCAGCACAGAAATGGAAGTCGCAGGACGAGTTGCAGGAGTCGCGGCTCTCAGGGAGAGATCTCAGGCTTGGTGGGCAAGCACCTCTAGCTGCCCACTGGTTCCGACCTTGGCTTTTTTAAGACAGGGTCTCCTGTTGCCCAAACTAACCCCTGAACTTCTTACTGTAGCTGAGAATGCCTTGACTTTGTGATCCACCTGCCTGCCTTCTGGGGTTACAGCGTGTGCCAACACCCAGTTTTCTGCAGTGCTGGACATCAAACCCCAGGCCTCCTGCACACGAGGCAAGCACTCCACCCACTCAGCGTAGGGTAGGGAGAGGCCAGGAGGACAACCACAGGGAGTGGCGCTCTCCTTCCTTCATGTGGGCCCCAAGGGTGAAGCCTGGCAGCAAGCAGCGCTACCTGCTGTGTCCGGCTTCCTCACTGAAATCATGGAGCCTTCTTCTAAAACAAGAATCTACCGACTACCACCAACACAGCTCATTAAGGCATGTCTGAGCAATGTCCCCCATAATCAACCACATGTATTTTGGGTTTTTTTGGTTTGGTTTTTTGAGACAGGGTTTCTCTGTGTAGCCTTGGCTGTCCTGGACTCACTTTGTAGACCAGGCTGGCCTCGAACTCAGAGATCTACCTGCCGCTGCCTCCCCAGTGCTGGGATTAAAGGTGTGCACCACCACGCCTGGCAACCACATGTATTTTTATTCTATCCAGACTCATCAAGATAATCTGTAGCTCTGCTTCAAGTGGGGATGGAATGGAGTGATGTTTTCCAGGCAGCCCCTCCTTCCATCCCTGGGGGTTGAACCTAGGGTCTCAGGCACACAGGCAAGCAGTCTACCACTAAACTATATATCCCTAGCCCCCACCCCACCTTTTCAAACCCATTTTTTTAACTTATTTTGAAACGGTCCAATTCAGTTGCCAAAGCTGGCATTAAGCTCCTTGGCCATCTTTTTTAAGACCTTTGAACTAGTAATCCTCACGGCTTGGCCTCCAATAACAGGATGCAGGCCTGCACCACCTAGGCCAGCTCAGAGCAATGTTTCTAACAAAGCACTGCCCAAGTTAAGGCTCAGTGATAATTTTATTCTGTATGTATATGTGACTATTTGCATATGTGTATGTGTACAGTGTGAGTGCCAGAAAAGTATGTGAAGTCTGAAATTGGAGTTACAAACAGTTCTGAGCCACTGTATGCATGCTGGGAACTGAACACACAAGTCCACTAAAGCCTATGACCCAAGCCCACAGAAATGGCAGAGGGAAGACTTAACCCAAGTCTAGAGACATTAAATCCTTTTTTCAGGGGTGGGGGGGCAGGTTGTTAATAGATCCAACTTTCAGAATATAATTACAGACAGGATCTAAAGAGATTATAATGAATCCCTCTTTTTCTTTTTTCTTAATCTTAAAAATGTTATGTGTGGGGTGTTTTGTATTTACACAGGTCTATGTACACTGGAACCACCTGTGACTGGAGCTAAAACGATGGTTGTAATACAGTATGTATGTACTAGGAATTAAACTCAGGTCCTCCAAGGGAAGCCAGTGCTCTTAAACACGAACCCCCTGGATTTTTGTATGTTTTCTTTGTTTGCTTGAGAAGGCCAGCTTTGAATGCACAGAGAGCTATCTGCCTCTCTGCCTTGCAGTGCTGGGATTAAAGGTGTGTGCTACCATGCCTTAGCGTTGTTTGTTAAATTAAATGGCCAAGAAACATAATTACCTTAGCAGCAGTTTCTTTCTTTAACTGTTCCTCTAAATTAACTTTTATTTCTTGGAGACTCTCAAGTTGTTGTGACTTCTCTCTTAATGTAGATTCCAACTGTGAAATCAAAAGAGAAGATTGAAACTCAGAGAAATCTGAAGGCCACACACTACCTAACGGTGTCTGGAACCCAGACTCAGGCTTGCTCTTGCTCTTGGCTGTGCTGGGAATGCTCTTCTCAGGCTTCAGAGTGGAGATGCTGCTTGTTCTTCCTGACCTGGTCTTTACCTACTGATTAGCTGCCTGCTGTCTTCTAATTCTCAGAAGTCAGGAGAAAGAGACATAGACATAATCAAGGCCTATCAACATAAAGGGAGCAGCATTTAATCCAGAGAGAAAATCTGGACAGTATTTCCTGTAAGAGATGATGACTGACTCTAGCTTTTTGTTTTTTAGTGCCGGGGATTGAACCCAGGGTCTCATAGGCTAGGCAAGCATGCTATCTCTCCGTCTCCATCCCCAGCTCTGTTTGAAAGAGGTCTTGCTTTTGTTGAGGTTGGTTCTAAACTGGTTTTGAGCTCTGTAGTCTAGACATGTCTCAAGCCTGTGGGTCTCCTGTCTCCTCCCTCTCCACCACCAGCACGGATTAACATTTTCACCAGGGAAGGAAGAGGTGACAAGGTAAAGAGATGTTCCAGAAACAGAATGGCTGCCCTGCCTACCAAGTGAGCTGAGCGCCAGCAGTCTGCAGCAGAGTGCAGCTGTGGAGTCCTGGAGAGCCTGACTCAGGTGAGAGATGGCTACCATTAAGGACTATAGACTTGTCCTCCTAGGTGAAGGGAACTGCTGAAGACTTCAAAAAGATTGACACATCCTATCTTCAATACAGAGATCCACTGGAACAGGTTCCAGTCCAGAGGCCTCTCCGGAAACAAGTCAAGCTATAAAAACAGGCCGACAAGAAGTAACATCTCGAGCCGAGCAGTGATGGCGCATGCCTTTAATTCCAGCACTTGGGAGGCAGAGGCAAGTGGATTGCTATGAGTTCAAGGCCAGCCTAGTCTACAAAAGCCAGTCTAGGACAGTCAAGGCTACACAAAGAAACCCTGTCTCGAAAAACCAAAAAAAAAAAAAAAAAGAAGTAACGTCTCAGAGCCAGAGTATAACTCAGTGGGACAGTCCTTGCCTAGCATATACATGAATTCATTTCCCAGACATACAAAAAAGGGGGAGACGTGAAGTCAACTCAGACTGACAGTGGCAGGAGAACATGGCACATGTGAGCCTGGCGCTTTCTTTTTCAGTACTAAGCACTCTTCCAGGCCTGAGCACTGGTCATCTGTACTGTGATCTAGAGACCTCTGTAGCAGAGTAAAGAGACAGGCTGACTGTAGCAGAGAAGTGCCCGGGAGGTCAGGTGGAGGGCAACACTCTTTCAAGAACCTTGGAAAACTGACAGAAAAGTATAATCCAAGGAGAAACTTTATTTATTTTTTCTTTCTTATGTACCACAGGCTGGCCCCAAACTTGAATCCTCAGCTTCGTGAGTTCTAGGATTACACACCCATCTCACTTCCCTATTTTATTTTATGTACATTGGTGTTTTGCCTGCGTGTGTCAGGGATGTCAGATCCCCTGGAACTGGAGTTACAGACAGTTGTGAGCAGCATGTGGGTGCTGGGAATTGAACCCAGGTTCTCTCAAAGAACAGCCAGTGCTTTTAACCACTGAATCAGCTCTCCACCCCACCCCAACCCCAACCCCACCTCTTCCCTCTTAATGGGTAACAACTGGGCAGTTTTGTACACAGTGGGAAGAAAGATCATTAAAAGAGAACACTGAGAGGTGTGAAAGCACTATCAGTGTTACACTATTTTATCTCAAAGAAAAGGCTTATAATAAAGTAGGAGAGCATGTGAGTGGGGGACCTGCGGGTACAGGAGGCCCTGTCTGAGAGCAGCATGTACCCATCTCCACACAGGAGGCCAGTTTGGAAATACCACGCCTGCAGGCACAACTGCCCGGCTTGCACAGTGCAGCAGCAGTCATGTACTGACCACGCCAGGCGGAGGTGCCCTGCATCCATACGCTGCCCACCGCCACCTGGCCCCGCACAAAGCAGCTTCTCAGTGCATGCTCTCTTCAGCCGCCCTGCTGTGTTCCCACAGGGCAGGAGCTTCTTACAAGTAGGAATTATGCCTCAGCTGTCTTCATTTCTTTGTTCTAGCATGGGATTTAAAAAGTAACCAGAGTGTTGACAGAATTAATTTAAACTTGTGACTCACCTGTCCCTTTTCAACTTTTATTCTTTCTAATTCAGCTTTTAGACTAGAGATGGAAGCTAGGACAAAAGGGAGAAATATTAGCAATCGTTTATCATTTTTCTTTTTTTTTTTCTTAAAATGTCCCCAAAGAAGTCCGAGATAACACTGTGGAGGAAAGTGTGCTCTCAAACGATCCCAGAGAACTGACATTATAATCAATCTCAGGAAAAGGCCAACTACACAGGCACACTGTATCATCGCAACCTAAATTGCTACCCAGTGTCTATATCTAACTGTAGGAAAGCAATGCTGTTAGCAACAGAGGTCTGTAAAGAACCGCTGCCCTTGGCTCCATTACCATCAGAGCTCATGAAGGACAGAGATCTGGGGTCACAGCTGGTGCACATGTGAGCGCCTGGGATGGCTGCTCTTTTATACTTGTCTTCCACATCCACGATCATGTGTTATTCTACAACAGTGTGATTTACTGATGAACCTCCTTTGTTAGCTGGCTTTTGAGACGGTCTCTTGGAGTCCTGGAGGGCCTCCACTACACCAGCAAAGCTACGTCCCCAGTCCCCAAACAACATTTTTTCCTCACCTATTTCCTCTTTGCAGTTTTCTATTTCCAGCTGGAGTGTCTCTTCAAGGTTTTCTTTTAAACACTGCTCTGCTTGAATCTGCTCTTTTAGGAAAAGTATTTCAGCCTTCAGCTTCTCTTCCATGTGGTCTGCTGCTGTCCGCACATGAACGATGTTCTCGCGATATTTTAACACCAGTTCCCGGAGCACCTGACTCAGTAAACAAGAGGTCACTGGCTTTGTGAAGGTGAGAGAAACTCAAGATTCAATTACCTAGGCTGAATTTCAATAACCACACAGTATTCTAAAAGCTTATGCCTTGGCATATGAACATTCAACATGGCCAAAATGTTATGTTGTCAACTACAGTTTCCCCTCAAAGCTGTTTTATGAGCAGAAAAAATAAAATGTTAGGTAACTTTTCTCAGGAAATTCACTAAGAATAATACCTTCATGAAGATAAAATGAGAAAACCTCAGAATCAAGTGTAACCGCAGGATAAACCACATTAAACTTACCTACCTTGCATTCAAATGCTCAGTGAAAATCACTACACAGGTAAGGGATGACCCCACACACCCCAAACACAGGGTGGTCAGCTTACATAGTTTTCAGTTTTGTTTGGTTGAGATGGGCTGGCCTCAAACTCACAGAGTGCTACCTGCTTCTGCCTCCCAAGTGCTGGGATTATAAGACTGTCTGTTTTTCAACAATTCAATCTTTTAGAAAACAGTCATATTCTACAGTAACTCAAACTGGCATTCCCAAGCAGCTTTCTAATTAATTACATTTACCTATTTTGGGGGGCGAGGCTTACCTATGTTGCCCAGCCTGGCCTGGAACCTCCTACGCAGCCCATGTGGCTTCAAATTCAGGACCCTCTTGCCTCGGACCCTCTTGCCTCAGTCTCTAGAGTGCTGGGATTGCAGGCCAGCACCGCCATGCTCATCTTAGATAGCTTTTAAATCTAGGAATAAAAATTCTCCAGAGAACAGAACAAAGAACTCTTTCTAGTCTAAATTAACACAAATGACCCAAGGCTTAAAATTTTCTGGTTTCCTTGTTTAATTTTTTACTGAGAGTTCTAAAAATGTTGACTATATTGAGATGAGATAGTTAAGCAGGGCTGTGGCGGCACCAGCTCCTAATCCCAGCACAAAAGAGACAAAAGCTAGATGAGCTCCTGAGGCCCATGGCCTTGGCCCTGCTGACACACTGTGGACAAGAGACTGCTTAGGGTTTAAAGTGACATTTTTTGGTATGTTCCTTTTTCTTAACAATAGATTATATATACTTACTGATCTAAAAGATAAATATACATCAATCTGAGGTTTATGTTGAAAAAGGTAATAAAAATACTTTAAATACGTTTTGTTGGTCAAGGTAAAAACATAGGTTAAGTGGGGAGACAGACGAGAAGCTCCACGCTCCGCGTAGAGAAGGGTGCGCAACACCTCCCACGGCAGATGTAAGAAGCCGGGAACAAGGCACCTACAGCCTGAGAGATACATTCTGTTGGTCAAGATAAGGACCAAGGTTAAAAAGAAAAGCAAGCATACAAGCTGCCTACGTAGGTACAAGATACCTACCACACACACACAAACCCTAAGATAAAATGAGAATCTATCTGATGTTTATTTTAAACTTAATGCCTTTTTTTCCTGCTCAAGACAACCGGCTTGTTTCTAAAACGAAAAGCATTTTCTCAAAAAACAGATTATGGCCTAGCTTATACATCAAGAGCTACGGAGACTAAAAAAGACATTTAAAACTATACAATCTTTAAAAAAAAAACAAACCAAAACTATACAATCTTGTTTTGATTCCAGTGTAATTATAATTGTATGTTCATTATTAATGGTAATGTTATATTTTTTCTTTTAAAAAGGTCAAAATAAAACAGACCTAAATAAAAGAGACTGCTAACTTAAGTGAATCTATGTCTATATAAATTCCAGATATAGAGCAGTTAACTTATCTTGCTAATCCCACTACACGAGAACAGCTCTAAAACTGGCTGAGACATGTGCATCCTGCACACCTTATACAGTCATAATACTTGTGGAAATTATTATGTTTTCAAAATTAAAAAACCCGAACACTGACACTGGATCAGACCCAACAGGATTCATTCCTTGAGCATGCTGAGACGCTGACATCCTGCATCCTTCATGTTCCAGCCCCAAGTGCTTTGGTTGCTGTTCCTCATCAAAAAAAAAAAAAAAAAAAACAGCTTCAAAGAAGGCTCCCGATCCAAACTAGTCCAGCATTTCAGACTGTCCCACACAGGACTATATTAAGCCTGAAATTTCTCAACATTTAGAGATTAGACCACAAATACTGTTCCCAACTTGTTTATTTATTTTTTTTTAATTTAGGCCCCCTACAGGTATTCTCCACCCCAAATCAGCTTAAAAAAACTTTTACGAGAAAGATGCCCCATTTCCCTAAATGGGGGTTAGGTAGGTTTTTGGTTACTTTCTTGGGCTATAGAGATATATTGTTATTAAAAGGTATAGAGATAGGAGTTGTTTTAAAAAAGCGAGGGGCATAAAGATATATAGGGACGATAAGACAGGAAGTAGATTATTGACTCTACTCCTCAGCTTGAGGCCTTAATTGTTACTCACAAATACGGTTAATTTTGATTCATTGTTATAAAATTTTGTATATTGATAGAAAATAAGTTTAGTTTTGATACATTAAAATTCAAATTTAATACCTTCACACACTATATTTCTACTCTAATATGAGGTATTATACATATACACCTCAATTCATACATAGTTGCTATTGTAGGCTTTTTAAGATAATTAAGTAATACAGATCAATTGTTAATTACTTCATAGTCATGTTAAAAATATACAAATATGATTCTATAGATAGATATGATAAAATACCTAGATAAGGTCTTCAAAAACCTATAAAATATAACATTTAAAATACTTTTATTATTTTAAAGATTTTTGACAATAAGACAAGTTAACTCCTGACAGTACCCAGCCTAACACAAAAGATAATGAACATTTAAAAAGCCTCCTTGTAGAGATGGCTTTGAGTGTGACAAAACAGCCACAGGACAAAAAATGTCCTCGTTTCTCCCACAGACAGAGTTCTGCCTAAAACAGACAAGCTTAGATGCAGGCAGAGGCGACAGCCAGACTCTGCCAAGACAGGGTGAGCAAGTCCTCAGTGGTTCCTGCCTAACTAACACGTCTGTCAGATGTACTGGGCCAGAAGGCTGCAGGTGATGCTCCAACATTATATAGTTTTGGGTGTCTGTTCAGACAATAAACTGTCTCTGTCATTTTTTCATTTTAAGAACTGCTAGTTGTGGGTTCGAGGCCAGCCTGGTCTACAAAGTGAGTCCAGGACAGCCAAGGCTACACAGAGAAACCCTGTCTCGAAAAACAAACAACCAAACAAAAACTGCTAGCCTGCACTTCCCTGCACTTCCCTTTACACAGGTAGTTAAATTTATTCCTTCTCAAGTCTCTGGTGGGGTTAAAGACCAGATAGTTAATTTTAAAATTAAGCTTAGTTGTTTAAAAGTTAAAAAAAATACTTTTAAGTCTGAATAGATAACTTTTAGGTTGATAGATTTGAGCTTTAATAGATGTTGATTTGGGCTCATAACTTTAAGTTTACCAAAATAAAATTGATAATATTTTCTACAAGGTTGCCAAATACATTTTGATTCAAAATTATATGTATAAGTCTTACCTACTGGTTTTTATAATTTTTCATAATTGTACTTACTGTATATTTAAAAATGACCTTTTTTATTTAGACAGAAAAGAGATGTTGGGGGATGGTCTGATGTATTTTGATGCTAATTACTGCTTGCGGTCTCTGTGACTGCCCTTTTGCTTAATAAAAAGCCATCCCACCTGAGCAAGGCAAAAAAGTTAGGTGGGGCTTAGAGAGAGGAATTCTGGGAAGAAGGAGAGACCCCACTAGAAGGAGGAAGAAGAAGAAAGGGCTATGAGGAGGAAGGAGAGGCCTGAAGAGAGGAGGCCGCCATGGGTTAGAGGAGAAGCACATGGCCAGGGTGGATGGAGAATCCAGCCCAGATAAAACAGTAACAGGTATTTGGGATTATAGGTGGGAGGTGACTTGATAAAGGTTATCAAAAGTAGGTGGCATGGGACTGAGACAGGGATCCCGTGCCTGCCGCACTGTGGGAGGTAGTTTGAAAGATTGATATCTGCCTGCCCCAGGTTAACTAAGACTACTTTAAAATATAAGAAGGGTCTGTGCCTTAATTGATCGCTAGCCGGGCCTACCGGTAATACTAATAATACATGTAATTTTAGAAAACAATACACAAAAGCAAGTATCACAAAGAACCAGCCTGGTGACCTCAGCACATGGCTTTTTCTGCATGACCCTGCATGACAGACTCACAGGCCTTGACTTTGGCTGTGAGTCCAACACACAAGCAACAGAAGGAAAAACACATGAACTGGACTTCATCAAAATTTTAAAAATTTTGTATTTTAAATAATCCTACTTAAGAAAATTAAAAAGAGTGGTGTGCAGCAGCACATGCCTGTAATCCCAGCACTTGGGGAGGCAGGTGGATCACTGAATTTGAGGCCAGCCTGCTCTACAAAGCAAGTCCAGGACAGCCAAGGCTACACAGAGAAACCCTGCCTTTAAAAAAAAAACTGAAATAATAATTAAAATAAAAATAAACAAAAAGACTGGAAGAAAATACCTGAAAACTGTGGGTTGGTTAGAACATAAAAGAACTCTTACAAGCCAGTAAGACAAACAATCCAATTTTAAAATGGGCAAAGGATCGGGGGATTTCTCCAAGGAAGGTATAGAAATTACACATACGTGCATGAAAAGATGCTTAATGCCACCAGTCATTAGGAAAATACAAATTGAAAACACAGTAAGACACCATGTCATGCCCACTAGAAAGAGCATAACCCAAAAGTGAAAGTGCCCATGTTGACAAGTTTGTAGAGACTTGGCCAGATGCGCTGCTACTACATACTGGGAAGAGAAAATGGCAGTATGATTTAGAAAACATTTTGGTTTATTTTTTGAGACAAAGTCTCACTATGTGGCCCTGGCTGTCCTGGAACTCAGAGATCCACCTGCCTCTGCCTCCGAATTCTAGGGGGGAAAATCAAAATGAAAGAGTTTAATGGTTCTTTTGGTGTAAAATAGTGAACTAGAATCTCCATTCAGCTGGGGGAGAAGGGAAGGCCAGGTAACAAGCCACAGGCCATATTCCCAAAGAAAAGGGAAGCGCATCACCAATTAAGAAGGGGACTGGACAGTGAGGCCCCCTCAAGAGGGAAGTGCCGATTTACAAAGGAAACCTACCAGAGTGATGGCAGACATCTCAACAGACACCAGAAAGGCCAGGAGAGCATGGCTAATATATTTTAGATAAAAGTCCAAGCAAGAGTACAAATCCAGCAAAGTCATCTTTTAAATCAAAGGTATAGGCATGATGGCACACCCTGCACCCTGGCTGAGGGGTCACTATGCCAGCTGTGCCCTGGCTGAGGGAGCACGATGCCAGCTGCATCATTTCCTGCTGTTGGCCAGAACAGACGGCAGCTGGAATAAAGCTGCCCCCCTGTCAGCTGCTTTCGTTAGGCATTTTGTCATAGCAATGAAAAAGCCGGGCACAGTGGCGCACGCCTGTCATCACAGCATTCAACGAGGCAGAGGCCGGCAGATCTCCATGAGTGAGTTTGAGGCCAGCCTGATCTACAAAGCAAGTTCAGGACAGCCAAGGCTACACAGAGAAACCCTGTCTCAAAAAAAAAAAAAAAAAAAAAAAAAAAAAAAAAAAAAAAAAAAAAAAACAAAAAAAAAAAAAAAAAAAAAAAAAAAAAAAAAAAAAAAAAAAAAGTAGCAATTGCATGATTAATACACAGGTTATATAAGAATACACACAATCAATACTTTAAAATTTTAACTGAATCAACAAATTAAACAGACCACTCTACAAAAAAGTATAAATAAGTAAATGCAAGAAAAAAAATATTTAACACCCTTAGCAATCAAGGAAATACAAATCAAAACTACACTGAGATTCCATCTCACCTCAGTCAGAAGGGTTATCATAAACAATGCAAAAACAAACAAAAATCAAGACCAGTGAAACCACAGTAACTGTTGACATGGATATAAGGAAAAACAAACTCTTACAACAACACTGGTAAGAACATAAAGTAGTCAGCCACTATGAACGTCACAGTCCAGGGGCTCTTCAAAAGATAAACTTAGGCTGCACATGCTGACCGAAGCCTTAATCCAATCACTCAGAGGCAGAGGCAGAAGGATCCCTGAGTTCCAGGCCAGCCAGAGCTATACACTTAAGATACTGTCTTAAAACAGAACCACTCAATACGGAACTTCCAGAAACCCAACTGCTGCTCCTGGGTGTGCCCGAGGAACCAAATCAGCAAACACTTTTTAGAAAAACCCATGTTTAATGCAGTACTATTACTCTTAGTAATCTTTTATCATGGGTCAACAAATAAAACGTGGTATCATACACAAGGAAAAGTGACATTATGTTATTTGGAGGAAAACTGGAACTGGAAAGCATCATATTAAGGAAAATAAGCTCTAGACCCAGTAAAACAAATATTGCGCGGGAGGCAGAGACAGGTGGATCTCTGAGTTTGAGCCCAGACTGGTCTACAGAGTGAGTCCAGGATAGCCAGGGATGTTACAAAGAGAAAACCTGTCTTTTTTTTAATTTTATGTATGAGCGCTCTATTTGCATGTACGCCTACATGCCAGAAGAGGGCATCAGATCCCAGTGCAGCTGGATGTGAGCCATCATGCGGTTACTGGGAAATGAACTCAGGATCTTTGGAAGAGCAGACAGTGCTCTTAACCACTGAGCCATCTCTGCATCCCCAAGAAATCTTGTCTTTAAACAAAACAAAACAAATATTGACCGTTGGCTATCATATACAGAACCTAGACTTTTTTTTAGGACATGAAGAAAGGGGCCCAGCTGGTGGTGCACACCTTTAATCCCAGCACTTGGGAAACAGAACAGGTGGATCGCTGTGAGTTCAAGGCCAGCCTGGTCTACAAAGGGAGTACAAGACAGCCAAGGCTACACAGAGAGACCCTGTCTGGTGGGGGGGGGTGGGGGGGCAGAAAGACATGAAGAAAGGAAGAAAGGCAGGCAGGCAGGCAACAGAGGTGGGGATAGGAGATAGAATAGGACAAAGCTTTATATGCATGTATGAAAATGTCACAATAAAACCCAGTGTTGTATAAATACATGCTAATTCAAGAAATAAAACAGCCAGGGTAGTGGTGACACATGCCATTTATCCCAGCACTCTCGAGGCAAAGGCAGGCAGCTCTCTGTGAATTCAAAGCTAGCCTAATCTACAGAGCGAGTTCCGGGACAGCCAGGGCTACACACAGAGGAACTCTGAAGAAAGCAATGAGTAGTCCCACACATGTTACCAAAACTGTCCATATTCTCCTATGACAAAGTAACTGAAAATAGATGCATACTCAGGAGAAATGAAAACATGTCTTATTAAATCCTGTACGTGGATATTCATAACTGGTAATGACCTACATGTCCACCAAAAGATGAATGAACAAATATCCATACACAGTATTATTATTCAGCCATAAGAAGTAAGTAAAGGTCAATATCCAGTACAACATGGAATCTTGAAAACATGCTAAGTGAAAGAAGCCAAGGAAGCTAGAAAAAACTATAAGGAAAATTTATAGATGGAAAGCAGATCATCAGTTCCTTAGACTGGAAACAAAGGGAATTAAAGCAATCCCTAAAGGGTAAAGAGGGATTTATTTATTTATTTGGTTAGGTGGGTTTTTTTTCATGTGTATGGGGGTTTTGCTTACATGTTACACGTATGTCAGTATACACATAAGTGGACCTGCAGAGGCCAAGGTGTCTGATCCTCTGCGACTGGCTGTATAGACAAATGAACCCCAGGTGCTCGAGAAGCCCCTGAGAAGCCATCTTTCCATCCCTGAGGAAGGTTTCTTTCTGCATGATGGAGGTGTTCTAAAAAGGGGCAGTATGGGGGACACCTGCAATCCCAGCACAAGGAAACAAGCAGGATCTTTAAGGCTGGCCTGCACTACATACTCAGACAATACCTCAAAGACTAAATAAACATTTACCCAACTCTATATGAAGGATGAATTACATCTTTAAAGGTGGAATTGTTTGGCATATAAATAATAAATAAGAAAAATCTTTAATCAATAAAGTTTTTTTTTTTAAAGAACTTACAACCATTTAAAAAGTATACTTGTCTGTGTTTTCATGTTGTGGCAAATACAATACCTCCACGGTGTCTGGAAGGACGAAGTCTTCTGCGAGCTGCAGCGACACATGCAGGCTGTGCTTGCCCTGGAGGCTGTCGTTGTCCTTCTGTAGCCTCACCAGCTCTTCTGAAACCTGTTCCCGTGACTGCATCAGCACTGCCTGGAACAGAAGCAGATGCTAACTGCAGCTGGGAAGGTAAATAGGTTAGTAACAAACACATCAGAGAAAAACAAGGTCAAACAAAAGGACATTTGAGGATGGAGTATGTAATAAAACTATGCAAGACTATAAAAACAGATTTTATGTACTTACTGTGATGTGCACATGCGTGGGCACAGTATGTGTAGAGACCAGGACAGGCCTGTGGAGCCCATTCTTTGCTTCCGTGTTTACAGGGCTCCAGGTATCATATTAAGGTCAAGCACCTTCCCCTACAGAGGGTCTCTCGCCCCACCAGACCCACCCCGTTTCTTATTTGTAGCCTCTTCCTATATATTCACCCAGGAGTGAGGCAGTGGCAGCTCGTTCAAAAAATATTCACTGTTTCTCATCTTCCAGAACACAGTGGAACCAGAGTCTGTGGCTCAGAGGAATTAGCTGATACAAGCTGTTCCTACACCAAACAGAGCAAATATTCCACATTACTGCTGTATTATGCTGAGGCTAGTTGGTTGTGTCTAATCATCACTCTCAATCTGTGCCTCACCTACCAAGCATTCTACAGAGACACTCATCACCCTCCCTTTGGCTTTCAGACTCTTAAGACACTGCACCCCAAAGAAATGGAATTTCCCCCAGGAGCTTCATGCTGGGAGAAAGAAGCAAAGCCACCATGGTGCCACCCAGAGGGAGCTCATCTCCCAGAAACAGATTCCACACAGTCAGACTTGTCAGACCACCTTAAGGTAAGGCAGAAGCGGACAATGATGATGGGGGGTCCTTAGCTATCTGTGCACACCTCTTGCCTCCGATTTAAACTTAACTCTCTTGTTAGGGGCACAAAGATGGACGTGGGGGCAATGAAGGGCATGTCACCTGATCTCTCTGTTCTTCCCAATGTGGCCTTGGTGGCAGTAAAGGACCATCAAAGGAAATCTCTGGCTTGAGTAAAGACCTAGCTGACTGTGTGTGTGTGTGTGTGTGTGTGTGTGTGTGTGTGTGTGTGTGTGTGTGTGTGT
>OU015755.1:99515738-99526327 GCA_907169655.1 Acomys percivali | reverse complement strand
ATTTTTCAAGCCAGGGTTTCTCTGTGTAACAGAGCCTTGGCTGTCCTGGACTCTCTTTGTAGACCAGACTGGCCTCAAACTCACAGTGATCCACCTGCCTCTGCCTCCCAAGTGCTGGGATCAAAGGCTTGCACCACAACTGCCCAGCAGAAACGAACATTTTTTTTTTAAAGATTTATTTATTATTATATATACAGTGCTTTGCCAACACGTACACCTGCATGCCAGAAGAGGGCACCAGATCACATCATAGATGGTTGTGAGCCACCATGTGGTTGCTGGGAATTGAACTCAGGACCTCTGGAAGAGCAGTCAGTGCTCTTAACCTCTGAGCCATCTCTCCAGCCTGGAAACGAACATTTTAAAATAATCTAATCTTCAAAACTTTATACCGTGTCAGATCCTGAAACTGCATAAGATGATTCCGGACTGTGAGTGTCAGAGTATAACCTGCCTCGCAGTAGGAAATACCCTTGAAAATCTCATCTTGTGTCAACCACCAACGTGCTGGGGTTAGAGAGATGTACCATCATACCTGTGGAACTGGGGGATAAGTTAGAGACCTCATGTATGCTAGGCAAACACTCTGCCCATTTAGCTATAGTCCTCACCCTCAGTTCATTCAGTACTCATTTTTAGTAGAATACATAGGACTTAATACAAACACACAAGGGAATGGCTTTAAAAAAAAAAAAAAAACAGAGGAGGGCTGGAGAGATGGCTCAGCAGTTAAGGGCACCGTCTGCTCTTCCGGAGATCCTGAGTTTAATTCCCAGAAACCACGTGGTGGCTCACCACCATACATTATGTGATCTGGTGCCCTCTTATGGACTGCAGGTGTATGTGCAGGCAGAGCACTATATACATGATAATAAATAAATAAATCTTTAAAAAAAAAAAAAAAAAAAAAAAACAAGCCGGGCGGTGGTGGCACACGCCTTTAATCCCAGCACATGGGATGCAGAGGCAAGCAGATCTATGTGAATTCAAGGCCAGAAAAAACAAAAACAAAAAACCAAAAAACATGATACAGGTCTTCAATAAGTTATTAACTACTGAATCGACCTACTCAAAGCCTTAAAAGAGAAAATTTGGAATTATCAGAGAACTAAGGGTAATGAATAATAGCCAAATGGAAATAATAAACTGGAAAAAAAATCAATTACCTAAGCTAAAAATTCAATGGATGGTTTTACAGAGAATAAACATTTAAAAGAAAAACTTTAGTGAGCTAAAAGATAGATCTGAAGAAAATAAAGACAAAATGATAGCAAACACACTTATGAATTCTCAAGAATAAAGTGTAAAAACTGTCACACTAGAAACAGAAAGACATATAAAAGCACAGAGCTCTAATTATGCATAAATATTAACAATTAATTGTTAGTAGAGACAGCTAGTGGAGCTGAAAGGTAAGCCTGCCTATGAAACAGCCTCCCCCTCTCTCTCCTCATCTTCACCTGTGCTCAGGAAAAGTCAGTCCGTGCATCACCAACACACATGCACAAGAATCTTCATAAGAAATCCACCACTGTCAGAAACCACAAACACAGGCGGGTGCAGTGGTGCACACCTGTAATACCAGCACTCGGCAGGCAGAGGCAGGTGGATTGCTATGAGTTCGAGGCCAGCCTGGTCTACAAAGCAAGTCCAGGACAGGCAAAGGTACACAGAGAGACCCTATCTCAAAAAGCCAAAAATAAAATAATAAAACAAAATAAAATAAACTACAAACACTTAAAGGTCTTTCAACTGTTGTTCGAAAAAATAGTGATATAGCTAGAAATAATTTTTGCTGGGTATGGAGGCACACTCCTTTAGTCCCAGGCCTTGGGAGGGAGGCAGGGAACCAGGTGGGTCTCTATTGAGGTCAGCGCCAGCCTGGTCTACTTAATGATTCCAGGACAGCCAGGACTAGGTAGAGAGACCCTGTCTCAATGATGACTCGATGATATGATGACGACAGTGGTGATGGTGATGGTGAAGGAGGGGGAGGAGGGGGAGGAGGGGGAGACAAGGGACTGACTCAGGCCTAAGAGCATGCTCCTTTACCCACTGCGCATTTGTCCAGCCCGTGTTTTGGTTTCTGAGGCAAGGTCTGAAGCTGCCAGGCTGGCCTACGATCCCATAACCAGAACAGCCTTGAACTCCGCCTTGCTCCTCCTCTCCAGAGATGAGGTACCAGCTATGGACCCCCAGTTTATACAGTGCCAGGGGTCCAAGTGCTTAACGTGCGTTAGACAAGCAGTCCACAGCGGACGCACATCTGCACCCACACACACAAAAAGGAAAACCAGAGCCCTCAGAGCCACCAGAAATGCATTAAATTCATTAACTGATTATTTCTAAAAACCCTCAACAATGGATAACAAGATGCTGGAGAGATAGTTCAACTAAGAAACTTGTTGCTCTCACAAAGGACCTGGGTTGGTTCCCAGCACACACACCCGGTGGCTCACATTGTCCGTAACGCCAGTTCCAGGAGATCTGCCCCCACCCCTGACCTTCCAGGGGACCAAGGATGCTTGTGGAATATATGCATGCAGGAAAAACATGTATATACATTTAAATATAAGTAAACCTTAAAAAAAATAGCAGTGAAAGATCAGTTTTATCTCAGAGAAAATAAAACTGGCAGCTGGGCAGTGGTGGTACAGGCCTCTAATCCCAGCACTCGGGAGGCAGAGGCAGGCGGATCTCTGAGAGTCCCAGGACAGCCAGGCCTAAACACAGAAAAACCCTGTCTCAGAAAAAAAGAAAAGAGAAAGAAAAACCAGAAAAGAGCAAAGAGTGAGAGAGCAAGGGGGGAGAACTAGCAAGCATTCAAAACGAAAGAAATAAAATATATTTTTGAAATTGTGTGTGTAATCTTAACACGCTCCTCGTCTCTCCTGCGCTACTCACCCGGTGGCCTGCGTCCTCAGTGCTCTGCTTAGTAAGCTCCTCCAGCTCCTGCCTCTCTGTCATCGTCTTCTCCAGCTGGTCATTGGCTTGCCTTAGCATTAGCTGCAGCTTTTTCACCTATAAAATTTAAAAAGTCGACCAGAAGGAAGCAGTTGGGGGTTTGCTGTTGTTGTTGGTACTAGGACTTAATCCCTGGGCCTCATGCATGCTAGGCAAGGGCTCTACCACTGGGCTACAGCCACAGCCCACAACTCTTGTGAATTAAAAATAAATTACTCCAAGATCTTTTTTTCTGAGAAGTACCATAGATTTGTCAACTCAGAAAGACATGAATGACCTCAAGAACTACGTTGTGCTTTACAGTTAGCAGCAGCTTTTCACATACATGATCTCGTTTGAAAACCTCGTCCCTGCCAGGCCCCGGAGGACCTAGAATTGGCCTCCCTGTCTACTCCGTCCCCTGCCTCTGATCTGCAATTCACAAGAACCTTATACATTTTATAAAAGTGAATTACAGTGATTTTCCTACTCAAAAGCTATAGTGCCTCCAGAGTTGCTAGGCTTAATCTTAATCCTCTCTGACTATTACCTCTCCTCACTGGTCTCATGCTGGTCTTCCTGTGCAGCTCCTCCTCACACTAGCTTATGAACCCCGACACCAGCCATGTGTCCCAGAACACGGCAGTCTCTTTGGTGACTCTGCACCTCCTTGAATACACTTTCTCCCTTAGTTCTTCCCCGAGCGCTGCCTCTCCTGAGCCCACAGCTGAACGACGCGCCCTCTCTAATCCACGTGTTCATCTCTAGGAACAAGATGGCCTGAACTCATGTTTTGGTTTGTAATGCTGAAAGCTTTGTATGGGCCAAACCATCTTTCAGCCGTCTCTGAATTGCTAGAGTCCACCAAAACACCAGGCAAACAAAAGGCACCTATAGACATCTACAGAAATAACTAAGGAATCCAAGACAGTCCTTTCACACATCAGGCGATCGGAGGCCAACTATATTATCTTAGTTTTATAAGTAGCTTTAGAAATTCACCTGTAAGCTATCAGTAAGAGGTTAAGACAAGGAACTGAATACCTGTGACACCTTAAAATACCAGATCATGATTCTAACCTCACTCTCTGATAGCAAAGGGAATAACATCTTCATAACAACCAAAGAAGAATACTCTTCCTGACATACTTCTACAAGGCCTCCTCGTGTTAAGTTCTACATTGTTTCCTACACATCACCAATGCTCCCAGGCGTCTATTCTGTATCTGGAAAAGAACTCTATCCTCAAGTCCAGTAGCCCAAGCCTGCAGAAACTTAACTTCTATGCTCTATAAATGACCATTAATCAAGTCAACAAATTTACAACAAACAGGCAGCAAGCAAAAACGAGCCCAAATTCTGGTCACACTGACATGCGGCTAGCCTTTACTGTCAGAGGCCACAGTAAATCTTCCCTCCCTCATCTCTGCACCGTGCAGTTCTCTGGAGGGTGAGATCAGGCCAGCGTCAGATTTAAGTGTTCGGGTAACGGGGCACAAAAATGCGCTAAGGTGCTGTTAGCACCTCTGAGGGCTGAGTTGGCTGGTGACCGCATGCTAGTGAAGCATGGATACTCGGAATCCTACTGCACTCTCACTGGAAATCAGCCACCACTGTATGTGCTAGATTATTCCACAACCAGATACATTCACTTCATAAAGCAGATGGGGGAAGAAAAAAAAAAAAAAAGATGACTCTGTGGCTCTAAAGAAACTCACCTGGTCTCTTGTTTCAGCTTCCTGAATCTGAATTCCTTGTAACTGTTTTTCATAATTGGAACACATATCACAACGTCTACCAAGCTTATTTCCAGCATTATGTACCTGAAGGGCACCAAAATTACCACTTATCAGGCAAAACAAAATAATTCTATGTCTCATACTCAAGGAACAAATGCTTCAGAGATTGACAAGAAGAAATTACAATACAAAGTCAGATTCTAAAAGTCATAACCTCTAGTACAAGTATGGTAGGAAAACAAGGGACACAACGTAGCACCAAGGGCCACAGAACACCACATTTGAGGAACACACAAAGCAAGCAAGAGGTGCTACATCAGGCACTCAGTACCACCTAACCAGTAGAAAGAAAAGAAAAGGCAGTGTCGATTCCCCCATCACCAACTCCAGGGACACACTGGGTATGAAAACAGGAAGCAGCATGTTCTTTACGGTCCTGCACGGCTCAAGGACAACTTACTTAGGTTAGGCAGGCTGCTCCACTTACTCACTGAGAGCTTCTTTAAAGAGAAGGAGCCCTGAGTAAGGGAAAGCACTGACATTGGAGGACCTACATTCTAACGCAGGTTTTGCTCTCTGAGCCAGTTTCTTCTCTGTAACTGGGGACAGTTGTGACCTGATTGCCTCGTTATGATCATAAAGCTCAAAGAGACCAGGTATGTGAGAGGCGTGGGAATCTGTAAAGCAGTGTACAAATGCAGCTTACATTCTTAACACCTAATCTTTTAAGTTTGAAAATACTTTGAGAAAGACTGCCCTTTTTCAAGGCTGCCTTTTTTCGCTCCCATGTTTCTCCGTCCGCCTTAAACCCACTTTCTGTCTCAGGTGCTTAACCACTTCTGCAATTTAGAACTAAAGAAAAAAAAGGGTACCTAAGTGGATCATGTATACACTCAGCTTCAGTAAACTGAAATTCAGGCTGCTCTCACTGTGATCTCGCTAACACCATGGCTAGCCAGCTTCCTGTGACAGTTACATAGAAGAGATAAAGCAGACTTGACCAAGGGCAGCTATGTGCTAATACATACTTGCTGGCACGCAGGCCTGTGCTGACTCCAGAAACCATCTACTGAATCAACAGTGCACACCAGAGCTACCTAATTCCTCCAGAGTGAAAAGAGAGCAAGCTGTGGTCACACACACCTACACTCCCAGCGCTGGAGAGGTGCAGGCAGGAGGACCCAGAGTCATCCTCTGAGTCTCAAGGTCATCTTCACTATACAGTAAGTTGGAGGCTAGCTTTGGGCTACATGAAACTTGGTCTCAGAACAAAAGAGAACAAAAGAAAAGGTCTGGATAACTCACCTCTTTCTGCAGGAGATTCCACTCCGTCTCACTCACTAAGCGGTAACCACTGGGAGACACATATGCGCTCTCCACACCCTGGGCCACACTGGAGAGGAGGGATGCCGTCTCCTCCTGCTCAGGCGTCATCGCCTTAATTGCTCTTTCTTGATCTTTGGTTAACATAAATCCACTTGGCATCTGCAGTGACCCAAGTGACACAGTATCAAAGTTCTCAGACACAGAATCTGCTCCAACCAGTGGTCCAAAATCCGACTCATCCAAATTTCCAGCAGATTTTGCTTTGTAGTTATAGCCTAAAGCTTTGGGTTGCAATGAGCTTGAGGTCCCCAAGCTGTCTGTAGACTGAGCTCTCCGGAGCCCATCCTTAAACATGTCATTGTCCGATTTACTGAATGGATCTCCAGATGGTAACAGCAAGTCTGCATCTAAGGAATGGACTGACCCATGGGTGCTGTCCAAATGCTCCTGAAATGTGAACATATATATTTTCTAGTTAGATAACTCTTTGAAACCCCAAGGGAAAAAAGCTACCATATACTATACTATATATAGTATAATATATAGATGGTATAGATAGATCTATATGTATATATAGATATTATTTTAGTTGTTGTTCTTTCTTTCTTCTTTCCTTCCTTCCTTTCTTTCTTTCTTTCTTTCTTTCTTTCTTTCTTTCTTTCTTTCTTGTTTTTCTGTGTAGCCTTGGGTGTCCTGGACTCACTTTATAGAACAGCCTGGCCTCGAACTCAGAGATCTGCCTGCCTCTGCCTCCTAGAGTGCTGGGATTACAGATATGTGCCAGCTTGCCCATCTTTGTTTTTCAAGACAAGGTTTCTCTGTATAGTCCTGGCTGTCCCAGGGCTCACTCTATAGACCAGGCTGGGCTCGAATTCAGAGATCCACCTGCCTGAGCCTCCAAGTACTGAGATTAAAGGCATTTGCCACCATGCCCTGTGGGAAAGATTAAGCTTTGTCACAGGTGGAAGCAGTCTTGGCGGGCTTTACCCTTGGGGCACCCCATGAATACCTTGTGATAGACTGAGAGGAGCCATCCTGGACCTGGAATTCAGGAAGCAGACCTGGGAACCCCACCTGGGCTATTGTTTTCCTAATGGACCCTCAATGGGAGAAGGAGACCGCCCTTCCCATGTGACTCAGGAAGGTGAGGAAGAGAAAAACAACAGATTCAGCCAGAGGTTGGAGAGCATGGGGAGAAAGCGAACCGGCTGGACTATCACGCGGGCCAGAGAGACACCTAAGGACTCCTCCCGTGGAACGGATACCAGAAGGTTCACTCTTTTGTCCCTTTAACTTTTTTTTCCTTCTTGTATAAGCTAGTTCGGTTGTATAATAAAGTTTAATTGTTAAGAAACAGAGCCAACAATGCCCAGCCTATTTTGCAAACATTACACATAATAATCAATTTGCTACCTTCACATAATCACTGAACAACCATTTATCAAATAAATTTCTTTTGTATATTGGCATTACTCAGGCACAAGTTAGATGTGTGAACAGAATACAACTTCTAAATATATACACACACACATACATACATACACACACACACACACACACACACACACAGGCTTTTTGAGACAGGGTTTCTTTGTGTAACAGCTCTGGCTGTCCTGGACTCACTCTGTAGAACAGGCTGGCTTTGAACTCACGGTGCTCCACCTTTTCTGCCTCCCAAGTGCTGGGATTAAAGGCGTGCACCACTACACCCGGCGCACAACTTTTAATTTTAAGACATACACAGTTTCTTGAGAATTTAAGCAAGTAAACAGGCTCTTATGATGCTGTACATAGCTATGCAAGTCAGAGATGAATGACCTCCATGTTCTGGACCTCAAGAAACATCTTGACTGAGAAATGAGTTGGCAAACATCACCTGCTAGTATCAGATACGTTAAGTGTGAAGTGTCAGCTGAAGACCCAAGTACAGACATTCACAAGACAGACAGACACAGAAGTCTTTGGACAGACAATTGTAAATAAACATTATATGAAGATAACTAAATGCAATTTTAATCCCAGCACTTGGAAGGGAGCAGTATGCAGATCTCTGGTCTACGTAGAGAATTATAGAACAGCCAGCCAGGGCTAAATAGAATTGAGACTCTTGTTTCCAAAAAAAATGAAAGGTAACTAAAGGTGAACAGCAAATCCTACAGCGTAACAGAAGGAGGTCAAGGGCAGTGTGAATAAGAAATACCAGGACGGGTGGTCTGAACAAAGGAGGGCGTGGTCACAGCAGGAAGAAAAGCAGGAGGTCATACGGGGAGCCGCGTTTCAAGCAAGGTGTAACATTAAATGCAAAGCACAGGTAAGAAACCAAAAATTCAGTGAACATCACATGACTCCATCTATGAGAAATGCACAGAACACAACGACATAGCAGAGTGACTGCACGAGGCTGGGGAAGAGGCAGAGTAGGGTTGTGTAGGGTTGACAGAAAAGCCTTCAAACTAGAGACAGGTAGTAACTGCGTATCACTGAACATGTGGTCATTCTATGCTGCAAATGCACATTTTATGCATTTACTCATATCAACTGTAGAAAAATGCACAAGAGATAAAGGCAGACTGGTAGGCTACTGTACAAAGCAACATATTTATATTATCTTTGGAAAAGAACATTAAAAACAAAAAAACAAAAAACAGAATGGCGCGTGCCTGCACGCAGAGACAGTTGCCTCTGGGTGGTCAGAACACTGTTTTTATACACCCTTCCCGCACTTCACAAATGCTTCATAATATTTTCCTACTACTTTCACAGTGAAAAAGCATATTCTACGTACCAAAATAAAGATGTTTCAAAGACCTCAACATAAAACCAGACACTCTAAATCTGTTAGAAGAAAAAGTGAGGAAGAGCCTGGAACTCACTGGCACAGGAGACAGCTTCCTGAACAGAACACCAACAGCTGAGGCTCTAAGATCAGCAATTAATAAAAGGGCCCTCATGAAACTGAAAAGCTTCTGTAAGGCAAAGGACACTGTCAACAGAACAAAACAACAGCCTACAGACTGGGGAAAGATCTTCAACCATATATCCAACAAAGGGCTAATATCCAAAATACCACCAAGCCAAATAAACCAATTAAGAAATGAAGTTCAGAGCCAAACAGAGAATTCTCAACAAGAGGAACATGGAATGGCTCAGAAACACTTAAATGCTCAATGTCCTTAGTCATCAGGGAAATGTGCAAATCAAAACTGCGAGGCTCTGAGATTCCATCTTACACCCATCAGAGTGGCTAAGATCAAAACCTCAAGTGACAGCACATGCTGGCGAGAATGTGAAGAGAGGGGAACACTCCTCCATTGCTGGTGAGAGTGAAAACTTGTACAACCACTTTGGAAATCAATCTGGCGCTTTCTCTGAAAATGGGGAATAGGTCTACCTCAGCTACACCACTCCTGGGCATAGACCTGAAAGATGCTCCAGCACACAACAAGGACACTTGTTCAGCCATGTTCATGGCAGCCTTGTTCATATAGCCAGAACCTGGAGACAACCTAGATTCCCTCAGTAGAAGAATGGATGAAGAAACTGTGCTACAGCTTACACAGTGGAACGCTGCTCAGCTGTTAAAAACAAGGACAGCTTGAAATGTGCAGGAGAATGGATGGAACTACAAGTGATCATCCTGAGTGAGGTAACCCAGACCCAGAAAGACACACATGGTATATACTTACTTATAAGTGGATTATTTGCCCAACATAGATGTTCTCTAGAGACTCCACCCAGCGGGGGATGCGGGGGACTCCACTCAGCAGGGGGACCTGCACAAACTGTTGCACCACCAAGGACAACGCATGCAGTAAACCTAGACCCCCTGCTCAGATCTAGCCAATGGGCAGCTCATTCTCCACAGTTGTGGGGAAAGCAGGGACTGCCTCTGACATGCCCCCAACTTGATCACTTCCCCTGGGTAGGGTGGCCCAGAGACACACAGAAAAGGGGAAGCAGGCTATCCTGATGAGACCTGACAGGCTGCGGTCATACCGTGGGGGAGGAGGTCCCCTCTGTCAGAGGTCTAGGGGAGGGGAATAGGCAAAAGAGGGAGGGAGGGAACGGTAGGATACAAGTGAGGGGATAACAATCAGGATATAATCTGAATAAATTATATATATATAATGATGAGTCAAGAGTCATTTGGGAAGAGGGACCCTCAACTTAAAAAAAGTCCCACCAGAGCATTTGCCTGCGGGCAAGTTTGTGGGATATTTTATGAATTAATTGATGCCCAAGGGGCCAATGCACTGTGGACTGTTTCAGCCCTGGGAAGGTTGTCCTGGGTGTGTAATAAAGCAGGAGGAGTAACCCTGAGGAGCAAGCAGGGCCATGCCCCTCCATCCCTCCATGTTTGCTGTTCTCCCCAAGTTACTTTTGGTCGTGGTGTTTAACCACAATAACCGACACCATCACTAAATATAAGGTAAATGACTGACGTAGAAACAAACGAAAAGTTAGGACATTATGTACAACATTTCTGAGATATTCTGAGTCTTGGGCTCCAAAAAGCATCTCACCTCAGCCTCACCACCCAGCGTATGGAGTAACTGTAGTCACAGACTCACTGTACCTCCT
>OU015755.1:99483981-99498140 GCA_907169655.1 Acomys percivali | reverse complement strand
TGTCCTGTGCTGTGTGACGTCATCATCACTGATCTTGGTAATAGACCAGCCCTGTGCTGTCTGACGTCATCATCACGGATCTTTGTAATAGACCTGCCCTGTGCTGTGTGACATCATCGTCACTGATCTTCATAATAGACCTGCCCTGTGCTGTCTGATGTCATTGTCACTGATCTTGGTAATAGACCAGCCCTGTGCTGTGTAACATCATCATCACTGATCTTGGTAATAGACCAGCCCTGTGCTGTGTAACATCATCATCACTGATCTTCGTAATAGACCTTCCCTGTGCTATGTGACGTCATCATCACTGATCTTCATAACAGACCTGCCCTGTGCTGTCTGACAGGAAAACCCAGAGACAGTTCAGAGTGGAGCTTTCAATTCTCATTGAAGCTCCACTCTCAAATCCATGCTCTTTGACACTGGACTATGGCTCCCAAAAGAAATACAACATATAACTATGTGAACATGTAAGAAAATATTATTTCTGAGATTTTTTACTAAAACCTAAGGTTCTAAATTGAGACAAATTCTATAATGTCTTTATAAAATAGCTTCCTTTAAATACAGTCTTGAAAGATCACCTAACAGGTACTACTGGTAGCCCATTAAATTCTACTCTTTTTTTTTTTTTTTTTTTAAAGATTTCTTTATTTATTATGTATACAGTGCTCTGCCTGCATGTACACCTGCAGGTCAAAAGAGGGCGGCAGATCACATCATAGATGGTTGTGAGCCACCTTGTGGTTGCTGGGAATTGAACTCATGACCTCTGGAAGAGCAGACAGTGCTCTTAACCTCTGAACCATCTCTCCAGCCCTGCTATTCTTATTTTTAAAGATTTACTTGTTTTATTTTAAATATGTTTTGAATGTCCCTGCAAGTGCGCACTGCGGTGTGTGGCACCTGTGGCCTGCAGAGGTGAGAAGAGGGTGGCGACGCCCCTGGAGCTGCAGTTGCAGGCAGCTGTGGGCCACTGTGGTGCTGGGCCTGGCCCAGATCCCTACACAGGAAACAAGCGCTCTCAACCACTGCGCCGTCTCCTCAGACCTAATCTTTATTCATTCTTCCTTACTAACAAAACCAACCTTTGGGAATTTACAATGCCATGTAAACATGACACTTGGAGCTGAGTGAGCAGCTTAGTGGGGTCACTTGCCTCACAGCATAAAACTGAACAGAGAGACTTTAAAAGCACATTTCAATTTCCTGACAGTTAAAGGTGACTACATACTTGGCCAACAAAGTCTGAGTAAAACGTAGCATGAAGGTCTCTGGAAATACTGTCCCTTGCTAATGTAGACTAGAGGAGCACAAACATTTTCATGAAGCAAAGCTTACATTTTAATGGACGTGTTAGCTACACAGAAGCACACAGCTAGGAGAGTCGGGGGTATGCGTAGGGTGACAGGCCTGTCCAGACCACCTCTGACCTACCCTCAGATAGACTTGATGATTCTTATGAGAAAAAATAATTCTTATAAAGATAAAGCAATATAGTCAGACTTATGACTGAGATTAGAGTAGCCCGTAGTGAGAGCTACAGACTCAGAAACAGGTAGCCTTGTTTGCTGCCTCTCAAAGAATATTACGGGTTTTGTTTTGTTTTGTTTTGTTTTAAAAAGCAAACGCTACTTGATATAGGGCAATTACTATCAGTTCACACTTGTACATCTGAACTAATTCCAAGATCCCAAAGGTTGATGTACTGGTAATACCTTATTTCATTCTCAAAAATGGAAGCCGCAATGCAACACTGTGCCAAGAGGACAGAAGCCGCGCACACTGTACACGCCCTTCAGACCAGGGTCACAGGCAGGACGCCCCTAAAGCCATCCTAGCCTCAAGGACACTCTTGCCCACCAAACAAAGATTTCACATACACATAGGCATTATATTTAAAATCTAAACAAATAAAACTCCGTGTTTAAAGCCTGCTTTAAATCTCACAAGTAACTACAACCCTGATTTAATACATTATCTAAGTCTTCATTAAAGACACTAGTCATGTGCCTATCACAACACCTCTGCTTTCCCTTCCACCTGACATCTTGAAGATGACACTACATAAAGCCACAAATAAACACAAAATTCTTTTTTGGGGAAGGGGGGCTTTTGTTTTTGTTTGTTGTTTGTTTGTGGGGTTTTTTGTTGGGAGGAGGGTTTTAAGACAGAGTTTCTCAGAGCTTCTCTTTAGCCCTGGCTGTCCTGGAACTCGCTCTGTAGACCAGGCTGGCCTCGAACTCACAGAGAGCTGCCTGCCTCTGCCTCCCGAGTGCTGGGATTACAGGTGTGCGCCATGACTGTCTGGTCATCGTGGCCACAAAATGCATTTTAAAGCCAACAGAATTTGTTGATCTTAGAAAGTCTGAAGCCTGATCTTCATCTTTACCTTTCATTACAGCCTGAAGTGAAGCAACTTCTTCTCTCCACTGCCTTTTCACTTCATCTATAGCTTCTTGCTTAGTATTTTCAGAGACTGTGGCAATTGCCTTAATATTCTCCATCTCTGCCTGGGCCTCCCACAGCTGTGTCCGAAGGTGACCCAAATCATCCTGTGCGGCTTGCAACACTGCATTTTGCCTCTTCAGATCCTCTGGGGGAAAAGTAAAAGATTTTTCCATTAATGTGTATACTTTATCAGATCCAAAAGAAATGAAGAAATTAAATTTTTAAATGATAATATAAATTATGAAGCCATTGTAAAAGAAATATGAAGTATGCTGGGTTTCAGAATCAAAGCATTTAAACTAATAACACACTGGGGAGGTCACAGTTCTGCTGCTATATTTAGGCTTTTAACACTCACTAAATGAACACAATCAAAAATTTTTATGTGTATGGGGTTTTTAACTACATGTATATGTATCCTGTGCATCAGATTCCCAAGCCTGTAGTTACACATGGTTAGTGGGCATGTAGGTTCTGGGAATTGAACATGGGTCCTTTACAAGAACAGTAAGAGCCCTTAGCCACTGAGCTATCTCGTCAGCCCCAATAATCAAATTATTTAACTACTCAGGTGTAGGTATCCAAATCTACAAAATGGAGATTAAAGATGGTCACATCACAGGGCTGCAGCAACGACAAAACGATGTGCTGTGGATGCCTGCGAGCATGGTAACTTTTAAGAGTGAGCCTTCAAGACATTCTCAATGAAAGAAAGCCATGCTACATATAATTAGAGTTCATAAGCTATAATTACTTTCTCAGTCAGTCAGTCACCTTTTTTGTTTTTGTTTTTTTGAGACAGGTTTTCTCCGTGTAATAGCCCTGGCTGTCCTGGACTCGCTTTATAACGGGCTGGCCTCAAACTCGCAGAGATCCACCTGCCTCTGAGTGCTGGAATTAAAGGCGTGCGCCCCACACCTGGCTCTTAGTCATGCTTTATAATCCCTTAATATTAAGTTGATATCACATGCACACCACATGACTTAAGCCTACACAGGACATATAGTTGGTCATGACTTTTTAAAAAGATGGATGTATAAGTCAAAAATGCAGTTTAGTGGTACAGCACTTGCCTAGTATGTACAAAACCCTGGGTCTGGTCCCTAACACTGCAAAGAAAACAAAGATAAAGCCTATTATCTCTATATGGGGATATATCTAGTGTCTCTGACTGCCAACTCTCACTATTCCATTTATTTAAAAAAAGACCATGACTGTCATGAACACAGTATGTTCAATTTTAAATCTATACTTCCTTATGTGTAGGAAGTTTGAATATCTTTCCATATATTGATGAGTGACCAGAATTTCCTTAGGTTTCCCTCCCTCCCTCCCTCCCTCCCTCCCTCCCTCCCTCCCTCCCTCCTCAGTCTCTCGCAATGTAACATAAGCTGGCTGCAAACTCTCAGGTCTTCTACCTCAGCCTCCTCAGTAACAGGATTTCGGGTGTATACCACCATAGTCTTTCTGCTTATCTGTTTCTAATGCAGAGTTTCCCTCCTGACTTAAGAAGTGCACTGTGGTGGGTAATCTTCAGTGTTGACTAGGTAATGTGCATCACAGAGGAGGAAAACCTACGGTCGTGTATGACCCGCGTTTCCAGAGAGGTTTAACTGAACAAGGAAGGCCCATCCTGAATATGGGCGTGAACACCCCATGGGATGGGGTCCTGGACTAACTTTAAAAAGTGAGCCAGCCAAGCATCAGCACCATCCCCTCTGCTCCCCTGGCCGCAGCTCCACCTAGCCACGTCACGCACCTGCCGCCATGTCCTCCCTGACATGGGTCCACCGCATCTCCTCCAACCACGCTGGGTATTTTGTCATAGCCACAGGAAAACTAGTAAGAGTAATTGTACTGAGAGTGGGCACGTTGCTGTTATAAATTGACTACATGGTTCATAGGTGTTTGAAACTGGCTCATAGCAGAGATATGTAAGAACTTCTGAGCTGTGAAACAAAGAAGCCTCTGAATCCTATAAATAGAGTCAAGTGGTTCATTCTGATGGAATGTGGAAAACCAGAATTCAACAGAAAGCAAGACAGAAAAGACAGTACTCATGAGGTCTGGAAAGGAACAACTCATGCTTAGGTTAAAAACCATTTCTATTAGGGTAATGTTGGGATCCAGCCACTGCTCAGGCCACATCTCTGTAACAGCCATTCTCTCACAGATAATAAAAGGCACACTTACTGAGACACAGAATCCCTAGCTAACAGACTTCCAGGAGCCAGAACCTCTCAACTGGTAAAGTGAGTTTACATCAAAGCAGGTGTGGCGGCCACACGCCCTGCTCCCTGTTGAGTCCCTGACTCAACAATGAGAATAAGAATAAGGCTACAGGGCTGCAGAGATGGCTCAGAGGTCATGAGTTCAATTCCCAGCAACCACATGATGGCTCACAACCATCTATAATGTGATCTAATGTCCTCTTCTGTCATCCAGGCAGAGTGCTGTATAAAAAAATAAATAATTAACACTTTTTTTAAAAAGGAGGCGGCGGCAGCGGCAGGCTGGTACTGTGAAATACTCAGCAAGCACCAGCAGAGACTCTCATCTCTGCCGCAGGTGCACACTATGATTCCTCTCTCTGAAGACCTTGCAATGCTGTCCGTCTCTGGTGCAGGGGCCCGAATTCTACCTGGGAGGCCACACTATGTGTTAATAGCTTTTAATTAACTCTTTACTCCTCAGTAATCCATCTTGATGTACCTTTTGACAGTCCCCCAAAAATTTTCCCAATATTCATATTATATCCTAGTAAAAAGTCTAATCCAGCTGGGCATGGTGGCACAGGTCTTTAATCCCAGCACTCAGGGAGCCACACCTGCCTTGTTTACTAGTTTTACGTGTTTTTCTTATTTATCTTTTTTTAAGATTTATTTATTTATTATTGTGTATACAGTGCTCAATCTACATATACACCTGCACTCTAGAAGAAGACATCAGCTCTCATTATAGATGGTCGTGAGCCACCATGTGGTTGCTGGGAATTCAACTCAGGACCTCCGGAAGAGCAGACAGTGCTTTTAACCTCTGAGCCATCTCTCTCCAGCCCCATCTACTTTCTTAATAGTTTTAATTTTTTAAATATTCCTTGTTTCCTTGTTTCAGATCCATTTCTAAGTGAGCATATGGCACTGGATCATGTACAACTTCCTACACCAGGCTCTCACAGCTGAGGCTGTAAAAGCATCAGAACACTGAACGTGTCCTCTTGGTCAGCACTGGAAACCCCGAGCCCCGCGCCCCTCATTTCCCTGCACAGCCTCTCTTCTGCAGAGTCACGAGAATAGGGTCCTACCCACACCCTAGACTAAGGATTTCTAAGAACAAATACTGCTGCAGTGTTAAGTGCTTTTTTTGAAGCTGGTTAAAGGAAGAAGGTGCAATAAAAATACCTTCAAGTTTAATAGAAAAATCAAGACAACTTTCCTAAATTTTGTAATATTCCCTACTAAAGTCAGCTTGAAAAAAAAATGTGCAAAGCAGGGCCGTGGTGGTGCACATCTTTAATCCCAGCGCTCAGGAGGCAGAGGCAAATGGGTCGCTGTGAGTTCGAGGCCAGCCTGGTCTACAAATGCAAATCCAGGACAGCCAAGGCTACACAGAGAAACCCTGACTCAAAAACCAAAAAAAAGAAAAAAATGAGCACTAAGACAAAAACAGGCAGTGAGAGAGTCAGGAAGCAGCGTGGCGTCTTTATTAGTAGTCCTCATTATTGTCTGCGTTTGCAACTCAGTGATAGTCCAAAGACGCAAGCCCAGCAACTACAGAAGCAGCAAAACGGTCCCTTCGGGGGGGGGGGGGGGGGGGGGGGGAATAGTTTGGACTCATGTGTCACCTTGACCTATTTTACAGAAAGGCAAAGGCTGCTGAGCGCTCCATTATATACTGTTTGTGCCTGTGACAGTCACAAAGCCTGGCTTCCACCTTCTTGGCAGGTACAATAACATAACCTGCTGCTTGAGAAGAAAGTTTTAAATTTGATTTTTATTATGATACAGGCAAGTGTCCAGGATAGAAACTAAATAATCAACTGGGTTGTGGTGGTGCACATCTTTAGTCCATTATTTGGGAGGCAGAGGCAAGTGGATCTGTGAGTTCGAGGCCAGCCTGGTCTACAGAGCGAGTTCCAGGACAGCCAAGGCTATACAGAGAAACCCTTTCTCAAAACAACAACAACAAAAATCTAAATAATCAACACTGATGTCTTATACATATGTTGCCTTTAAGAAGGCCACCATGAAGTGTCAAAAAGGATCATAGAACTCCTTCTGTTATTTCTTTTAATCACTTACTTAATTTGTATTAGGTGCATTGGTTGAGGGCATTAGATCCCTTGAACTGGAATTACAGAGTAATGCGGGTGCTGGGAACTGAACCCGGGTCCTTTGGAAAAACAGATAGTGCTCTTAACCACTGAGTCATCTCTCCAGCCCCTCCTTCCGTTATTTTGTAAAAAGCTGCCTCAACGTTCTCTATGGTCAGCTTAAATTTGTTAACAATTTCAGATAATAAAGTACAGCTAACTGAAGTAATTTTAACATAGCGAGCTGTTTAATTCAGAGATATAAAACTGATATCATGTCAGAAGTAGGAGGCTGTGGGCCAGTGAGATGATGGCTCAGTGGGTAAAAGCCCCTGACCCCATGCCTGATGACCTAAACTTGACCCTAAAACCTAAGAAAAGGCCGGAACAAAGACTTAACTCAACAAAGTTGTCCTCTGACCACCACATGCGTGCGTGCTCTAGCACATACACCCACTCCCACACACATAATACAAAAGGAAAGGAAGGCCCACACCAAGTCTGAGCAGTGTGGGAGAGCTGGCCCCACACCTTGCCTGAGCAGCACAGGAGAGCTGACCCTGGGGTTGGGGGCACAGATGAGCCCCTAGCGTGAGTGCAGACCAGGAGAGCTGGCTCCACACTCTCTGGTTGTGTGGTGATGTGGGCACTAGAGAGCTGGCTCCATCTCTTGCCTGGCAGTGTGGAAGGGCTGGCCTCTACATGTGAGAGCAGGAAGGCTGGCCTCTACATGTGAGAGCAGGAAGGCTGGCCTCTAGACGTGAGAGCAGGAGGGCTGGCCTCTAGACGTGAGAGCAGGAAGGCTGGCCTCTAGATGTGACAGTAGGAAGGCTGGCCTCTAGATGTGAGAGCAGGAGGGCTGGCCTCTAGACGTGAGAGCAGGAAGGCTGGCTTCTAGATGTGAGAGCAGGAGGGCTGGCCTCTAGATGTGAGAGCAGGAAGGCTGGCCTCTAGACGTGAGGGCAGGAAGGCTGGCCTCTAGACGTGAGAGCAGGAAGGCTGGCCTCTAGATGTGAGAGCAGGAGGGCTGGCCTCTACATGTGAGAGCAGGAAGGCTGGCCTCTAGACGTGAGAGCAGGAGGGCTGGCCTCTAGATGTGACAGCAGGAAGGCTGGCCTCTAGATGTGAGAGCAGGAGGGCTGGCCTCTAGACGTGAGAGCAGGAAGGCTGGCTTCTAGATGTGAGAGCAGGAGAGCGGGCCCTGGTCTTCGCTGACTGCAGCAATCGGAAGAGCTCCCTACTCCTCACCTGGGAAGCACAGTAGAGCTCGCCCTGGTGGCGGGGACATAGGTAAAGTAGCCTCGAGGGTGTGAGAGCAGAAGAGCTATCCCTGCCTCTCTCCTGAGCAGTCCTGGAGAGCTGGCCTGGAGGGTGTGAGTGTGAGAGAGCTGTCAGGCTGACCAGCTCAGCTACCACCCACGCCCAGATCCAGGGCTTTGAGGTGGCTCAACCCAACACCTACCCAATCTATGACCTGCTGGAGCAGATGAAGGGGCTGATCCTACAGAACCAAAGCTGCACGGTCTCCATGACACGGAGCAAATATAGGATAGCGGACAGGAGTCCCAGTGACGATCCAGTATTGACAGTGTGGCAGTGGTCAGCGGCCTTAAGCCAGACCAACAACTCACTGTAATGAGCAGTTGCAAGAAAAGCTATTTGAACAATGGGGTGTACTGTGCGACACACCATGACACACCACAGCTTCCACAGCAAGATTATGTTGTTGTTTTATTTTGTTTGTTTGTTTCCTTTATGGGGTGGTTGCAAGGGCAGAGAGAGGATATGGATGACAGTGAGATGAGTGGGATTGGGGTACATAATGTGAAATTCACAAAGAAGCAATAAAAAGTTAAAAAGAAAAAGGAAGGAAAGGAAGAAAGGAAAGAGAAGGAGGTGCTCTTAATTTTGTTGTTTTTCCTACAAAATTTTATAGAAAATAATTTCAAGAAAAAAGGAAAAACCTAAAAGCTTTATGTGAGAACAGAGAGAAATGGAAAACCAATCAAATAAGCGTTTAAAACTAACGTCAAGGGGCTAGAGAGAAAGCTCAGTGGTCATGAGCACTGCCAAAGCACTCAGGTTCAAATCCCAGCACCCACATGGCAGCTCACAACTGTCTATAACTCCAGTTCTAGTAGATCTGACACCCTCACACCAAGTCACACAAAATTAAGTTAAATTAAATTATTTTTTTAAAAACTGACTTCAGTTTATTGAATAAAGAAAAACTAGGAGCCGGGCAGTAGTGGCGCACACCTTTAATCCCAGCACTCAAGAGGCAGAAGCAGGTGGATTGCTGTGAGTTCAAGGCCAGCCTGGTCTACAAAATGAGTCCAGAACAGCCAAGGCTACACAGAGAAACCCTGTCCCAAAAAAACAAAAACAAACAAAAAAACAAAAAAAGAAAAACTAGGACACAGGTTCAATTCCCAGCACCCACATGGCAGCTCACAACTGTCAGTTCACTGCAGTCCCAGGGGATCCTATGCTCTCTTCCGGCCTCCGTGGGCACCAGATACACACAGTACACAGACATATAAGCAGACAAAATACCCATACACTAATTAATTAAAGTTTAAAAAAAACAGGCAACCTGAAGAGACTGTAGACAATGACCAACATATTAGTGTGAGAAAGGAGAAGAGATGGATAAACCATGACCATTGGGTTTGAATTTAGCATCAGAGGAAACACTACAAGGACTTTACATATATGCATTAAATGTATTACCACGTCATCGTGACACCACATCATTGCTCAGAGTTTAAGGTGGTATCTTGTCAACTGAAGGCAGAAGTAAACTTTAAAAGAAAGACTGGAATACCTCAAGAATAAAGTGTTGTGCATCAGAGAAAGGGCAGGGTACGGTGCTTAACAAGTTTGCATGAGGATGCATGAAAGAACCATGGACTGGGAATGCAGCTCCCAGGATGTGTGCCTGACATGTACATGGCCCTGGGCGCAATCTCTAGCAACATTTAAACCAAGCATGGTATTGAATATCTATATTGCCAGTACTTGGAAGATAGAGGCAGGGGGTTAGGAAAAGTCAGCCTGAGCTACAGAAAACCCTATCTACAGCAAGGGATGAGAAGGAGAAGGAGGGAAAAGAAGAAAGAAAAGGGAGGGGAGGGGAGGAGGGGCAGGACAATGAGAAGCAGGAGGAGAAGGTGGGGAAGGGGAGTACTAGATTAAATCATGCCGCCATGCCCGCTTATATGTATGTTTTGGCTACAAAACACGGACAGGATTATTTTTTAAAGACTTTAGGAGTTTAGACTACAGCCCAGCACGCAGGAGGCCTGGGTTCAAGCTGGAGGCACCAGCTAACAACCAAGCACGCAGGAGATGAAGGACAGAGGCCAGAGCATCAGGGTCACCCACAGCTAGGTAGCCAGTTTACAGCTAGACTGAGATGTACAGGATTCTATCTCAATAAATTTTCAATTAAAAAATACAAACGCTATTGTTTTTAGGTTAGAGGTTCTCCAAGTGTGCTACCTAAACTGTTGATAACAATGTCACCTAGTAACTTGCTAAAAACGCAAACTGTGGGTCCCAGAGTCCTAGTCAATCGGGGACTTTGAAGCTGAGTTACTTTGGAACCAGCCATGTAAACCACCAGCCTCATCACAGCTCTCACCGAAATACAGTGTATCCCACACAGCAGGTACTTAACAGCAGGCACTGAGAGAACAACTGAACAGTTGTTTGGTAAATTCCATGAAATGTCAGTTTCTATACAACAGAACCAGGAACTATACCTCAAGTATTAGGAGCAGCACCTACAACTAAGACGAGGATGTCAGAACACATACAAGCCTTAATGGTGTGTTTTCACTTGCTCCCCAACTCCACTGAGAACCCTAGATCCAAAAAGCATTATTTTTATTATATCAAACACACACACACACACACACACACACACACACGGTTTATTCGATGATGAACAAACACTGTACTATTAGAAACTTAACACTGAACACAACTTTGGCAGGGGAGTCGGAGAAGAGACTTGCAAACTTACCCTCTTTAGCCAAATACAACTCCTTAAATTTTGCTCGCTTTTGATTAAATTCTTGCTCAAGCTGCTGCTGTGCACGTAAAAATTCTGCATTAATTTTTTCCAATTCTGCTACCCGTTGTTGAAGAGAAACTGGAAAAAGAAATACTAGTTAACAAGTAATAAATTTGTTTATATATAAGTTACAAGAATAAACTAGTCATCCAGCTACATACTTGCTATACATCAAAGTAGTAGGGAAGTTGAAATCCATTTTATTCTAGGAAACTGTAATTTTTTTAAAAAGTCAAACCCTTCTATTAGACTTTGATACACATGCTGTGAATGAGTCATATAATGAAACAGAATTACAGAGAACAAGGCCCATTTCAATACAAGAGCTCCTAACATTCCTGTGTACACTGACAGAATGTTTTTGGTTTGGCTTGGGTTTGTTGTTGTTTTGGCTTGTTTGGCTTGGTTTAGTTTGGTTTTGATTTTTCAAGACAGGGTTTCTCTGTGTAACCTTGGCCATCCTGGACTTGCTTCAAGGACCACCAGGCTGGCCTCAATCAAACTCACGGAGATCTGCCTGCCTCTGCCTCCCAAAGTGCTGGGACTACAGGTATGCACCACCTCATCCAGCTTTATACTGACTGTTAATCCATGGTTGAAACTGTTAAATATTGAGCTAGCTATTTATCCCACAGCTAACCCCACTGTCATAGCAGCTACTTCCTGTTTCTTTCTTATTAACAAAATCTAATGGGCTCCCTTGCTAGGCCACCCACAGCAACAAGAACTAATCTTCCAGTCCCAGAAGACCCATTACACTACCTGGGAACTGTTACATATGGGGAGGGCACAAGCCTGTGACTACCTCACAGCTCCAATATTGGCAGATCATCTGTTTTCAGGTAAATGCTGACCACAGTCTAGCAATGAGTAGACACATTCGTTACTTCAAGGCTCAAGACTTGGAGCTCACTGACTGTCTATTCTGATCAAGGCCAGGGGTTGTTTTGGTCAAAATACAAACCCTAGACTCAGCCTTAGAACTATCAACACAATCCCTCCAGGAGATGTTTATCTGCACTAGCCAACACTACCCAGTTACCTCAGCCAGCAGAGGTCTCTTTTCTCTAATTTTATAATACACATAAATTTGGCTCTGAGCTCCTTATTGGTAGTTATTGTTAAATCCCAATAGTCAAATTAATAGCTTTCCCACATAACACCAAAACTACTGACACCTACTGACTACTACAAAAATAAACAAATGAAGGAAACCATTCCATAACATCAGGTCAGAGGTTTTAGGATAAAGGCAAGATGACCTGGACCAAGAGGTCCCTGCCTTTCTCTTCTGACCAGGAGCCTACCCTTTCAAAGGCAAAACACTGGAAAAAGCCAGCTCCCTGGTCTGGATTCCAAAGTGGCTGCTGGACCTAAGACCCACCTCCAGGGCCCCGAACCCACCAAATAAAGCTGTAACCCCAATACCTCACCATCACATCACAACTCCTCCCCACTCCCCTTCACAAGGCCCCAGCCCAGCCCAGCCTGTAACTTCTCTCTGACCCCTCCCTGTGGGATCAGTGAACCCACCCAAGAGCTGCATCCCAGGAAACCTGACATTTTTATAAGTTTGACTCAATCTGATTTATTCCGTGGCTGGAGGAGCTATGCATTCACATAATATACATTACTTCAAAATATTATAATGTACACACTTTTTTAAAAATACTATGCAATTTAAAATAATTGAAAAGAGCTGGGCGAGGTGGCCCACGCCTTTAATCCCAGCACTCAGGTGGCAGAGGCAAGTGGATCTCTGGGAGTTCGAGGCCAGCCTGGTCTACAAAGCCAGTCCTGGACAGCCAAGGCTACACAGAGAAACCCTATCTTGGAAAAAAAATTGAAAAGAAAACAAAGGCACTCTGTTCATACTTTTCCCTAAGGCCTATCTCATCCCTACCTTTCAAGTAAAGCAAAACTAACAAATTAAAAAAAAAAAAAAACAACTTAAAATTGTAGCCAAAGCCTGGAGCAGTAATTAGTATCTGTAAGCTCAGGATTCGGGAGTCTGAGGCAAGAAGATTACCATGAGTAAAAGCTAGCCTGGGCTCCAGAGTCAAACACTCACATAAAGTATTTCAAAAAAAATTTTTTTCAGAAAACATTGTGTTCCCACTATTCCCTCCTTCATCCTGGCTCTGACCCACACAGTTCAAATCCAAATACACACCCACTAGTCTGACTGGCTCTCTCTACTCTTTATGACAGATTGCAATTCCAGGAATCAGGATTGTTTTAAGGGTGTACCAAGTAACTCCCTTATTTTCATTTTGTTTTTATGTAACTTTCAAAAGAATCTATTTCAAGCACTCCAAGCATATTGCATTTCTACAAAACAGAAAGGCCAAAAAAACTTCCTTTTCATAAGCATGCCTTTAACATCACAGGTAGAAAAGTCAATTTGCCAAAACAGAAAGGCGTTTACAAATAGGTATCTCATAGTGCATTAGCAGGCAACCAAAAGTCAAACTGAGAACAGTTCATCAAATGGAAGTCCTGCATTATTTTTTTAACAGTGTTCATAGTGAATAACATACAGCTCAAAAAGTACTTAACATAGAATGTAGAAAAAATGATAAATGTTAGCTATTACGTTAAAACTAAGAGTATTTAATGAGTAAAGAAGTACAGAGATTGGCCGGGCATGGTGGCACACACCTTTAGTCCCAGCACTTGGGAGGCAGAGGCAGGCAGATCTCTGAGTTCTTGGCCAGCCTGGTCTACAAAATGAGTTCCAGAACAGCCAAGGCTACACAGAGAAATCCTGTCTCGAAAAGAGGCGTGGGGGGGGGGTGGTGAGAGGGAAAAACAGGGGTCTCACTATGTAGCCGGCCAAGCCAAGGCCACAATCTAGAACTTGTTATGTTGCCAAAGTTGGCCTGGAACTCAGTAATTCTCAACTGCTACAGGGTGCCAACTGCTTGGACTAAAGGTGTTCGCCATGCCACCATGTCAAGCCTCAAGGTTCCAATTGTTCAGTTCAGTTTAGTTTAGTTTTCAAGGGTGGCTACTTTTAACGCTTGCCATAGAAAAAGAAAAATGACTGTTGCAGTCAAAGTTTTGGTTATGTTATATATACGTGCTTTTGTTTTGATCCCGAGTGTGGGATGTGAAACTACCTTTAGCTTGTCCACAGCTGATAACAGCCTCATGAGAGAGCACCTGATCTTTGTCAGCTGGGAACTGCCACGTGTTGGGGAGCATGGCCTTTGCCAGATGGAAAACATCCTTGAGTAGGAGGGTATAAATAGAAGGGGAGGGGGAGAGAGAGAGAGAGAGAGAGAGAGAGAGAGAGAGAGAGAGAGAGAG
>OU015755.1:99472268-99483971 GCA_907169655.1 Acomys percivali | reverse complement strand
GAGAGAGAGAGAGAGAGAGAGAGAGAGAGAGAGAGAGAGAGAGAGAGAGAGAGAGAGAGAGAGAGAATATGAATCGCTTCGAGATGCTGCTCCTAGAGAGAAACACTCCAGAGAATGGTTTGAGAAGGCTGCTGTGGATTTGTTTCACTGCTGTTGTTTGCCATTTGCTGCCTCCATTTGCTGTTTGCTGTTTAGCTGGACTGGTGTAATCCTGAGGACCAAGAGTGGAATTGACCCAAGGAACTGAGTCTAAAAAGGTCTACATCCCCTGTGCCTACTAACCTCTCTCTCCTGCCTAGGGGTGGTAGGTTGGAAGGGAGGTAGAAGCATTAAGAAACCCCAAATAAAGTAGGTTTTTTTTTTTAATTCATAGTCTGCCAGGCATAGTGGCGCACGCCTTTACTCCCAGCACTCAGGAGGCAGAGGCAGGTGGATCTCTTTGAGTTCAAGGCCAGCCTGGTCTACAAAGTGAGTCCAGGACAGCCAGGGCTACACAGAGAAACCTTGTCTCAAAAACTGGAGAAAAAAAAAAAGCCTACAGACTCAAAATGTCTGAATTAAGCAACACCAATACAGAAGGAAAGAGGGAAAGTAAACTCCTAACTAAAGAAAAGAGCCAGTAATTCTTACATGCCTGACTTTCCCTAGTTCATTACTGGTTACTGGTTACCCTCAGTCCTCTTTGTCTCCCAAGTGCTGGATTGCAAAAGTGGGTTGCCACCACCACCACCTTGTCTAGCTTAAATTTCCCTAATTTTGACACGAAAGAAAAATAACTTAAAGATATCTATCTTCAAGCCCTGAGCTGTGTCCTACTATATGCCTCAAAAAGGAAACACTTTACTAAGTTTGATGAGACAAAACAAAAAAGAGGGAAAAAGAAGCCTGGGTCTTACTTTACTATAACCATAAACTTCTGTTTGAAGATTTTGCTCAAAACTCAAAAGGATGCCCAAGCCACAGAGCATCAGTGCAAAAGGGGAAAAAAAGACTCTGCACAGCTCCTGACACCCACAGGTCCTGACCTGTAGTGTCACTGGCTCAGGGGACATGAGCACGATGCAGCTACTCAGGATGCTAAGACAGGGCCGTGTCAGCCTAGGAGTTCAAGCCCAGCTGGGCACCCAAGAAAGAAGGGAGGAAAGGAAAAAATAAGGGAGGGAGAGGAAGGAAGAAAAGCACAAAATGAAATTATTAGATATGATAGGGATATGTATTTAATGAGACCAAAGCCAGAAAATGTATACTAAGGGAAAAGAACAAAATAAAAAATTATATATGGTACAACATAAACCATGTAAAAATATAAAAAACCAGACTGATTGCTGCGAGTTCAAGGCCAGCCTGGTCTACAAAGCAAGTCCAGGACAGTCAAGGCTACACAGAGAAACCCTGTCTTGGGGAGGAAAAAAAATGGAAAAAAATATGTCAGGCCATGACAGTAGACAAAGCAGGCAGGTCACTTATCTGCTACACCTAAGGAAAGAAGCTGTCTGCCAACATCAGCCCAGGCCATGGCATGCTGCCATTACAAGCTGGCAGAGTAGAATTTCTCTAGGCAACTTGAAAGGGAAATTCATATGACCAAGGACATCCTGAGGGAAGCAAGACTGCATTGTGATGAGCTGAACTGGGTACCAGAGTTGAACCAGAAAACACCCAGGAGACCATAGAGATTAAGGAAGAATGCACAAACAGCAATAAAACAGCCCAAATACATCACAATAAAGCAAAGTAAGGCTGAGGGCTGGAGAGATGGCTCGGGGGTTGAGAGCACTGCCTGCTCTTGCCGAGGACTCCGATTCTGTTCCCAGCGTCCCCACTAAAGCAGCATCCCCTCTATAACTGCAGACCCAGGGGACCTGAGGCTTGGGTCAGGCACACATAGGGTGTATACATACAAGCAAGCAAAAAACTCAAACATAAAATAAATTAATCTAAAAAATAAAATAAAACAACCGTATGTTGGGATAAAGTGTAGCTCCACTAGTACAACACTTGCCTAGCATGCACACATCCCTGAACTTGACCCCCAACAGCCCATAAACTGCGCACAGTGACACATGCTGCAATTCCAGCCCCTGAGTAGTGAAGGCAGACGTACAAGGTCAATGGCAGCCTTGACTCCACAGCAAGTTCAAGGCCAGTACGAATACAAGAAACTGTGTTCAAAAAAATAAATAAATAAATAAATATTTTAAAACCTTATATTAGCTGGTTACAGTAACTCAGAAGGCTGAAGAAAGCTCAAAAATCCCAAGCCAGCCTGAACTACATTATGAAACCCTATCTCAAACAAGCTAACCAGTGGATGGGGGAGATGGTTCTGCATGTTGTGCAGGTTCTACACAATCAAGAGGACATGAATTCAAAACCCTCGTGCCTGCATTTTAAAAAAACATTAAAATTTAAGACAAATAAAATAATGCCTATGAGCCAAGCAGTGGTGGCGCATGCCTTTAATCCCGGCATTTGGGAGGCAGAGGCAGGCGATCACTGTGAGTTCAAGGACAGCCAAGGATACACAGAGAAACCCTGTCTCAAAAAACCAAAATAAATAAATATAATAAAATAGTGCCTATGTTGCTCATCCATAGCTGAGCCTGGGTCCTCTGCACAGGGACTGTGACTCCTGACTGGGAGAAGTGATGAAGAGGCTCTTTTCCAGGTCACTAGAGGTCCTGGAGATCCTGGAGACAATAACAAAAGCGGCCTTGGTTAAGTAGCCCAGAGTGTAAGTGCAATAACGCCCTTCCTTAACCCGTGCGCAGCAGTTGTCAATGCCCGGCAACAGCAATAGGACACAGGAGTCTGAATGGTGCCAGTGCCTTTGGGGACAGAGATGCAGTACACCAGCCTTTTTGTTACCTTGCACAGAACAGTATGAAACACAGGCCATAAGCCTGGCCTACAAAGCGAGTCCAGGACAGCTAGGGCTATTACAAAGAGAAACCCTGTCTCGAAAAAACAAAAAAAAGAAACACAGGTCATAATCCTCCAGAGCCCCCCTACACAAGACAAAGGCTAGTCTCAAGCCAAGATAGCCACCACCTCACCCACCCCCCCCACAGTGGTTGCTATCTCTGAAGTACTGAAAACCAAGACAAGTTAGCCAGCGTTGTCCACGATGGTGACAGACGCCTGAACCTCGCCTGCTGGTGTAGAACGTAGAATGTGCACTCTTTCAGACTCAATGGGCACAGAGAGCCACATCTCCAAGGGCTTGCACCTCCCTTAGATGAGATGGCCCAGCTTGTCAACACACCTCCAGGCTCCCACACTGAGCTCTATTCTAGATAGCAAATTACTATTTATGGTCTGAGGGAACATCTCAGTGAGTAAACGGCTTGCCTTTCTACCCTCAGAACCCAAGGAAAAGGCCAGACATGGACGCTGGGAAGGCAACAACAGAACGCTGGTACTCGCTGGCTAACCTAGCTGGTGAGCTCTCAGCCAATGGGAGACCGAACACCAAAAGCAGGCAGCATTCCAGAAGATGACACTCACCTGCACACACACATAAAATTAAAAATCTAGGAAAGGGGAGGGAGGGAGGAATGGGAGGATACAAGGGGTGGGACAACAATTGAGATGTAATATGAATAAATTAATAAAAAATTTTTTTTTTAAATCTAGGAAAGGGCTGAGAGATGGCTCAGGGGGTAAAAGTATTTGCCACACAAGCATGACAACCTAAATCTAATCCCTGGAGCCCAAAAAAACCAGATGTTTTTGTTTGAACCCATAATTCCAGCATGACTACATTGAGATATGGAAACAGAAAAACAGGCTGGAAGCATACGAACCAGCCAGAAAGCCAGAGGGCACACGGCAGCAGAAACAAGAGGCTCTGCCTCAGCAGCATGCAGTAAGAGCACCAACTCCTGAAAGCTGTCTTCTGACCAGCACATGTCCCCATGGTGAACACTACCACCACCACCAGCACCACCACCATCACCACCACCCGCCATCATCATCACCATCACCACCACCACCAGCATCAGAAGAATAGGAGTAATAGTAATTAGTAGTAGTAAATATTTTAAATCCAAGAAAGGAGATAAGGGTTATTAATGAAACTAGGACATTACTAATCATGACATGTGGAAGGCAGTGTATCTAAATACTAATGGTTTTGGTTTTTTTTGGTTTTTTGGTTTTTTGAGACAGGGTTTCTCTGTGTAGCCTTGACTGTCCTGGACTCACTTTGTAGACCAGGCTGGCCTCGAACTCAAAGCGATCCGCCTGCCTCTGCCTCCCGAGTGCTGGGATTAAAGGTATGCGCCACCACGCCCGGCTTAATACTAATGTTTTTTCTTTAAGTTTTTTGTTGGTTTAACTTTGAGATAATGTCCCAACCATGTAACCCAGGCTGACCAGGAACTCAGAGATCTACCTGCGTCTGCCTCCTGAGTGCTGAGATTAAATGCCTGGGTTTAAGGCTATTTTTTTTTTTTTTTAAGGCTAACTATTTTTATGACTCAGTATTTCTTTTCTTTCTTTTTTTCTTTTTTTTTTAATGTGCACTGGTGTTTCACCTGCGTGTATGTCTGTGTGAGAGTGTCAGATCCTAGAGTTATACACAGTTATGAGCTACCACGTGGGTGCTGGAAAGTGAACCCAGGTCCTCTAGAACAGCAGCCAGTGATCTTAACTGCTGAGCCATCTCTCTAGCCCATGACTCAGTATTTCTGTGTTTGGGGATTTAAGTTTAAGTCAGCTGGGGGCTGGAGAGATGGCTCAGCGGATAAGAGCACTGACTGTTCTTCCAGAGGTCCTGAGTTCAATTCCCAGCAACCACATGGTGGCTCACAACCATCTATAATGAGATCTGACGCCCTCTTCTGGCCTGCAGGTACATATGCAGGCAGAGCACTGTATACATAATAATAAATTAATTAATTAAAAAAAAAACTCACACAGAAACAACTTAAGAATTAAATAAGGTCAGGTATGATGGTATACAGCCTTTAATCCCAGTACTTAGGAAGCAATTTTGTTCTTGTTTTTTGAGACAGGGTTTCTTTATATAGCCTTGGCTGTCCTGGAACTAGCTCTGTAGACCAGGCTGGCCTCAAACTCACAGAGATATGCCTGACTCTGACTCTGGCTCTGATTCTGACTCTGACTCTCACTCTGCTGGGATTAAAGGCAAGCACCACCAAAGTCAGCTTCTACTCAACTTTCATTTATTCTATTCAGAAGCAGAAATGAAACCATCTTCAAAAAGAGTAAAAGAATTACTTAATAAATAAATACACTTAAATTGATATAGTAATTATAAATAGTATAGTAATTATGTAGACGTCGGGGCTGGGGAGATGGCTCAGTAGTTAGAGCACACTTGCTCTTGCAGACAGCTCAGTTCTCATCACTCGTCACAGGCTCCTGTTAACCCAGCTCTCAGGAGCCAGTGTCCTCTTCTGGCCTCCACAGCACCTACATTTCTATGTGTGCATACACAGATACACATAACATTTAAAAAGCAAATCTTGAACACACATCAGAAAAAAGAGAGGAAAAAGATGGTATGTCCTCCTTAGTTTGTAATTCAACAATAACACTTTTCCTTCTTATACACACTACTGGGAGTCTAACCTGAGGCCCCAGGACACGAAGTTTTTAAGTCTTGTCTTGGACAAGAATAATGATATAGTGGGTAAAAAAAGTTTGTGTTCATCCTGAATTTTATCTGAATGAGTAAATACTCAAAAATAGCCAAACATAACTCCAAGAATGATTGATGAAGGGTATTTGGCTCTTTTAAAATACCAAAATGTTACAAAATAGAGAAAAACAATAACCGACACTAAGCAGTCTGACTACAGCTCATCAACTGATGGCAGTGTCAACACTAGACCAACCACTGGGTGATGGAGAATAGCAGCTACCCATTTATCTCATTCCTACATCACAATACCACCTCACAGTGATTAGATATTTAAAAGCAAGCAACAGAAAATAGCAGCCAGAACATAAACCTCAACGCCCCGAAGAATAACACTGATAACAGAATCACACAAATCGAAAACGCTTCCATATGTCAAAATATCTAAGTTAAAAAGCAAACTGGTAAGCCAGGCATGGTGGCGCACAGCTGTAACCCCAGCACTCTGAGAGGCAAAGGCAGGTGGATCGCTGTGAGCTCGAGGCCAGCCTGATCTACAAAGCGAGTCCAGGATAGCCAAGGCTACACAGAGATCTTAATGGAAGTCATCAGTGGAGGCATCAGACCCTCCGCCTTTATTCTATGACAGACTTTTAATGATTCAATCTTCTTACTCACTACTAGACTGTTCACGTTTCTATTTCTCCATAATTCAATCTTGGCAAACTGTATGCATCCATGTACTTACTACCCTATTGGTCAAAAAGTCTTAACCCTCAAGACTGTATTCAAGGACCACCCTCTATATAAAATGGAATATAGTATGAGTGGAGGGTCTGTGTTACCTGACTTTCTGAATGATGCAAGATGTCTCCGCTACGTATAATCAAAATACTGTGAATGAGAAAGTGTGGCCGCATGATCATAATTGGCTGTTTTATAAATATCTATTGCTCACACTTACTCTATGCCAAGTATTATGCTGAGATACCAGTATTACTCGGACAAACTGCCTTTTCCTCGTGGTGTTTGTACACACTGACTTTTATGTCCCAAGAGGAGCATTTCTGTACCATCTGCAATACCCGTTACTAATAAACTGCTTGTTTAAAAAAAGAAAGTATTGGGCTAGGTAAGGTAGCATAGGCCTTTAATTCTAGCATTGGGGCGGCAGAAATTGGTGGATCTCTTGAGTTCCAGGCTGGCCTGGTCTACAGAGAAAGTCCCAGGATAGCCAGGGCTACAGAGAGAAATTCTGTGGGGAAGGGGGGGGGACTATGACTTTCCACTACTTTCCCATAGGTTAAGTATATCTAGAGAACACCAGGTTCCAGGCTCCATTAAAAGTTACTCATAACTGGAATCGGCCTGAGAAAGAATCTAAAGAATGGCAGTAGATTGCAGCCGTGTAATGGAAGCAGTCACCGAGTACTTAGAAAGAACACGCTGAACTCCTTCAGAATGACATGTAAAAGAACACTTGGGCTCTCCTCTGGGCGGTCCTAGGAAACAAGACTAAAGCTAGTTAGCTACTTATAGTTGGTGGCAAATTTCACTTTAATTAAAAGAAAAATAAAACACAAATCCAGTTAAAATCAGGAGGTGGCACCAGGCAGTGGTGGATCATGCCTTTAATCCCAGCACTTGGGATGCAGAGGCGGGTGGATCGCCAGCCTGATCTACAAAGCGAGTCAGGACAGCCTAGGCTACACAGAGAAACCCTGTCTCAAAAAAAAATGTCCACCAACAGGGCCTACCACTGTTTTTTCATGAGCACCTTCTCACTGCTTCTCTACATCAGCAATGTCTAGAGGGCAGGCTGGGTGTCACTCAGCAATTTTATATTCCCCAAACACACCGTCGCTTGGCACAATTGTGCTACACAAAAATAAACAATAAAAGTTTACAGACACTCTTATAAAGATTAAGCCCAATGTAATGACTATACATGAGGAGTCTATGGGTTGGGGAACGGCTCAGGCGCTGACTGCACACTGCTCTTGCGTAGGACCAGACCTGGATGCCTTCCCTGGATATTTGACCTCTGCCCTAGAAGCAGAAACTGCTCATGTCTAGCGCTGATATAGTACTATATTCTTAAGGTTTTCTTTTCTCCTAGTAGATAACCAATTAAGTCTTCATTTTAAACTTTTTCTTTTAAATTTTAAAATAAACTGGACAGTGGGGCACACATCTTTAATTCGAGCACTCAGGAGGCAGAAGCAGGTGGATCTCTGAGTTCCAGGCCAGCCTGGTCTACAGAATGAGTTCCAGGACAGACAGAGCTATATAGAGAAACCCATCTCAAAAAAAGTAAAATATAAAATAAGATCTAAGTGGATTAAAGCACTAAACAAAAAATGACTATGAAAGCATTAGAAATTGGATTTTTTTTTTTAAACATGGAAGGTGGAGAGGTCCTTCTAAGCCAAAAACATTGAAACCATAAACTTAAAAAAATAAAAAGTCAGATTATAAAATTGCTTTTTGTACAATGAACAAAAAACAATAGGTAAGGAACAAACCAGGAAAAATATCTAATACATAGAAAAAAGCTACTCGAATTTTAGGAGAGCTCCTCTAAGTTAACAAGAAAAGGAAGCTGAGGTCGCGGCTATTTGCCACACAAGCAGAAGGGCCTGAGTTCATATACCTGTCACCAACACAAAACGCAAGCTGCGTCTGTAACCCCAGGCCTCAGGAACAAAGCTCTCTCTTCTCAGCTCCATTGTATCCTTCAGGTCTCTGCACAGACTTCATCTAAATTTGAATATCACTATTCCGACCATTTCCATTACAACCCACCCCAGGGCTAGAGAGAAGCTGAGCAGTTAAGATCATCTCTCTTGCAGAGGACCCAGGTTCAGTTCCTAGTGTCCCTATCTGGTAGTTCAAACTGTCTGTGACTCCAGCTCTTGGGCACGTATGTACCTATCCCACCCCACAAACACACATGTACACAAAAGTAATAAAAATAAACCTAGCCCAGGGTTTCCTTGGGCTCTGCTTTGCCGCTTTTTTGAAGAACACTTATTGGCTAAGAATCTATGTAACTTGTGTATGTTTACTATCTGTTTTCCCTCCATTAGGGCCAGCCTATTTATTACCTGCCATGCCCACTGACGGATTATAATTACTGAGAATTGTGCCGAGTACACATTTGTCATCATTGAATAAACAGTTTTACAACTGTCTGTAGAATAATCCAACTAATAACTAATGACGACCTAGGAACAAAGCCTAGGTCTGGAGGCTGGCTTGTCTCTGTACTCCTCAGAGACCACAGCGCTCGGGAGGCAGAGGCAGGCGGGTCACTGAGAGTTCGAGGCCAGCCTGGTGTACAAGGTGAGTCCAGGACAGCCAGGGCTGCACAGAGAGACCTGTGTCCAAAACAAAACAAATTTACACCTCAGGCATGGTGGGCATGCCTGTAACCCCAGCACTCAGGAGATGAGACGGGATTAGTGGCAGTTTGAGGTGAACCAGAGCTATACATCGAATTCAAGCTACCTAGCAAAAGATGTGTCAGAGAACTGGGTGAGAGACAGAGACAGGCTGACAGACAGATGGAAACAACATAGCTTTTTAAGAAGCCATCAGAAGAAAAATTTAAAACAACAACCATCCAGGCTTGTGATGGGAACTCTATCTTCTCATAGACCTTGGCCGGTATGTAAACTGATACTTTTCTTTAACATTAAACCCCTCAGAATGCACTCTTTAACTCTTTTTTTTTTTTTAAGATTTATTTATTTACTTACTTACTTATTTATACAGTGCCCTGCCTCCATGTACACCTGCAGGCCAGAAGAGGGCACCAGATCTCATTATAAATGGCTGTGATTCACGATGTGGTTGCTGGGAATTGAACCCAGGGCCTTTGGAAGAGCAGTCAGTGCTCTTAACCCCTGAGCCACCTCTCCAGCCCCATGCACTCTTTAACTCTTACTTTCACAACTATAAAAGCAAGAGCACTGGTGGTGCAGGTCCACAACTCCAGCTATTCAGGCAGCTGAGGCAGGAGAATCTTAAGTGCAAGGCCTGCCTGTGCTTGGGTGAGATCTTGTCTCAAAATCAGAAATACAGCTCAGTGTACAGTGCTTGCTTAGCATACACATGGTCCAGATTCAAATCCCAACAGGAAAAAAAGTACAAGCTATCATTTTAGCAGGGCTTGTAAAATGAAGAGATAAGCAACCTACAAGCCCATCAGTGGAAACACAGCCAGGCAGGGTGTCTCATGCCTGTAACCCAATATACCAGAGCAGAAAGCAGGAAATCATCATGAATTGGAGCCTAGCTGAACTAGAATGGGACCTGTCTCAATAATAAAAATAAAAACAGAGACTAGAAAGGTGACTTAGTTGTTAAGAGCACAGAGTTCAATCCGTAGAACTTACAAGGTGTCTCACAACCATCTGTAACTCTAATAATTCCAAAGATCCAATCCCTTCTTCTGACCTCTGTGGGTACGAGGGACAGATATACATGCAAGCAAAATATACATACACATAATAAAACATCATTAAGATGATAGAGAAAAACAAGTAAATACCTCATTGCACAACCCCCGTGAGGAATCGTCTTTTAGTAAGAACGAGACAGAGCTATAGTACTGAGACAACGGTCCTTCTGATCTAGGAAGCAAACCAGCAGGCCCTGGCACCAGATGTTCTGTGTTTGAATCCTGACTCCCTAACTTACTGTAACTACAGGCATGTTTAATTTCTCTGTTTCAGTTTCTTCATCAAAAACTAGGAACAGTAATACTATTACAATAGCAGCCCCTCGCTGATGTGAAGATTCCTGAGGTAAAACCTGCAATAGTTATGGCATGTCACACAGCCATATAACCATTTACACACACACACACAGTAATGATTAATAACATTTAAGTGAGATAAGAAAGTTGTAGGCCAAGCCAGGTGTGGTGGCGCACGCCTTTAATCCCTGCACTTGGGAGGCAGAGGCAGGTGGATCTCTGTGAGTTCCAGGCCAGCCTGGTCTACAGAGTGAGTCTAGAACAGCCAAGGCTACACAGAGAAACCCTGTCTTGAAAAATAAAAAGTTAGTCAGTTGTAGGCCTATGTATGTAGTACCTATCTATTTCAGGGATTAAGGGTAGCATGTCTGTGTAACTTGAGAATCAAAAGCAGAACAGAAATCTCACCTCTGAGAAATGGGGAAATATATAAATATATAATATATAAAATACATAAAAGCACCAGTGGAGTGCGGAAAGACAGCTCAGGTGTTAAAGGCACTGGTTACTCCTCCAGAGCATCTGGTTCAATTCCCAGCCACAACCATCAGTGACTCTAGTCCCAGAGGACTGGATACTTCTTCCAGCTTCCAAGAGGACCAGACATGCACATGGTACACAAACAGGCAAAACACACATACACATAAAAATAAATTTTTTTAAAAATTAAACCATAAGAGCTGGGTGTGGTGGCGCACGCCTTTAATCCCAGCACTCCGGAGGCAGAGGCAGGCGGATCACTGAGTTCGAGGCCAGCCTGGTCTACAAAGTGAGTCTAGGACAGCCAAGACTACACAGAGAAACCCTGTCTCGAAAAACCAAAAATCAAAAATAAAAATAAAAATTAAACCATAAAAAAAAAAATAAAAAATCAATGGGGGTACTTTGCAATGTTTTGAGGCTAGCATATATTATGAAGTGTATAAATGAAGTTAAACATCTATATCCTCAAATATTTATCATTTTTTTATGGGAAAACATTCAAAATCCTGTCTTCTAACATACAATTTTTAAATTTTATTTATTATGTATATGAGTTTTCAGTCTCCCTGTATGTCTGCATGACAGAAGAGGGCATTAGACCTCATTATAGATGGTTGTGAGCCACCATGTACTTGCTGGAAATTGAACTCAGGACCTCTGGAAGAACAAACAGTGCTCTTAGCCACTAAACCATCTCTCCAGCCCCACATACAATTTTTTTTTAATGGAAAGATCATACAATAACAAAATAAAGGGCCCAGTGACATCACACAGCAGGTAAGCATGATTGCTGTCAAGCCTGATGACATCACACAGCAGGTAAGCATGACTGCTGTCAAGCCCGATGACA
>OU015755.1:99442705-99472258 GCA_907169655.1 Acomys percivali | reverse complement strand
TCAAGCCCAGTGACATCACACAGCAGGTAAGCATGACTGCTGTCAAGTCCGATGTCATCACACATCAGGTAAGCATGGCTGCTGTCAAGCCTCATGACATCACACAGCAGGCAAGCATGGCTGCTGTCAAGCCTGATGACATCACATAGCAGGTAAGCATGGCTGCTGTCCAGCCTGATGATCTGAGTTCAATTCCCAGAAACTACATAGTAAAGAGAAAACCAACCCACACAAGTTGTCCTACCACAACACACCTTGTGATACGTATATATACATACAAACATACACATATAAATGTAATTTGTAAGAATTTAATTTTAATGAAGTAAAATCAGGACAAATGCTTCTAAGATGTAATTTAGCTTGAACTGAGATCTGAGAATTTTTATACTTGTCTTTGAATTCTCAACAGAAAATAATTTGATCAACTGACATTTATCTACTAAAGTGCACCATCGAAAACTCAAAACTTTCAAAAATTACTGGTGGCACAGGCCTTTAATCCCAGCACTCGGGAAGCAGAGGCAGGTGGATCACTGTGAGTTCAAGGCCAGCCTGGTCTACAACGTGACTCAAGGACAGCCAAGCCTACACAGAGAGACCTTGTCTCGAAAAACCAAAGAAAATAAAAAATTTAAATGGCTATATCTCATCTTGCCAACTACTCACAAACCAACTCTTAATATAGCAAATCCTCATGAAAAACAAAGTATGTCAGAAAGGAAGATTCTCAGCAACTCTTCTGAAACGACGGGAAATCAGACTAAGTAGTTGTATTGAACTATCAGTTTGATGCAAAGGAATTCTCCAATAATTTCTAAGTCTTTTGAGACAGGGTTTCTCTGTGTTATCTTGGCTGCCTTAGGCCAAACTGACCTCCAACTCCTGTGATTCACCGGCCTCTGCCTCTGGAATGCTGGGATTACAGGAGCGGGGCATCACGCCCAGCATAATTTTGGCTTTGTTGTTGTTGTTGTTGTTGTGGTGGTGGTTGTTTTGTTTTGTTTCTTAATTCACCAGGACTAAGAAATTCAAGTGTGCTTTTAATTAAAGTTATCAATATGAACTCAACTAAAGAGAAAAAAATAATTTCCCAAGATGAACTTCTAAGCAGACACTGACACAAAAAAACTAAATACACCAAATTCTCCTTCTGTCAACTAATAGGCCCGGGTTTACCCATTTATACTAACTTATTGTAATCATAACAACAACAACAATAAATCCCATAGTCTTAAGAGTTAAAAAAAAAAAAAAAAAAGGAAATAAACCTGCACTAAGAATAGCAAGAATAAGAGATTCCTCAAGACTAATGTTTTCCTTGCTTCTGTGAAATGCTTAGTCACGTCTGCCTATTTGCAGGGAAGACCATTTCATATCTTTTTTGTTTTGTTTTTGTTTTTGTTTTTCGAGACAGGGTTTCTCTGTGTAGCCTTGGACTCTTTGTAGACCAGGCTGGCCTTGAACTCACAGCGATCCGACTGCCTCTGCCTCCCTAGTGCTGGGATTAAAGGCGAGTGCCACCACGCCCGGCTCCATTTCATATCTTGAAAGAGACAGGAAATTAAGAGTCCAGATTCATGTCACCTGAGTTGCCCATGGAAGGCAAAGGCAGCGGCAGCCAGTTAAGCATACCTAACAGAAGCCAGAGCTTTCTCTGTATTCTGCCTCTGTCTGCAGTAACAAAGAGGGTTTGTAAAGTTTTCCTCCCCTCAGGCAAGGTGAGAATTAAAAGAAGGTCCAAATGCCATCCTCGATTCCTGACAGCCCACCAGAAGCACCTCCCTCTTCTGCTGGAATAGAAACAGCAAGCAAGCTAAAGTCTAGGCTGGGCAACTAACAAAACCCAAAACTATATGCTAACAGGCTTTTTGGAGCATACTTGCCGGAGAGCAACAAGAGCCTTAAAATCTGATAACATTGTTTCCAGTTCCCCCACGGCGAGAACAGAAAGGTTTTCACAAAAGCTTATTTCAAGAGAGAGTACCCTTGGAAAAGACCAAGTTAAGTACCTGTGCCAACCACCCTATCCCAACATTCTGCTTACGGGATAGATGCTAAGTCCAAAGGTCGAGTATAGAAATACACCTGAAAGAATTTTCTCAACTAGATACAGTAAGATCTTGCCAAGATCCGAGCACATTCTTTCCACACAAAACTCCAGGTTGGGGGGTGGAGGGGAATCTGAAACAATGTGGTCGAACCTCTGAAGCAGAGCTCAGTCGGCTGAGAAGTCATGAATGGCTCTGACAGCCACGATGGCTTATTTAGGACAAGACCTTCTTTTCCTTCCAAAAATACAGTATGAGCACTATTAAGCCAGTTTGTCCTACACCTGTAAGTCTCGGCGACTTTGGGAAGTTGAGGCCGGAGAACATCTCAGAAGTTTCGGGTCAACATGGTCAACAAAGCAAGCTCGAAAGACACGAAACGAAGAGGAAAATCGATTCGACTCTGGCTTTCTCGAGCACCCTTTTCAAATTCCTAACACTCTCAGAATACTAAGCTACCCTCTTCCCTGCGAACGCTGCCATCTTTTATCGCTTGGCCCATGGCTTGCCCATCTTTCCCGATAAAGAAGAGGCATGATGAACCTGACGCACGCACGAAGAGCGTCAGAAAGCGGAGGCCCTGAGAGGCTAAGGGACGCGCCCGGGTTTACCATTGAGGCAACACTTAACCACTCAAAGAATGCTTCCAAATCCATACCGATCCCGGTTACCTTTACAAGCCCGGTGCAAAGAGCGCTGGAGCGCGGCCCGAGGAGGCGGGGGCGGGGGGGGGGGTTCCGGGGTGGGGCGAGCGGGCACCCCGCCACTGTCCAGGCGGAGGCTCGCCTCCTTCACGAATATATAGCACACGCTCTCGCTTTCCATCCTCCCCACGGGAGGAGCCCCACGTGCTAACCCCGCCGCACCGTCCTCTCCCCGCGCGCCCCCGCCGCCGCCGGGTCCCCGCAGCCTCCCCACGCCCTTCCCGGCGGCCGCCAGCGCGCGCCTCCCGCCCCCCTCCCCAGCCGTGCTGCACAGTCCCGCGGCCGCCCGCGCGGCCCCGCCGCCTCCAGCCCCCGGGTCACCCTCCCCCGGGGCCCCCCGCGCGCGCGTGCCCTTCCGGCTCCCCAAAGGGCTCCCGCGAAACCGCGCCGGGCAGGCCGCGCCCGCCCGCCCTCCCGCCCGCCCGCCCGCCATGGTGGGCGCCTCACCGTCAGGCTGGGGAGCCGGGCCCGGCTGCGCCATGGCCAGGAGGCGGCCTCGGGGAACGGGGATGGGAGGGGAAGCGGCGTCCCGGGCTGCCGGCGGGCTCAGCTGGCGGAGGAGGAGGCGTCGACCGAGCCGCGGCCGCCGCCGCCCAGGGAGGAACCGCTAAGGCTGGAGCCGCCGGCGCCGCCACAGCCTCGGGCAGAGACGGACCGGAGCGCCGACCTCCGCCTCCTCATCCTGACAGCGGGAAATAAGCAGTGCGCAGGCGCGGGGGGGAGGGGGATGGGACGGGACGGCACGTGACGTTGGCCTAAGGGGAGGGGCGGGGCCTCGGGAGGGAGACCGGGACGAAGCTGGGGTGTTGTAAGGGGGTGCCCCGGGGCCTGAGAGGCCAGAGGGAAGCTGATGGGAGCCGAGGGTGGTGCGAGGCTGGTGGCTGGAAAGGTGAGGACTCTTGAAGCTCCAGGCTCTCCCAGAACCCAGGCAAAAATAAAATAAAATAAAATAATAATGAAATAAAATAAAGCCCGAGCGAGGAGAAACTAAGCTGAGCCCAGCCGCTACTTCGCCTAGCTGTGTGACCTTGAGAGAGAGTCCCTTAACCTCATAACCTTGACAAGTACAGTAGCTCTGAGAAAAGTTCAAAACGAGGCGATAAAGTGGGAAGAATCGTTGTGGCCGGAACTTGGCCTGGACCCCAGGTCTTCCGATGTGCAAACTAGTGTGGCCGGTGTGCTTTCCATTAAGCCACTGTATCTGACTTTTATGTCCCCAGCCCAGAGAAGCTGCTGGAGACAGGGCCAGAAGCAGTGCTCCCGCTCATGACAGGAGAGGAGAAGCTACAGAAAGTACTGCCTTTACCAGCCCTAGGCTCCGGCCTTTAAAGACTCGCTCTCCAGCCCCAGCTCAGACCTTGCTGCCTCCTTAGGGCAAGGAGTCTAAATAGTCTGCCACTACGTGACGAAGTCCTCCTGCCCAGAGTCCCCTTCCCCGGGTGGCTGAAGCTGTGGCCTCCTTGTTGTCTATAAGACAGTGTGTAAGCATTTCCCAACATGCCAAAGGGCAACTGCATTTGGAGGAGGTGGCATTGCCCTTAGACATCTGAGCTGCTGTGTGTGTTCACAGAGCCTTCGTGGTGTAAGATAGGTGAGGATAGAGGGAATGGCAAGCTGCGGGCCAGCAGCCAGGCCAGACCTTACAGCCCTCTCACCCAAGGTGGGCAAGCTCGCCACCACTCAGCTATAGCCATAGCTCCTGTTTTGTTTTGGGTTTGTTTGTTTGTTTGTTTTTGTTTTTGTTTTGAGGCAGGGTTTCTCCGTGTAGCCTTGGCTGTCCTGGATTTGTAGACCAGGCTGGCCTCCAACTCAGGGATCAGCCTGCCCCTGGCTCCCTTGAGGCACTTGTGCCCAGCTCTCTTGTTCTGTTTTTTTGTTTTGAAACATCGTCTCCCCCACGTTGCCCGGATCAGCCTTAAATTTGCAATCCTCCTGCTTCAGCACCCTGAGAGCTGAGATTTCAGGGCCAGACCACCAGGTCCTACGTTTCCCCCCTCCCTAAGAATTCTAAATTCAAGTGTGCTCCAGGGTCATTGCAAACATCTACATTCAAACCATAACGATGCCCACTAGTCACAGCAGATAGTGACTAGGCTCTGGTAGGTTCACAGCTCATTAGAATGGCTTTTAATTCTAATTGATTTAGGCCGCCATCTGTGCTTTTGCCTCAAGTCCCACTAACACTAAGAGAGAGTTTATATTCAGACTTCTAAGCAGGTAACATCCCCAGATGACTGATATGCCTTTGACAGAACAAACAAGACCCGTCTCCACCCACTCCTTCATATCTGACCTGCCGGGGTGAGCAAATCCTTGCTCAGCGGGGAGACCTTTGGCCTGATTAGGGCAACTCAGTAATCATCTGTCCTGTCAGAGTTATGTGCAGTGACTAACAGGAACAGGAGCCATAAAGACCACAGATGCTGTCCACTACAGATGGGGCCCCTTCCACTAGGTGAGCCACACACTTATTGCCAGTGGTAATCAGGGTTGCTGCCAGGTCCTCAAAACCAAGGTCACACAGAAATGATCAGACAAGCCAGGCGTGGTGTTGCATGCCTTTAATCCCAGCACTCGGGAGGCAGAGGCATTTGGATTGCTGTGAGTTCAAGGCCAGCCTGGTCTACAAAGCAAGTCCAGTACAGCCAGAGCTACACAGAGAAACCCTGTCTTGGAAAAAAAAAATCGTGTGAACAGTTCCATAAAATGTGAAGAAAGCAAGGAAGCTGTTCACCGCTGTAGGATCCTGGCCTGGGGCAAGGGCTTGAGCAGCCTGGCCCCCCAGCAGGCAAAGGAGGTTCCTAGATTAGCTCTAAAGAGCTACATTTAGGTTAATGGAGCCTGGGCCCAGGGCTTCAGGGCAGGCCAGGGGGGAGGGGGAAAGTGTAAACACACAGACACACAGAACCACTGGAACGGGCCTGGGGCAAGGTGGGGGATGCTGGTCAGGACCTCAGTTTTAAATAGGTTTCTCTAAAAAAGTTTTCTAAGTTTGCAGTTTTCTTCTTTTTTTTTTTTCTTTCTTTTCTTCCTTTACTCTCTTCTTTCTTTCTTTTTTTAAAGCTACAAGAATAAGCAGGTGAAGCTAGGAGATTCAAGAGTTATATACATTTTCATACTTTTTTTTTTCTTTCTACATTTTATTTCAAATCATGTGAACGCCGGGCGTGGTGGCACACGCCTTTAATCCCAGCACTGAGAGGCAGAGGCAAGCAGATCACTGTGAGTTCGAGGCCAGCCTGGTCTACAAAGCGAGTCCAGGACAGCCAGGGCTACACAGGGAAACCTTGTCTCACAAAAAAAAAAAAAAAAAAAAAAAAAAAAAAAAAAAAGAATAAGCAGGTGGACTTAAGCAACTGTGTCCCCAGCAATGGCGTGTCTCTCATGATTCTTGTGTTTTTTCCTTCGGTGCCTCCGTGGGGCAGAGGATGGGGTAGGCAGGAGGCTCCCTGTAAACATTTGGACTTGAGTCAGGGCTGGTGTTGGACAAAGCCAGGGGTCCAGGCTGGAGAAGTGAAGTAGATACCCCTCCAGACACTTCAGACACAGGCCTTGGGAAACTGCATGCGCTACACACACACACACACACACACACACACCCATCACCCCAGAACAACACAACGGTTAGAAAACCAGAACAGATGCCTAGGAATGGTGTTCCATGGCCACTCCCGACCTCAAACAAGGGTGTCTCCAAACAGGGGGGCCTGTGGCAACCCAAGTCTAGAACCAAGGGAGGGGACAGGGGAGCTGGAACAGAAACAATGGGAGAGACATCTGCGGGGTGGTGGGGGGAACCACAGGCAGGGAGTGTGGTCTTCTTGTCCCCATCTTCCTCAGGGGTAGTAGGAAGCAGAGCCAGAGCTCTGCCAGGCCTGCTGCCACCCGGGAGAGGCCACAGTCCTTCAGGCTGATCCTGATGATGATGTCAGTGACGCCATCAAACACAAACTGCGCGTTCTTGGTGTCGGTGGCGCACATGGAGGGCATGTGTATCTCCTTGGTGTCTTGGCGTTTACTCGGGTCCTCAAACTTGCTCTGGATGTAGCTGGCCGCCTCCTCATCCTTGTTGGCCCCTGTGTACCCAGGGACACAGATGGTCAGGAGGGCTCTGTGTGATCTTCTCTTCAAACAGGTCCTTCTTGTTGAGGAAAAGGATGATGGAGGTGTCTGGGAACCACTTGCTGCAGCTGCTGTCAGACAGCTTCATGCTCTCGTGCGTGCGATCCGCCTCCTCATCCTCAGCCGGCGACAAATCATAGGCACTCAGGGCAACAAGGAAGATGGCGGCTGTGACACCCTCAAAGCAGCGGATCCACTTCTCCCGCTCAGATCGCTGACTGCCCACATCGAACACCTAGAAGTGCAAGTCCTTGAAGGTGAAGTGTGTTCCCACGATGCCTGTGGTTTTCACACGGGTCCGCAGCACATCCCCGCTGCTGCATAAGGACACAGTCACTCTGTGCGATGCGCTCCAGGTTCGATCAGGTAGTAACCGGCTGAGTGATGAAGCGGGTACTCCCGCCCTGCAAGCGGCCAAAGCAGGCTTGCACACCGTGGTCAGTCCAGAGCCTCCAGATGACACCGGGCAGGTCTTCAGGTAGCGCGCCTCGTTCCTCAGCAGCACAGGACAGTGCAAACAGCTGCCTGGCATCACGTGCACGCTGGGGGTCAGCAGAGTCAATCTGCAGGCTGCCCATGGCCTTGCCAATGGACACTACAGACTGGATGGGGTTGCCGTGGGCAACCGTTCGATACAGCCAGCATCCTTCCTCTGAATAGCCGTCCTCTTGGATGCTCTTCATCTGCTTGACAATGGTGCTCTTCCCAACTTCCCGGCACCTAACAGAAGCAGCTTCGCCTCCGGCGCCGACTTCCTGCTGTCCTCCTTCCTCGGGTTCTAGTCTACCCATCTTAGAGCGTTTCTTGTTCCTCCGCTGCTGCCTTGTCCTCCGCGCTCACGGTGCAGCCCATCCTGCCTGTCTCTGACCCTGCCTGGTCCCCACAGGCCCCTGCTCCGCCCCACCCGCCCCACTCCGCTCCCACCGCACGCCCTCTCTCTGCCCATTTCTTTTGTTTTTTCTTTTTTTAAAGACAGGTTCTCATGTAGCCCAAGCTAGCCTTGAACTCACTCTACAGTTTATGCTGGCTTTGAATTCCTGATCACCATGCCTCCCAAATGCTAGGATTACAAAGTCAGGGCGTTGGGCTGGAGAGTTAGCTCAGTGGTTAAGAGCACTGTCTGCTCTTCCAAAGGACCCGGGTTCGATTCCCAGCAACCGCATGGCAACTCACCACTGTCTGTAACTCCAAGATCTGACACCCTCACACCAATGCACATAAATTAAAATTAAATAAAAATATTTAAAAATAAATAAATAAATAAAAAATACAAAGTCAGGGCATTGTGCCTTCCAGGCAGGTACTCTACCAACCGCGCTACACCCGAGTCCCTTTCTTTCTTTTTATGTAAACCCTAAGGCCCAGCAACCAGATGCCACTCCAAGACATGTACTAGAGAAAACTAACATATGCTCAAAGCCTTCATTACCTACAGAAGTTGTAGTCCTTGTTATCTGAAGGAAATTAAGAAATAAAACACGAGGGGGCTAGAGAGATGGCTCAGAGGTTTAGAGCACTGACTGCTCTTCCAGAGGTCCTGAGTTCAATTCCCAGCAACCACATGGTGGCTCACAACCATCTATAATGAGATCTGACGCCCTCTTCTGGTGTGCAGGCATACATGCAGGCAGAACACTGTATAAATAATAAATAAAATTTTTTTTTTTTTTTGGTTTTTCGAGACAGGGTCTCTCTGTGTAGCCTTGGCCGTCCTGGACTCACTTTGTAGACCAGGCTGGCCTCGAACTCACAGCGATCCGCCTACCTCTGCCTCCCGAGTGCTGGGATTAAAGGCATGCGCCACCACGCCCGGCTGAAATAATTTTTTTAAAAAAGAAATAAAACACGAAATAATTACTTGTCAATTATATTGCATGTGAACCCAAAAAAAGACACGTACAACAATATTCACAGCAGTATATTTCATTACACCACAAAGAAATAAGAGGCCCAAATGTTCATCAACAGAGATGATTTTGTTTTGTCTTGTTTGGTTTTGGTTTTCAGACAACAAAGCTGTCCTCGGGCCTCAACCTGCAGCAATCCTCCTGCCTCAGTCTCCTGGGTACCATGTTTACAGGGATACACCACCAACTTTTAAATTTGTGTATGTATGTTCACATGTTTACAGGTACATGAGTGTACACATGAAGGTCAGAAGTCTACATCAAGTACCTTTCTCAGTTTCCCTCTGCCTTATTTTTAATAGACTGTCTTTTATTCTTTGAGTTCCAGACATGTAAACATGTCTCCACTTCCTAGGGTGGTGGGGGTGCAGTGTGAGACAAATGTCCCATTGAGGGCTGAGCACTCATTCAATAATTACGTATTCTTGCCAGGCATGGTGTCCTATGCCTTTAATCCCAGCACTCGGGAGGCAGAGGCAGGCACATCTCTGTGAGTTCAAGGCCAGCCTGGTCCAGGACAGTCAAGGCTACACAAAGAAACCCTGTCTTGAAAAACAAAAAACAAAAAACAAACAAACAAACAAAAGACTTATTCCTAGCACTTTGACCAGTTCTGAGTCTCTGCATTAATTGCTGCCCACTACACACAGGGGTTCTCTGGCCAAAGTTGCCTGTGTCAGTAATCTATATGTAGAAACAGAAGGAGACCGTTTGGCCACAGGCCCACTTAGCAAGACAGCAGTATGACTTCTGACCTCCTAAGCTATGGGCTTTTGATCAGCTTTCCAGCACCAGGCATGAACTGTCTCCTGCGGAGCAGGCCTCAAATCCAACCCAAAAGTGTCGGTCGGCCTCATAAGCTTTTACTATGATTACACCAGTGGGCACATTGTGCCTGTGTAGTCAATACTGAAGTATACATAATTCACTGCAGGGCAGAGTTTTCTCCCCCAGCGGACTGCAATGGAACTTTCTGGTCCTGTGAAAGACAGCCAGCAGGAAAGGAGTTTTCAAGCCAGTTCCAGATTGGTTTCTAGAACCCTATTTTTTGCGACAAGGTCTCTCGCTGAATCTGAAGCACGTCAGCACAAGTCGGCTAGCTGTCCAGTGGAACGTGAGGGAAATGTCTAGGCCTTCCTCTCCAGAGCTGAGATGATGGGTACACATTTTACACGGGTTCTACAGATGTGAACTCAGGGTCCTCATGCATGTAGGGCAAGAACTTTCATGGCTGAACCATCTTCCTGGCAGGGCACGTGTGTGTGTGTGTGTGTGTGTGTGTGTGTGTGTATGGTGTGTGTGTGTATGTGTGTGTGTATGGTGAGTGTGTATGTGTGTGTGTGTATGTGTGTGTGTGTGTATGGTGTGTGTGTATGTGTGTGTGTGTATGGTGTGTGTGTATGTGTGTGTGTATGTGTGTGTGTATGGTGTGTGTGTGTATGTGTGTGTGTGTATGGTGTGTGTGTATGTGTGTGTGTGTGTGTATGGTGTGTGTGTGTGTGTGTATAGTGTGTGTGTATGTGTGTGTGTGTGTATGGTGTGTGTGTGTGTGTATGTGTGTGTGTGTGTATGTGCACATGGAGGCCAAAGGACATCAGGTACCGTCTCTACCACTTTCTTCCTATACCCTCAAGACAGGGTCTCTCTCTGAAACTGGAAACAGAGTTTCTATATGTCCTGGACTCACTTTGTAGACCAAGATGGCTTCCAGCTCACAGCAATCCACCTGCCTCTGCCTTCCCGAGTGCCAAGATTGCAGGTGTGCACTGGTGTTGAAGTTCTCCCCCCCCCCCACCCCGTTTTTTCAGGACAGGGTTTCTCTGTGTAGCCCTGGCTGTCCTGGACTCACTTTGTAGACCAGGCTGGCCTCGAACTCACAGCGATCCACTTGCCTTTGCCTCTTGAGTACTGGGATTAAAGGTGTGCGCCACCACGACTAGTGAAGTTCTCCATTTTTGATCTGCACCAGCAGCCCTTGAGCTCAGCAATCCTCCTGCCTCCCACATCTCCTCAGCGCTGCAGTTACAGGCACACGTGGCCACACCCTCCTCTTTACATGGCTGTGGAGATCTGAGCTCAGGATCTTGTGCTTGTGTAGCTATGCCCTGAACTCTGAACCCCAGTTATTTTCATTTTAATTAAGTAAGTATACAGGAAAACAGTCAATGCAAATGAATATCACAAACTTTTTTTGGTTTTGTTTTTTGTTTTTTTTGTTTTTTGAGACAGGGTCTCTCTGTGTAGCCTTGGCTGTCCTAGACTCACTTTGTAGATCAGGCTGACCTCGAACTGACAGCGATCTGCCTGCCTCTTCCTCCCTAGTGCTGGGATTAAAGGCATGTGCCACCATGCCCAGCCACAAACTTCTTTTATTTATTTATTTATTGCTTTTTGAGACAGGGATTCTCTGCGTAGCTCTGGCCTTCTTTTTTTTTTTTTATTGTATTAATTTATTCTTATTACATCTCAGTTGTTATCCCATCCCTTGTATCCTCCCATTCCTCCCTCCCTCCCATTTTCCCCTTACTCCCCTCCCCTATGTCTGTGACTGAGGGGGACCTCCTCCCTCTGTATATGCCCATAGGGTATCATGTCTCTTCTTGGTAGCCTGCTATTCTTCCTCTGAGTGCCACCAGGTCTCCCCATCCATGGGACATGGTCAAATATGAGGCACATGTGAAAGTCATACTCCACTCTCCACTCAACTGTGGACATAGCACAAGATAGTCTTGAATGCACAGCATAGACCAGGCTTTCCTCAAATGCCCCAGATCAGCCTTCCAAGATGACAGGTATGTGCCTGCTACAGCACCCAGTCCCTCACAAACATAATTTTGCCGGGTGTGGTGGCGCACGCCTTTAATCTCAGCACTCGGGAGACAGAGGCAGGTGGATCGCTGTGAGTTCGAGGCCAACCTGGTCTACAAAGAGAGTCCAGGACAGCTAAGGCTACACAGAGAAACCCTGTCTCGAAAAAAACAAAAAAACATAATTTTGACAGGAAGAAAAACTATAATATCTTCTAGTTCAACTTATGTAAAATTCCAAAACAGGAGTAAGTAAAGACTGTAAATAAACAGTAAAGTGTGAAGACAGGAAGAGGGTATTAAAGAGTAAAGGAAATCACAAAAATGGTTGGGAGCTGAGGAGGGAATGGCATGCCGTTGGGAAGGGCTCCTAAAAGCTGCCTTTCTGGGGCTGGAGAGATGACTCAGTGTTTAAGAGCACCGCCTGCTCTTCCAGAGGTCCTGAGTTCAATTCCCAGCAACCACATGGTGGCTCATAACCATCTGTGATGAGATCTGGTGCCCTCTTCTGCAGATAAAGCACTCATATACAATAAATACAATAAGTAAATCTTTTTTTTTTTTTTTAAAGCTGCCCTTCTAAGGTGCTGGCCACATGGGAGTTAACATCCAGTTCCATCTAAATGACACACTCTGGAGCCAATGCCCAGGAATATGAAAGGTTGACTTTAAATCTCAGAGACACAAATTTTGATGTACTTCAGGTAAGAAAGACAGTGTGGCAGTGTGAGAATGTCCCCCATAGGTGTAGCTGCTCGAACGTTGATGGAGCAGTGTGGGGAAGCAAAACCTGGCTGAAGGAAGTATGTCACCATGGGTGGCACCTGAGGGCTCTGGCCGCACACCAGTCCCAGGTTGCTCTCTCTCTGCTCTTTGCGTGTGTTTGAAGATGTGCTCTCTCAGCTGCCAGCTCCTGTCTGCTTCCCCTCCCCTCCCCCACACTGTGAGGCCCACCTCTGGAGCTATAAGCCAAAATAAACACTCTTACATAAATCTCTTTTGGTCATGGTGCTTTAGCACAGAAAAGGAATTGATACAGAGAGGGATCTTTGCCAGTTACCAGCTTAGAACAAGGACATTTGAGCTGGTCCGGTAGCATGCACCTCTAATCCAGCCACGCTAGAGGCTGAGGTGAAAGGATTTTACAGTGAGATGGTTTCTCAAAATGTTAACCTAAAATGAACGAGTAATTGTAATATTTTCCTCTAGCAATATTCCAGGTATATACCCAAGTGAAATGAAGGCATATGCCAGGGCCAGAATTGATGGCTCAGCTGTTAAAATCACTTGTTGCTCTTGCAAAGGACCTGGGTTCAGTTCCCAGCTTCCAAGGAGTAGCTCCAACCCTTACTCCATTACTTCAATCCCAGAGCATATGAGGCTCTCTTCCGGACACCATGACCACTGCATATACGCGGCACACGTGCATACAGGCGAAAACACTCATGCACATGAAATACAAATAAGCTTTCTTAAAAAGGAAAGCATATCACACATAAAAGCTCCCTCCTGCACCAATTCACAGCTGTGCCACAAGGAAACGCCCCCTTAACGTTCAACTAGAGCCGGTGCTGCTTATCGGTCTTTTGTCACAGTGACAAGATATGTGAGCAAAGTCTTTTTTTTTTTTTTTTTTTTTTTTTTTTTTTGGTTTTTTGAGACAGGGTTTCTCTGTGTAGCCTTGACTGTCCTGGACTCACTTTGTAGTCCAGGCTGGCCTCGAACTCACAGCGATCCACCTGCCTCTGCCTCCCGAGTGCTGGGATTAAAGGCATGCGCCACCACGCCTGGCTGTGAGCAAAGTCTTAAAGGAGCAAAGTGCTGCTTTGGTTTACAGTTTGAGAACATCCAACCCACGGTCAGCCTTTTATCCTGAGGACTGAATTCAGGCCCCTGCACACACAAGGCCAGTGCTCTACCACTGAGTTACACTTCCAGTACTGCAGAATGAAAGTGTTTAGTTTGATAAAGTCCAACATGTTACCTTAGTTATATTTCTATTGTTGAGATAAAACACTATGATCAAGCCAGGAGGTGATGACATAAGCCTTTGATCCCAGCACTCGAGAGGCAAAGGCAGGCGGATCTCTGTGAGTTTTCAGCCAGTCTAGTATACAAAACTAGTTCCAGGACAGCCAGGACTGCACAGAGACACCCTAAAACCTTCTCTTGCAAAACAAAAACAAAAACCTACCATGATCAAGGCATCTTAAAGCACTTATTTGGGGCTTACCGTGTTTTTTTGGACCGTAAGACATACCTGACCATAAGATGCACCCAGTTTTTAGAGCAGAAAAACAATAAAAACAGCAATCTGACCTTAAGGCACACTCTAATTTCACCCCATTTTTAGGGGGAAAAGTGTGTCTTATGGTCCGAAAAATATGGTATATTTTCAGAGGGCTAGCATCCACGAGAGTGGACCAGCAGCTGAGAGCAACATCTAAAACAGCAGCAGGAGACAGAGGGAGTGCATTAGGGACAGTGGGAGGCTTTTGAAACTTTCCAGACTGCCCCCAGTGACACCCCTCCTCCAACAAAGACACCCCCAATCCTTCCCAAACAGTTCCACCGACTGAGGACCCAGTATTCAAATGCCCAAGACTTATGGGGGACATGTCATTCAAGCCACCACCTGTGTGGTTTTTTTCTCCTGTCACTTATAATATTAATGTTAAATCTAAGAAAACACTGGCTGCTAGCCAGGTGTGGTGGCACACACCTTTGATCCGAGCACTAGGGGAGGCAGAAGCAGGAGGATCTCTGTGAGTTCGAGGCCAGCCTGGTCTACCAAGTGAGTCCAAGACAGACAAGGCTACACAGAGAAACCCTGTCTCGAAAAACCAAAAAAAAATAATAATAATAATAATAAAATAAAAAATAACCCCTACCCAGATCTAGCCAATGGACAGGACATTCTCCACAGTTGAGTGGAGAGTGGGGACTGATTTTCACATGAACTCTGGTGCCCCATATTTGACCACGTCCCCTGAATGGGGAGGCCTGGTAGCACTCAGAGGAAGGATAGCAGGCTACTAAGAAGAGACTTGATACCCTATGAGCATATACAGGGGGAGGAGGTCCCCCTCAGTCACAGTCATAGGGGAGGGGAGTAAGGGGAAAATGGGAGGGAGGGAGGAATGGGAGGATACAAGGGATGGGATAATAATTGAGATGTAATATGAATAAATTAATTTTAAAAAATAAAATAAAAAATAAAGCCAAAAGGAAAGAAAGAAAGAGAACATTGGCAGGAGTGGATATGGTATGGCAGCGCATGCCTGTAATCCTAGTCCTTGAGAGACTAAATCAAGAGGACTGATTTCAAAGACAGTTTGAGCTAGAGAGAGAGAGAGCGAGAGAGCTGATTGATCCTAGGTTGCACCTTGTATCTTTCTTCTAAGAGTTCAATAGTTTCTTTAGGTCTTTGGCCTAATTTCCAATGATGTTCATCTTTGATGTGAGGTAAAAGTCCAACTTCATTCCACAGAGCATGCATATTGATTTTCCTAACACCATTTGTTAAAGAGACAGTGCCTTTCCCTAGTGAACTGTATTGACATCCGTGATAAAAATAAATTGCTGGACATGCTGGCTCATGCCTTTAAACCTAGCACTAGGGAGGCAGAGGCAGGTGAATCTCTGTGAGTTCCAAGACAGCCAGGGTTACACAGAGAGAAAACCTGTCTTGAAAAACAAAACAAAACAGAAAAATTAACAATTAAAAAAAAAAAAATCACCGGGCATGGTGCCTTTAATCCCAGCAGGCAGAGGCAGGCGGATCGCTGTGAGTTCGAGGCCAGCCTGGTCTACAAAGTGAGTCCAGGACAGCCAAGGCTACACAGAGAAACCCTGTCTTTAAAAAAATCAATTGACCATAATGTACAGGTTTGGGAACCTCAAGCCTATTCTATTGATTTTTATAATGAATATACTGTCTGATTACAGTAACCCTGTAGTAAGCCTTTCTGTTTGTGTCTCTGTGTATAGGTGGTGCATGTGGTAAAGCCAGACACCCTGAAGAGCCGTTGTTCAGGAGCCATTCATCTTGATTGTGTCTCTCACGGGCCTGAAGCTCACCAGGTAGGTCAGACAGGCTAGCCAGTGAGCTCAAAGATCCTCCCTTTTCCACCTCCCCAGGACTGGACTACAATGTTGTGCCATCTCGCCCAACTCTTTTGCATAAACTCTAGAAGTGAAATCTGGGTCCTTCTGCTGGCACTGCAAGCAGGCAAGCACTGTACCACCTGAGCCATCTCTCTGTAGAAAGATCTTAACCCAGCACCATGCCTCCTGTGACTGGAATGCAGACAGGTCCTTAGTGCACACCTTTAACCCCAAAGAATGAAGGTAAAGTTAGTTTGCAGAAGAAAGAAACCACGTTTGAAAGTGATGTCCTATGGCGCACACCTTTAATCCCAGCACTCGGGAGGCAGAGGCAGGCGGATCGCTGTGAGTTCAAGGCCAGCCTGGTCTACAAAGTGAGTCCAGGATGGCCAAGGCTACACAGAGAAACCCTGTCTCGAAAAAACAAAAACAAAAAAAAGAAAGTGATGTCCTAGGGGGCTGGAGAGATGGCTCAGAGGTTAAGAGCACTATCCATTCTAACAAAAGGTCCTGAGTTCAATTCCCAGCAACCACACGGTGGTTCACAACCATCTATAATGAGATCTGGCACCCTCTTCTGGTGTACAGTTGTACATGCAGGCAAAAATGCTGAATAAATAAGTAAATCTTAAAGAAAGAAAGAAAGAAAGAAAGAAAGAAAGCGATGTCTCATTGAGAGGCAGACAAAGTGACGAATCAGGGAAAGATTGACTGAATAGGAGACGCCCAACTCTCACCAGACGAGAGAGGAGAAAGGGGACCTAGGAAAGCAGCCCAGAGGGAGGAGGAGAGGGGGTGTCTTTACCAGGATAGTTGGTCAGAGACAGGTTGCAGAAAGAGAAAAAGCTAGGCGCAGGTAAAGACAGAACAAGCCAGAGAATGAGAAGGAGCTAGAACATTAGAATATATTGCCAAAGCTAGTATGAGGTCAAGCAGAGTAATTCAGTCAGAAGCCAGGAGAAGTCAGTTTGAATCATTCAGCTCGGAGAGGAGCACTTTTTGCTTTTGTAGAAGACTCAGGTTTGGTTCTTAGAATCATATGGCAGTTCACAACTTCCTGTAACTCCAGTTCCAAGGGACTCAGTGCTCTCTTTTGGCCTCTGTGGGCACCAGAAACACACACGGTACACATATATACGTGCAGACAAACATTTATTCACATAAAAATTTTAAGGTTTTTTTTTTTTTTTTTTTAGATTGCCTCCGTACAATCTAATCTAGGCTAGGCCTAGAATGTTTTAAGCCTCTGAGATTTACTGCTGAATAAGTTCACCCTTTCTTGCTCTGAATTCTGGCTGGCTGGTTCAACTCAGCTGTCTGACTTAAAACATCAACGCGTAGGCCGGGTGTGGTGGCGCACACCTTTAATCCCAGCACTCGGGAGGCAGAGGCGCAAGGATCTCTGTGAGTTAGAGGCCAGCCTGGTCTACAAAGTGAGTCCAGGACAGCCAAGGCTACACAGAGAAACCCTGTCTCAGAAAAACAACAACAAATAACAACAAAACAAAACACCAATGCACATTTTTTTTTTTAAATGGTAACTGTCCGGGCGTGGTATCTCCAAAAAATAAACAAACAAACAAACAAACAAAAATGGTAACTGTGAGAATTAAATTCCCCTGTCCTATTCTCAGTACAGTCACTGTTTCATTTTGCTGTTGCTGCCTTTGCTAATCAACGAGATGCCTGGACTAGCTCTACGATACGCCCACTCAACCAACATAATGGCCAGCTAACAATCTCGGCCTCCTCACATGCCTTGAGCCAACAGGACCAACCATCTTGACTAAGGCCCACACCTCCAAATGCTCCGACGCTGTTCACAGCTTTGCCTCACACTTCTTTTCCTCCTTGTGAAAAGCCCTAAGGTCAGAGGGAGGTGCTTTCAGGCACGCCCACCAAAGGACATGTAGCCCTCCAGAACCCCGAACACAAACCAGAGATTATCAAACGCCTCTACAGACATCCCCTTCACCAGCTTCCCAAGTCCACGCCGGATAGCTTAATGTAAAACAATTGCTCTGTGTCCTCCACATGTCCCGGGTAGCACCATTCATATTGCTGAGCTGCCAGAAGAACAGGACAAAACAGGAACAAGACTGTGCGGTAGCTTAATCTCCTGCCGGGGAGGGCAGGATTCAGACCTCTCCTCTCCTCTCTGCTGGTCTTCACTGGTCCTGTAAAGTTTCAAGATCTACACTGCAGAACTAGTTAGAAGGAGACAGGATTAGGCTGTGGTTGCTCAGCACAAAGGCAGTTGGTCATTTCAGGTTTTTTTTTTTTTTTTTGGTAAGACAGAGTCAGGTTAGAAAGACAACAGGAGAGTGGCTGACTGGTTAGGTCACCTCAGATTTCTTTTTATGTAAGGATTTGAGAGGGAATTTGGTTGCCATGCCAACTAAAGCTGGTCTGTTTGGGATATATTGCTATTATCTCTGGGAGTCCTGAGTTTTCCGGAACAATGGTTCCTGTAATTCCTCCTCTTTGGCGTCAGGGCAGCTACGTGTCCCCTCAATCCTACATTTTGAGTTCTAGGCAAAGAGAGACCATTAAATGTTACTATTCATGGTTTGGGGGCGTGGTACTTTTGGTAACTTTGTCTTTCTTTCTTTCTTTCTTTTTTTCCTGGAGCTAAGGACCAAACCTCATTAAACATTCACTGACAGTACTCTGGTCTGGATCCTCCCTCACTCTGTAGAATGCTTAGCAGCATCTCTGGCCTCTTCCCACAAGATGCAGGGACCATGTCCCCAGCTGGGACAGACATTGCCATGTCCCATAGAAGGCAAAATCGCCCAAGTTGAGCATCATTAATCCCCACACACCATCAAGGAGCAGTGCCGGTCTTCTGTTGCTGTGCTAACAACACCGTGAAAGAACGTATTCAGTTTGGCCTACAGCTTCAGAGAGTTAGGCAGAGACCATGATGGCAGAGTGAGTGAGGAACCGGCGGAGAGCTCACACACATCCTGAGCTGCAACTGAGAAGAAGGAAGGAAGGGTCTTTGGCTGTTGTTTTTCAAGACAGGGTTTTTTTTTTTTTTTTTTTTTTTTTTTGGAGACAGGGTTTTTCTGTGTGGCCTTGACTGGCCTGGACTCTTTTGTAGACCAGGCTGGCCCCTAACTCACAGCGATCGGCCTGCGTCTGCCTCCCGAGTGCTGAGATTAAAATCGTGAGCCACCACTGCCCAGCCAAGACAGGGATTTTTGTTTTGTTTTTTGTTTGTTTGCTTCTGGGTAGCCCTGACGATTCTGCAATTCATCTTGTAGACCAGGTTAGCCTTGAACATAGAGATCCACCTGCCTCTGCCTCCTGTATTCTGAGATTAAAAGCATGTGCTACCACATTGGCTTGGAGAGTTAGTTTTTTGGGGTTTTGTTTTGTTTTGTTTTGTTTTGTTTTTAAAGATTTATTTATTATGAATAGAGTGTTTCACCTACGTGTACACCTGCTTGCCAGAAGAGGGCACCAGATCACATTATAGATGGTTGTGAGCCACCATGTGGTTGCTGGGAATTGAACCCAGGACCTTTGGAAGAGCAGATAGTACTCTTAACCTCTGAGCCACCTCTCGAGCCCCAGAGAGTTATTTTCAATCTTCAAAACCCTGCCCCCAGTGACACACCGACAAAGCCACACCTCCTAATCCTTCCCAAACAATTCTACCAACTGGGGACCAGGTATTTAGATACATGAGCCTAGGGGAGCCATTCTCATTCAAACCACTAAAAGCAGACTCTTTAAAAAAAAAAAAAATGTCACCAGGCATGGTGGCACACACCTTTAATCCCAGCACTTGGGAGGCACAGGCAAGCTGTAAGTTTGAGGCCAGCCTGGTCTACAAAATGAGTCCAGGACAGCCAAGGCTACACAGAGAAATCCTGTCTCAAAAAACAAACAAACAAAAAACCCGGGCATGGTAGCACATGCTTTTAATCCCTTCTCTTGGGAGGCAGAGGCAGGCAGATCTCTGTGAGTTCGAAGCCAGGCTTGTCTACACAGAAAGTTCCAGGACAGCCTTACATAGAGAAATCTGTCTCGAAAAACCAAACAACAATAACAACACAACAATGAAATACACTAACATATTTACTAACATAACATATAACATAAGCTTTTATGGAAATTTGTTTTGTTTTGGCTTTTTGGATTTTGAGAAGGAGTTTCTCTTTGTAGTCCTGGCTGTCCTGGAACTATGCAGACCACGCTGGTCTCAAACTCACAGAGATCCACTTGCTTCTGTCTCTCAAGTTCAGGGATTAAAGGCATGTGCCATTACATCCAGCTTAGAAACTAAAACTTTTTAGCATGCACTGGATATTAGATATTATTAATTCTTTTTTTAAAAGAGTATTTTTATTTATTATTTGTACAGTATTCTGCTTGCGTGTACGCCTGCAAGCCAGAAGAGGGCACCAGATCTCATTATGGATGGTTGTGAGCCACCATGTGGTGGCTGGGAATTGAACTCAGGACCTTTGGAAGAAGAGGCAGTGCTCTTAACCTCTGAGCCACCTCTCCAGCCCCGTACTAATTCTTCTTTTCTCTTTTTCTTTCTCGTTGTCGTCGTCGTCATCTTGGGCACCAAACATGAAGTTCTCGCATGCTGAGCACATGTTCTACTACTGAGCCACGCCCTCTTCCCCCCCCAACCGTATTCTCTAATTTCCTAGATGTAATACAATTATTTAGGGAAATCATTACTCCAGTTTTGGAGTGTACAAGCTGAAGTTAAGTGTACAGGCCAGAGGACAGAGGAGGGATGGGGAGAAGGGGAGTCCGGACGGCAAATCTTGGGGGAAGATGAGCAGGCGATGAGCTTCACCGAAGAGCACGGCAGTTCTCCAACGTTACTGTTCTTCCAGCTTTGGGGTAAGTTTGAAAATTTTCAAAAATAAGCTGAAAGTAAATAGGGCAAAATTTGGAGAGGGGGGGGGGGAATAATAATAAGGGACCAGAAATCGCCTAGAGGGAATGTAAATAAAGGAGGGAAGTGACCGGACAGAGTTCTCGGGAGGCCAAGTAGATGAAAAAGAAGAAAGAAGTGGGTGCGGGGAGGGCGTAAGGACCTGTCTCAGAACGGACGGAGCATTCGGCGGCCTTGAATGCTAAGAAGCTCAGTAAGATGCCAACCACAACAACATCCGAACAAACCTTGGCATCGGCGAGATGTAGGTCGTTAGTAGACCCTGGCTGAACAGTGGGAGAAGAGCCCAGCTGAAGCTGTGTAAGGTGAAGACTATGAGAGCTTGAGCAGAGCGTCTGAACGGCGAGGTCTGTTGGGAAAGAACAGACGGAGAAGGCGGCAAAGGACACAAGCTCGAAGCAACCTTTTGTTTATGGTTTGTCGTGAGATATATTAAGAGATATGTTAATTCCAGTCGAATGATCCAGAACAGTATGGAAGGGGAGATTACAGGCACAGCTGAATAGGGCAGAGGGGGATGAGCTACGGAATATGAATGGGAGGGTTGTCCTGGTGAAAGAGAAAAATTCAACAATCCCCATTGATTTCAGCTGCTTTCTCTGGGTACTAAAACACCATTTGGGTGGGGAGATGTGGGAAGACTCGAAGAGAGAGAGAAAAATGAAATGCTAGCTCAGAAATTAAAAGAGACCATATGACTAGGGAAGTAGATAAAACTAGTCTGGCAATGCTGAAATTTTATCTCTCTCTCTCTCTCTCTCTCTCTCTCTCTCTATCTATCTATCTATCTATCTATCTATATTTACTTCCGTTCTTCGAGACAGGGTTTCTCTGTATAGCCCTGGCTGTCCTGGAACTCCCACTGCGGAGCAGGCTGGCCTCAGACTCACAGAGATCCATCTTCCTCTGTTTATGGAGTGCTGGGATTCAAGGCGTGCGCCACCACCACCGCCGGTGCAAATTCGTTTAAGACGCGTCCATATACTGAGAATGGTGAGGTCATTTCCTCTTCCAGCCTTCACATTTTGGGGCACAGGTACAGACTTAGAAGATAGTTGGAGTCGGCCGGGCGTGGTGGCGCACGCCTTTCATCCCAGCACTCGGGAGGCAGGGGCAGGTGGATCGCTGTGAGTTCGAGGCCAGCCTGGTCTACAAAGCGGGTCCAGGACAGCCAAGGCTACACAGAGAGACCCTGTCTCGAAAAAAAAGAAGAAGATAGTTGGAGTCAACAAGACACCAGGGGCTTTTACGTCCCCCACCCCTAATTCTGAACTATACTCCAAGACATTATTCTAAGACATTATTATTATTATTATTATTATTATTATTATTATTATTGACAGGGTTTCTCTGTGTAGCCTTGGCTGTCCTGGACTCACTCTGTAGACCAGGCTGAGACATTATTTTTTTTATTGCCTGTTCATATTTAGAGATTCTTAGGTACTGAAGCCACTTTCCAGTATTCCCTATGTATGAAACCCTGTACTAACACTCCTAGTGAATAGTTCAATCCTCTTTCTAACATAGAAGCTAAAACTGGATGGGGATGGGGGTGGCGGCTCAGCAGTTAAGAGCATAGCTCTTGTAGAGGACCACAGTTCAGTTCCCAGCGCCCACACTGGGTGACTCACAACAACTCCATCAAATACAATGTCTTACCCTGGCTTCTGTGGGTATACGTGTACATGTGTGTGCATGCACCACACACACACACACACACACACACACACACACACTACAGAAAAATCTAAAATTGCCAAGTATTACTTACTTTCCAGCCTCCCTTGCAGCTAGGACAAGCTCACCACCCATCTTAGTTTGTAGATCAACTTTAATTCTCCGGAAAGAGATCGTATCCAGAGATCTTCTAGGTCTGTGTGATCTGACTGGAATACAGACACACCTTTAATCCCAGGAGACACAGGTAAACAGATCTCTGAGTTCAAGGCCAACCTGAGACAGAGCAAGTTTCAGATTTAAAAAAAAAAAAAAAAAAAAAAAGCTTAGGTCCAGGCGTGGTGGTAGTACACACCTTTAAGGCCAGCACACAGGAGACTGAGGCATGCAGAGGATCCAGAAGATTAGAACACATTGCCAAGGTTAGTATGAGACCAGCAGAGCAATTCAGTAAGATGCCTACAGAGAAGATGCCAGTTTGAATCAATCAGCTTGGAGAGGAGTTTGAGGCAGAGCAGCTGAGCTGAAGAAGCCAGCAAGAACTAGAAAGGGCGAGCTTATTCAGCAGTAAGTCTCAGAGGCTGAAAACATTCTAGGCCTAGGTTAGGTTGTATGGAGGCTAGAAGCTTCCAGAACTAGGCCAACAGAGGCATTCAGCTTCCAAAATGACAATTAGGCAAATAAAAGATCCTTTAACATTTGTTGGGGGTTTGGTCTGGTGCTGTGTATTCTGATACTAATTCCTGGCCCCCAAGATCTGGCTGCTGCCCAGAGCGGCACATTCTCACGTACCCCTGTCCTTGTTGTGTGAACCTTGCTATACCTAATTTAAAGTTGATTGGTTAACAAAAATGCTAAAGCTTAGGATTTGGCAGAAGAGAGGAAGGCAGAGTTTGAGGTTCCCAGGCTTGAGGTCGGAGGACCATGAGGGAGAGAGGGAGGGGGAGGACAGAAGGTGGACCAGGAGGAGCCAGCCCAGAAAGGACAGTGTAGGGATTCTGCCACCGCCAGGTCAAGGCCTCCTTTGTGGAGGTGTATGTGTGCACACGCGCGCGCGAGCGCACACACACACGCGCACACACACACACACACACACACAGGGATTTCTCTGCTCTGGCCGTGACTGATCAAGGCTGCTGCTGCCTCTGCGGATTGTCCAGCGTGACCAACACCACCAGCACCACACCCAGCCCTGTGATAGGATACCTTCCCCACGTTGTGGAGAGTCCACTGCCCCCACCCCCACCCCCAGTCCTTCGGCCCACAGTACCACCACCACCCCCAAGAGCTATGTCTAGCCCTTAAACAGCAGGCCACTAAAATCTGAAATGGCTCTCTGCCAGTCCTCCTTCCTGCCTCAGGGCAGTCAGCACCTCCTTCTCCCCTTGGTGCTGTGGAGATGGGAGACAAAATGGCTGCGGCTCCTGTCATTGCCTTGGCGGGAGCTGTCCATGGTGACTATTCCTGGTTCTGTGAACACCGGGACACCTTTTCTGCCTCAGAAAACCTGCTGCCATGGGAGCTGCCTACGATGACAGGCCCTTTCCTGCTTCAGCCTACAAACTTCACAATGGACTCTTTGTACATTTTGGACACATTGCAAACTTTATTACCCCTCAAGGCAGAAAACTGGCGACCTCTGCTTGAGAAAGCTCCAGAAGATCATCTACCATCTCCAGCCCCTGGGTAGGACACATCCCAGATTATGCTAATTTGGGATGAGAAGTCTGGACAAATAATTGGAAGCTAGTGGGGTTAAAGAAAACTGTTGCTGCCAGGCAGTGGTGGCGCATGCCTTTAATCCCAGCACTCGGGAGGCAGAGGCAGGCGGATCTCTGTGGGTTCGAGGCCAGCCTGGTCTACAATGCGAGTCCAGGACACCCAAGGATACACAGGAGAAACCCTGTCTCAGAAAAAAAAAAAACAAAACAAAAAACAAAAAAACCACATAATTATCACCAAGCTACCGAGTTCTTTTCAGATCAGCTGCCTCCAACAAGGATAGTTTGTAGTCTAACTAGACAAATACAATTTGTCATAATATGTTTCACATAGTTTCTGGCTATCCCAAACTTGTGGTTAAAGGTTACATTCCTCTGAGGTCTGTGCTCAGAGGTGAGTGTCTTAGGAAGCTCTTCACTTCCTTCTCCTTGGGTGGTGAATAGTGTGAGGACTGAGATGCCAGCAAGTGGAACTGAGTGATGAATTCCACCTTTGGTAACCCTGAGCTGGCCTCCCACTGGGTAACCTTTTTTCCCCTTCCTTCTTCGAGAGTAGTACTAAACACAACAATGGCATTTACAAACCATTTTGGTGAAAATAAATCTTCTTTCCAGTTTTAGACCAAATAGCATGACCAGTATAGTTTTGTTTTTTGGTGTTTTGGTTTTGTTTGTTTTGTTTATTTTCCGAGACAGAGCTATCCTGGACTCACTTTTGTAGACCAGGCTGACCTCGAACTCACAGCAATCTGCCTGCCTCTGCCTCCTGAGTGCTGGGATTACAGGCGTATACTGGCTATGACCAGTATAGTTTATTGTTGTTTTAACTAAGGCTGAATTTCATTCCTTTTTTTTTTTTTATCTTTAAAAAAAAAATTAATTTATTCAGATTACAACTCAGCTGTTATCCCATCACTTATATCCTCCCATTCCTGAATTTCATTCTTATAATTCTGAGTTTAAATCTTTCTGTGTATGTGTCTCTGTGTGTGTGTGTGTGTGTGTGTGTGTGTGTGTGTGTGTGTGTGTACATGCACGTGGAGGCCAGAGCTCAACATTGGGTAATGTTTATCACAACCTGTCTACCTTGGGTTTTTTTGTTTTATTTTTTTACTTTTTGTTTTTTTGTTTTCGAAAGGGTTTCTCTGTATCCTTGACTGTCCTAGACTCGCTTTTTAGGCCAGGCTGGCCTCGAACTCACAGCGATCCACGTGCCTCTGCCTCCCAAGTGCTGGGATGAAAGGCGTGCGCCACCACACCTTGGCTGGTTTATGGATGTTAAGTCATCCCACGAGACACTTAATTTTGCCTCAGGTTTAGGTTCCATTCCTCACTGTGCTCTTCCTCCTCTCTCTCTCCTCACCTCTCTCTGACACCACCTCCCCCACCCCACTCACTCACTCACTCACTCTCAGATAGTAGACAGTGAGTTTGTATTCTATGGGCTGCTGTAGTCAGCAAGCGCCTGGATTTGCAAGGTGGGGATGGGCGGGTCCTGGTCTCTTGCCTTAAGGCCCAGGAAACCAGCCACAGTTAAATTGAGACTCCTCTTATCTAATGGGGCACCGTGGCCGCTGCAGTAGGGAGTGAATCGAGGTGAGACAGGATGTAAGGAGCTGGGCAGGACCTTGACCCCAGGCTCATTAATCAAGCCCTGAGGGAGGCTTCACTGTAGCCACTGGACTCCAGCTTGTAGAATGCACAAGGTAACAGAGGCGCTGCTGCCATCAGCAGGGAGAGCTCGAGGTCCCCTGGGGCCCCTGCTGTCTTAAAGACCCGGGAGGTGTTGGGGCAGCCTCCCTGCCCCTCCCCCCAGGTGAGCTGGAGCCCACGGTGTTAACACCCTGCTGCAGTCAGCAGACACGGGCTCTGGTCACAGGACGCCACCCCTAAAGGGAAACCATAGAGAAGCAGTAACGTACAGTCTTTTTCAGGCCCCAAAGGGGTTTCCTTGCCCCAGGTTGACCAACTGACTCAGCGGAGGGTTGGGACAGGCGGAAGAGCTGTAATTCCCACCACTTCATTTCAGCAGCCCTGACAGGACCACGGCAGGGAGCTCCTTCGCTTTGCTGTGGATCCTTCCAGCAACCAAATCCTACCTGAAATTCATGGGCGCTTGCCTCTCACCCCCTGGTGACATCCACACTGATCCTTCTGGCCTTGAAGTCATCTGTGTTCTGACACCCAGCTGCCCCAGCCTCACCCACACACACCTGATTCAATATTTTCTTTTGATGTGAATATATCTACCATTTGAAAACTATCTGGTTAGGGTTAGGGTTTCTCTGTGTAGACTTGGTGGTCCTGGACTCGCATTGTAGACCAGGCTGGCCTCAAACTCAAGCGATCTGCCTGCCTTTGCCTCCCGAGTGCTGGGATTACAGGCGAGCGCCATCATGCCCGGCTTTTTTGTTTGGTTTTTCAAGACAGGGTTTCTCTGTGTAGCCTTGGCTGTCCTGGACTCACTTTGTAGACCAGGCTGGCCTCAAACTCACAGTGATCCGCCTGCCTCTGCCTCCGGGGTGCTGGCATTATAAAGGCATATGCCACCGTACTTAGCTTTTTTTTTTTTTTTTTTTTTTTTTTTTGTACTTTCAAACACAGCTGCTATGAACATTTGTGTCCCTATCTTTCCAATCCTGGGGCAAATACACAGAACAATAGTTACATAACAAGTGCATATGTAACCTTTCTTTTTTGGTTCCAGACAGGGTTTCTCTGTGTAGCCTTGGCTGCCCTGGACCTCACATTGATCCTCCCTCCAACGATGGACTGTGGTCTGAAAGTGTAAGGCAAATAAACCTTCCCCCCCCCCCCCCCCGAAAAGGAAAAAGAAGAAGGCAGGAAAGCACCCGGGGACTTTATAAAGTCCGCCATCGCACCCAGGTGAAATCACTGACCTAGCAAACAGCTTCATGCACTGCTGATGCACTCAAAACCTGAGGAGGCGTTTGGGAGATGGTGGGACGCTGCCCGGCTGGAGGAACGAGACACTAGGGCGACATCTTCCTGAGAGCTGCTCCTTGTCCTTGTCCCATTTGCTGCTCACCATGAGGCAAGAGCTTCCGCCTCACCTTCCACGGGTCACATTCTGACTCATAGCGGACCCCCGAAGGCCTGAGCCAAGTTACCGCGGACCAACCTATTGAGTTTGTTTTTATACAACCGTGTTTGTTTTCTCTTAGCTTATTTCTTAACCTGGCTATCACACAAATAATTGCTACAAGGCTTCACGACACAGTCGGAGCAGTTTAAGTCTGTTCTTAACCCTCTAAGCTATTTTGTCTTATTTTGTCTTACTCCCAGCAGTACTTGCACTTTTCGTAGCGTTGCTCGGCTCCAGCTCCTTCCTAGCCCTCTCCCCGTGGCGCCTGCTCTAACTCCTCCTCCCTGGGCTGTCAGGAAGCCCAGCCCTCTCTCTCTCTCTCTCTCCTGCTCATCGATTGGCTGTAAGCTGCTTTATTGACATAACAGAGGCACAACTGAGGAGCAGAGTTTATACAACAGAAAATCAGAATTTATTTACTTATTTATTTATTTATTTATTTATTTATTTATTTATTTTGGTTTTTCAAGACAGAGGTTCTCAGTGTAGCCTTGGCTGTCCTGGACTCGCTTTGTAGACCAGGTTGGGCTCGAACTCACATCGATCCTCCTGCCTCTGTCTACTCTTCCAGAGGTCCTGAGTTCAATTCCCAGCAACCACAGGGTGGCTCATGACCATCTATAATGTGGTCTGCCGCCCTCTTCTGGCCTGCAGGTGTACATGCAGATAGAACACTACATAATAATAAATATATATATGTATATATATATATATTTTTTTAAGAAATCTTTTTTCCCTTGAGCTATTTATGTCAGGCATTTTGTTACAGTGTCACCAGAGTATAGCAAAGCACAGAGCTTGTTAAAGCTTTAGCTCTCCTTTCCCTAGCAGCTTCTGGGACATTTTCCTCGTATGATTGCTTGCCGTTTGCAAGTCTGCGGTGAAGTGTATGTTTAAATATCGTACACACACCCTTTTGAGTTTGGAGTCAGGGTCTCATGTATCCCAGGCTGGGTTAGAACTCCTCCTGATCCTCCGCCTCTGCCTCCCAAATGCGGGGTGTGCAGCCACCACGCCCAGCTAGACATTTTCTTTCTTTCTTTTTAAAAATATTTTTATTTAATTTATGTGCATTGGTGTGAGGGTGTCAGATCTTGGAGTTACAGACAGTTGTGAGCTGCCATGTGGGTGCTGGGAATTGAACCCGGGTCCTTTGGAAGAGCAGGCAGTGCTCTAACCACTGAGCCATCTCTCCAGCCCCAGCTAGACATTTTCATTTTCACATTTAGCATTTAATTCTATGATCCATTTCAAGTTTGGTTTTGTTGTTGTTGCTGTATTTCCAGCACCGTTTGCTAAATGAACAGAAAATATTTTTATCTTCCTTTTCCCCCCCCCAAAACTATCTTTGTATCTTTATTGAATTAATTCATCGACCATATATATGCATAGGTCTAGCTTTGGTATCTCAATTCTGTTCTATTGAACCATTTAAAAAGCACAGAAAAACTATTCTTACTTGAGCAAATTGTCTTCAAACCCTTGTTGACGATCAGCCGAATGTGCGTTGGTCTGCTGGGTTATTCGTTCTTTTCCCCTGGTGTATTTTTCTATTCACACCAATTAACACACTGTTTTGATGGCTCTGGCTTTATTAGTGACTTTTCTTTTTCACACGCTTTGCTGTTTTGCCTGCATGTCTGTCTGTGTGCGGATGTCAGAACTGTAGTGACCAACAGTCGTGAGCTGCCATGCGGGTGCTGGGAATTGAACCCGGGGACCTCTGGAAGAGCAGCCGGTTCTTCCTAACCGCTGAGCCATCGCTCCTGCCCGATAACAGAGCCGAGTCCAGGACAGCCAAGGCTACACAGAGAAACCCTGTCTCCAAAAATAAAAAAACAAAAAAACAAAAGAATGACAGCTAAAGATAAATGCAGCTAAGGTGCTTAGGAAGGTGAAGACACGGCAATACCCGCCTTCGCTTCGTGCTCGGCTCCCCGCTCACAGGGGAGACGCAGAGCCCAGCAAGCTGTGCACGGAGCTCAACTTTTGCAAGACTGGGGATCACAAGTAACGACTAACCAAGGTGGTGCGCGCTGGAGCTGTGGCGGGCAGGGACAGCGCGGAGACAGCACAGAGCAGAAGACGGTGTGGTCCCCCAGGGCGGATCGCAGAGGCCGGCCATGTCTAAGAGCCGCTGACGGCCCACCCCAGGGGCCACCGGCCCACTTCCCCGTTGTCTTTATACGACACAGGAAGCAGGGCAGTGGGGTGGACGTGCTTAGCCTTCTTCTTGTGCTTCTGAAACGTCACCTGCAGGTCTCTGCCGCTAGAGGAGGCCCCAAGGGCCGGAGATGGACTGACTGAGGACGGAGCGGTGGAGTGAGTGCGCCCTCTGGTGGTCACACGGCCACTTCTAGTCTCAGAGTCCTCTGCTGTCTCCTGAAGGACTGAGGGAACACACACGCACATACACACACACAC